>JAUCMX010000009.1:24493016-24609766 GCA_033459395.1 Hemibagrus guttatus | reverse complement strand
TTTAAGATGCAATTTGATTAAATCATTTTATAGAAATGTTTACCTAAAGGCAGATTTGGCCACGCCTCTGTACATCTAATTAAATCTTTTCATCTTACCGCATCCTTCACTCTGCTGAAGATCTAGAACCAAGATTTATCTTTAGCATCATATCTCATGCTGCACCTCTCTCTCTCTCTCTCTCTCTCTCTCTCTCTCTCTCTCTCTCTCTCTCTCTCTCTCTCTCTCTCTCTCTCTCTCTCTTTTACCAAAAACTCTTCTACAAGTAACTAAAAAATTATCAGCAGAAAATAGTCTGAATCAAACCCCTGTTTGCCATTAACTCACGTTTTATTTTCAGACATTTTCTCACATCACAGTAATGTTTCTGTTAATAAATCATGCAGTTCACTCAGTGGTGCAAATGATAACTTTATTTGAATCTGCGCTGCATTAAGCAACAATAACATCATTAAGCATCGTAATAAATGATGAATAAATGGCTAAACCATAAACTTTATGAAGCAAGTGTGTGTGTGTGTGTGTGTGTGTGTGTGTGTGTGTGTGTGTGTGTGTGTGCGTGTGTGTGCGTGTGTGTGTGTGTGTGTGTGTGTGTGTCTGTGTGTGTGTGTGTGTGTGTGTGTGTGTGTGTGTGTGTTGCATCTCAGTTGCAGCATTAAGATTCTTGTTGTCCTGGGGCGCTGATTTCATGAACACACAGACCGGGGTATTCAGGAGTAGTAACACTGAAACACACACAAACACACACACATCAATACAATCTCATCTACTCTCCTCTCACTTAGAAATCGATTTCGTTTCAATTTTTTATATTAAATCACATAATTAAAAGTGTTAGATACTCACATGAAGCCTTTATGTGAACAGTTCGATCCTGTCTTTTTAACGTTCAGGATTGTTTTGGGAGGAATTTTGCCAGTGAAGAAGCTGAAACAGCAGGATTCATACTGTGGGCCAAAAGCTAAAAACAAACATGGAACAGATAAGGTTTAAAAATTCAGTTTATTAAGAAAATGTGTATAAAACATTATACAAAAATGATTCCTTCAGTTTTTACATCTAGAGAACATAACTTTCTTGACTGTGCTACTATTATGAATTATTAACAAGACTCTCAAAGACCTGTTGGTCAAATAGAAACATGCAATAAAATAAATGTCAGAAAAAATAGTGAATCCTACAGTTGATGATTTTTTTATATAATAATAATAATAATAATAATAATAATAATAATAATAATAATAATAATAATAATAATAATAATAATCAATGTTATTGTAATAAATAATTCACTATAATATTACTACTATGAAGAATAATATAGTAAATTATTTATTACAATGGCCATTATTATTATTATTGCTGTTGTTGTTGTTATTATTATTATTATTATTAATACTATTATTTTTTTGCAAGTAATTGTGTGAAAAACCCACATGAAAATTATAAATCTAGGTTTTACTGTAAATTTGAAAAAGCAAATTTGTTGAAAATTATATCACCTTTCCACTCACCCTTTCCAATGCAGAACAGAGTACAGGGTGCCAATACTATGTAAAGTGCAACAATTCAGCTTCAGTTACTTATTGTCTACGTACAAGGTGCTTGAATAAGGCAGCACAAAGTGGTCTCTCCTACCCCTGAGTACGCAAATAGCACGCATTACCATTACAAATGATCTAAATGTGTGACAAAATTCCCAGTGAATGTAGTTATGTATATACATCAAAACCATCTCAATAAAGTGTGTGTGTGTGTGTGTGTGTGTGTGTGTGTGTGTGTGTGTGTGTGTGTGTGTGTGTGTGTGTGTGTGTGTGTATAAAAACTATATTGGTTATACAATATAATTAGTTATAACTTCTTGTACAGCTACACAAAAAAAGTTTGTAATAAACTCACGTTGAGCGTCTGAGTAGAGCGCCATGATCATGATGAAGCCCAGGACCAGAAACACACGACTCATCTTCATGTTCTCAGCAGGTGTGTGAAGCTCTGCTCTCTTCCCTCTCTAAGATGTAATTTGATTAAATCTAGTTTTACTGACTCATCTTATAGAAATGTTTACCTAAAGGGAGATTTGGCCACGCCTCTGTACTTCCAATAAATCTTTTCATCTTACCGCATCCTTCACTCTGCTGAAGATCTAGAACCAAGATTTATCTTTAGCATCATATCTCATGTTGCACCTCTCTCTCTCTCTCTCTCTCTCTCTCTCTCTCTGTTTTAAGCACTGTTTTTTATTCTTTTTATTTATTCTGGTTTTATTATCTTGTACTATTTTTTCTGCACATCAAACCAAACATATTGTAATTATTAATAATTAACAGGGTATTTCCATGTTTTCTACACAAATTGGTCAGCTGCTGGTTCCCACCCACCAGCGAGCTCTCCCCATCATATTACAGCTACTAGCCCGAGAGGATGAAAGCTAAATGTGCATTATCTGCTGTTCATGCTGCATGACAGGGCAGTAAAACATATAGAAAGTATTGATGAGCTCAGAGATGCATGGGAATTTCACTGTAATTGACAGGACAGAGAGGGTATGTCCCTCCCACCCAGTCACCATGCTCAGTTTTGTTCACTTGGCCTTTGTTCCTGACCAGTTGATGGCTACAGTCTTGTTGATATATGAGCTCACAATATTTTTTAAAATCTTTTTTAATGAAAGAATTATTTTCTTCTATACTAGACTATACATAATTGTAGAAAGGACATTATTCATAATCACACTCTCCGGTGTTTATAATAATTTAATAATCACACTCTCCAGTGTTTATAATAATTTATAACCACACTCTCCAATGTCACCCAAATGAGGATGAGGTTCCCTTTTCAGTCTGGTTCCTATCAAGGTTTCTTCCTCTTACCATCTAAGGGAGTTTTTCTTTGCCACACAGTTGCCTCAGGCTTGCTCACTAGGGATGATTTTGTCTAACATTTAGGACTTTTGTACAATGTTCCATATGTCCTGTAAAGCTACTTTGAGACAATGTCCATTGTTAAAAGCATTCTTCTTCTTCTTTCGGCTTTTCCCTTCAAGGGTCGCCACAGCGAATCATCTCTCTCCACCTATCCCTATCTTCTGCATCCTCAACGCTTGCACCAACTAGCTTCATATCCTCATTAATTCCATCCAAATACCTCCTCTTTGGCCTTCCTCTTTGCCTCCTGCCTGGCAGCTCCATGTCCAACATTCTCCTACCAATATACTCACTCTCCCTCCTCTGAACATGTCCAAACCATCTTAATCTGGCCTCCCTAACTTTGTCCCTCAAATGGCCAACATGAGCTGTCCCTCTGATGTACTCGTTCCTAATCCTGTCCAATCTTGTCACTTCCAAAGAGAACCTCAACATCTTCAGCTCTGCTACCTCTAGCTCTGACTCCTGTCTCTTCCTCAGTAACACTGTCTCTAAACCATACAGCATGGCCGGTCTCACTACTGTCCTGTACACCTTCCCTTTGATTCTCGCTGATATCTTCCTATCACACAGAACTCCCGACACTTTTCTCCTCCCATTCCAACCTGCCTGCACTCGCTTCTTTACCTCTTTCCCACACTCTCCATTACTCTGGACTGTTGACCCCAAGTACTTAAACTCCTGTACATTCTTCACCTCTTCATCCTGTAACCTTACTGTTCCACTTCCCTCCCTTTCATTCACACACATGTACTCAGTCTTACAACGACTGACTTTCATTCCTCTTTTCTCCAGCGCAAACCGCCACCTCTCCAGGCTTTCTTCCACCTGCTCCCTGCTCTCACATCATTGTCCAAGGAGACTCCTGTCTGACCTCCTCTGACAACTGATCCATCACTATAGCAAGCAGGAATGGGCTCAGAGCCGATCCCTGATGCAGTCCCACCTCCACTTTGAACTCCTCTGTCTGACCTACAGCACACCTCACCACTGTCCTGCTCCTCTCATACATGTCCTGCACCACTCTGACATACTTCTCCGCTACTCCTGACTTCCTCATACAGTACCACAGCTCTTCTCTTGGCACCCTGTCATACGCGTTCTCCAAGTCTACAAACACACAGTGCAACTCCCTCTGACCATCCCTATACATCTCCATCAAAATTCTCAGAGCAAAAATTGCATCAGTTGTGATCTTTCTGGGCATGAAGCCATACTGCTGCTCACAAATGTCCACTACCTTCCTTAACCTAGCTTCCACTACTCTTTCCCATAGCTTCATTGTATGGCTCATCAACTTTATCCCTCTATAGTTACTGCAACTCTGCACGTCACCCTTATTCTTAAAGATCGGCACTAACACACTTCTTCTCCATTCCTCAGGCATCCTCTAACTCTCTAAAACCCTGTTAAATAAACTAGTTAAAAATTCCACTGCTGCCTCTCCCAGACACTTCCAGACCTCCACCGGGATGTCATCAGGACCAACTGTCTTTCCACTTTTCATCCTCTTCAAAGCCTTCCTGACTTCATCCTTTCTAATCTTATCTACTTTCTGTTCCACAGAGTTCACCCCTTCTACTCTTTTTTCCCTCTCATTTTCCTCATTCATCAGCTCCTCAAAGTATTCCTTCCATCTCCTCTGTACACTCTCCTCACTTGTGAGCACCCTTCCATCTCTATCCTTAATAACTCTAACTTGCTGCACATCCTTCCCATCTCAATAGCTAACCTAGCTATAGCTAGCTTAGCTGCCTAGCTAACCTGTACAAGTCCTTCTGTCCTTCTCTAGTGTCTAACCTAGTGTACAACTCATCATATGCCTTCTGCTTGGCCTTAGACACCTCCCTCTTCACTCTGTGATGTAACTCCTTGTATTCCTGTCTATTCTCTTCAGTCCTGTCCATGTCTCACTTCTTCTTGGCTAATCTCTTCCTCTGGATACTATCCTGAAACACCAAGTCTCCTTATCTTCTTTCCTCCTTCCAGATGACACACCCAGCACCTTTCTCCCTGTCTGCCTGATCACTTCTGCTGTAGTTTCCCAGTCATCTGGCAGCACTACTTGACCACCCAGAGCCTGCCTCAACTTCTGTCTAAATTCCTCACAACATTCCTCCTTTTTCAGGTTTCACCACTTGGTTTTCTTCTCTATCACTATCTTTGACCGCTTTGTCTTACAGACCAACAAAGTCATCCTACACACCACCATCCTATGCTGTCTGGCTACACTCTCTCCCACTACCACTTTAAAGTCACTAATCTCTTTCAGATTGCCTCTTCTACATAGGATGTAGTCTACCTGTGTTCTCCTACCTCCACTCTTGTAAGTCACTCTATGCTCCTCCCTCTTCCAAAAATAAGTGTTAACCACAGCCATGTTCATCCTCTTAGCAAAGTCCACTACCATCTGTCCTTCAAGGTTCCTTTCCTTAACTCCAAACTTGCCCATCACCTCCTCATCACCTGTGTTCCCCTCACCAACATGTCCATTAAAATCCGCTCCTATCACCACTCTCTCACCCGTGGGAATACTCTCCATTACCTCATCTAATTCACTCCAGAATTTCTCTTTCTCCTCTAACTCACAACCTACCTGTGGGGCATAACCACTAACAACATTCAACATCACCCCTTCAATCTCTAACTTCAGACTCATCACCCTGTCTGACACTCTCTTCACCTCCAGGACATTCCTCTCTAACTTCAGGACCACACCTACCCCATTTCTCTTACTATCCACACCATAATAAAACAGCTTGAATCCTGCTCCTATACTACGAGCCTTGCTACACTTCCACCTGGTCTCCTGTACACACAGTATATCCACCTTCCTTCTCTCCATCATATCACCCAGCTCTCTACCTTTCCCTGTCATAGTACCAACATTCAGAGTTCCTATTCTCAGTCCTACACTCTTACCTTTCCTCTACTTTCTCTGTCTGTGCACTCTTCCCCCTCCTCTACTTCTTCAAAAAACAGTAGCCCAATTTCCACTGGCGCCCTGTAAGTCAACAATCTAGCCATGGGGGTCACAGTCCAGTGACTTCTGTGCCGGTCCCAAGCCCGGATAAATAGAGAGGGTTGCGTCAGGAAGGGCATCCGGCGTAAAACATTGCCAAATTTAACCATGTGAATCGTCAGTACGAATTTCATACCGAATCGGTCGAGGCCCGGGTTAACAACGACCGCCATCGGCGCCGTTGATCTACAGGGCGCCGGTGGAAATTGGGCTACTGTTGGTCGAAGAAGTAGAGGAGGGAGGAGAGTGCACAGACAGAGAGAGAAGAGGAAAGGTAAGAGTGTAGGACTGAGAATAGGAACTCTGAATGTTGGTACTATGACAGGGAAAGGTAGAGAGCTGGCTGATGTGATGGAGAGAAGGAAGGTGGATATACTGTGTGTACAGGAGACCAGGTGGAAGGGTAGCAAGGCTCGTAGTATAGGAGCAGGATTCAAGCTGTTTTATTATGGTGTGGATAGTAAGAGAAATGGTGTAGGTGTGGTCCTGAAGGAGAAGTTTGTGAGGAATGTCTTGGAGGTGAAGAGAGTGTCTGAAGTTAGAGATTGAAGGGGTGATGTTGAATGTTGTTAGTGGTTATGCCCCACAGGTAGGTTGTGAGTTAGAGGAGAAAGAGAGATTCTGGAGTGAATTAGATGAGGTGATGGAGAGTATTCCCACAGGTGAGAGAGTGGTGATAGGAGCGGATTTTAATGGACATGTTGGCGAGGAGAACACAGGTGATGAGGAGGTGATGGGCAAGTTTGGAGTTAAGGAAAGGAACCTTGAAGGACAGATGGTAGTGGACTTTGCTAAGAGGATGGACATGGGTGTGGTTAACACTTATTTTCAGAAGATGAAGGAGCATAGAGTGACTTACAAGAGTGGAGGTAGGAGAACACAGGTAGACTACATTCTATGTAGAAGAGGCAATCTGAAAGAGATTAGTGACTGTAAAGTGGTAGTGGGAGAGAGTGTAGCCAGACAGCATAGGATGGTGGTGTGTAGGATGACTTTGATGGTCTGTAAGACAAAGAGGTCAAAGATAGAGAAGAAAACCAAGTGGTGGAAGCTGAAAAAGGAGGAATGTTGTGAGGAATTTAGACAGAAGTTGAGGCAGGCTCTGGGTGGTCAGGTAGTGCTGCCAGATGACTGGGAAACTACAGCAGAAGTGATCAGGGAGACAGGGAGAAAGGTGCTGGGTGTGTCATCTGGAAGGAGGAAAGAAGATAAGGAGACTTGGTGGTGGAATGAGGAAGTTCAGGATAGTATCCAGAGGAAGAGGTTAGCCAAGAAGAAGTGGGACATGGACAGGACTGAAGAGAATAGACAGGAATACAAGGAGTTACAGCACAGAGTGAAGAGGGAGGTGTCTAAGACCAAGCAGAAGGCATATGAAGAGTTGTACACTAGGTTAGACACTAGAGAAGGAGAGAAGGACTTGTACAGGTTATCTAGGCAGAGGGATCGAGATGGGAAGGATGTGCAGCAAGTTAGAGTTATTAAGGATAGAGATGGAAGGGTACAGACAAAGCGGTCAAAGATAGTGATAGAGAAGAAAACCAAGTGGTGAAACCTGAAAAAGGAGGAATGTTGTGAGGAATTTAGACAGAAGTTGAGGCAGGCTCTGGGTGGTCAAGTAGTGCTGCCAGATGACTGGGAAACTACAGCAGAAGTGATCAGGCAGACAGGGAGAAAGGTGCTGGGTGTGTCATCTGGAAGGAGGAAAGAAGATAAGGAGACTTGGTGTTTCAGGATAGTATCCAGAGGAAGAGATTAGCCAAGAAGAAGTGAGACATGGACAGGACTGAAGAGAATAGACAGGAATACAAGGAGTTACATCACAGAGTGAAGAGGGAGGTGTCTAAGGCCAAGCAGAAGGCATATGATGAGTTGTACACTAGGTTAGACACTAGAGAAGGACAGAAGGACTTGTACAGGTTAGCTAGGCAGCTAAGCTAGCTATAGCTAGGTTAGCTATTGAGATGGGAAGGATGTGCAGCAAGTTAGAGTTATTAAGGATAGAGATGGAAGGGTGCTCACAAGTGAGGAGAGTGTACAGAGGAGATGGAAGGAATACTTTGAGGAGCTGATGAATGAGGAAAATGAGAGGGAAAAAAGAGTAGAAGGGGTGAACTCTGTGGAACAGAAAGTAGATAAGATTAGAAAGGATGAAGTCAGGAAGGCTTTGAAGAGGATGAAAAGTGGGAAGGCAGTTGGTCCTGATGACATTCCGGTGGAGGTCTGGAAGTGTCTGGGAGAGGCAGCAGTGGAATTTTTAGCTAATTTGTTCAACAGGGTTTTAGAGAGTGAGAGGATGCCTGAGGAATGGAGAAGAAGTGTGTTAGTGCCGATCTTTAAGAATAAGGGTGACGTGCAGAGTTGCAGTAACTATAGGGGGATAAAGTTGATGAGCCATACAATGAAGCTATGGGAAAGAGTAGTGGAAGCTAGGTTAAGGAAGGTAGTGGAAATTTGTGAGCAGCAGTATGGCTTCATGCCCAGAAAGAGCACAACGGATGCAATTTTTGCTCTGAGGATTTTGATGGAGAAGTATAGGGATGGTCAGAAGGAGTTGCACTGTGTGTTTGTAGACTTGGAGAAAGCGTATGACAGGGTGCCAAGAGAAGAGCTGTGGTACTGTATGAGGAAGTCAGGAGTAGCGGAGAAGTATGTCAGAGTGGTGCAGGACATGTATGAGAGGAGCAGGACAGTGGTGAGGTGTGCTGTAGGTCAGACAGAGGAGTTCAATGTGGAGGTGGAACTGCATCAGGGATCGGCTCTGAGCCCCTTCCTGTTTGCTATAGTGATGGACCAGTTGTCAGAGGAGGTCAGACAGGAGTCTCCTTGGACAATGATGTTTGCAGATGACATTGTGATCTGTAGTGAGAGCAGGGAGCAGGTGGAGGAAAACCTGGAGAGGTGGCGGTTTGCGCTGGAGAGAAGAGGAATGAAGGTCAGTCGTAGTAAGACTGAGTACATGTGTGTGAATGAAAGGGAGGGAAGTGGAACAGTAAGGTTACAGGGTGAAGAGGTGAAGAAGGTACAGGAGTTTAAGTACTTGGGGTCAACAGTCCAGAGTAATGGAGAGTGTGGGAAAGAGGTAAAGAAGCGAGTGCAGGCAGGTTGGAATGGGTGGAGAAAGGTGTCGGGAGTTCTGTGTGATCAGAAAATATCAGCGAGAATCAAGGGGAAGGTGTACAGGACAGTGGTGAGACCGGCCATGCTGTATGGTTTAGAGACAGTGTCACTGAGGAAGAGACAGGAGTCAGAGCTCGAGGTAGCAGAGCTGAAGATGTTGAGGTTCTCTTTGGGAGTGACAAGATTGGACAGGATTAGGAATGAGTACATCAGAGGGACAGCTCATGTTGGACGTTTGGGGGACAAAGTTAGGGAGGCCAGATTAAGATGGTTTGGACATGTTCAGAGGAGGGACAGTGAGTATATTGGTAGGAGAATGTTGGACATGGGGCTGCCAGGCAGGAGGCAAAGAGGAAGGCCAAAGAGGAGGTATATGGATGTAATAAATGAGGATATGAAGCTAGTGGGTGCAAGGGTTGAGGATGCAGAAGATAGGGATAGGTGGAGAGAGATGATTCGCTGTGGCGACCCCTGAAGGGAAAAGCCAAAAGAAGAAGAAGAGCCCTGTAGGTCAACAGTGCCGATGGCGGTTGTCGTTAACCCGGGCCTCAACCGATCCGGTATGAAATTCGTACTGACAATTTGCATGGTTAAATTTGGAAATGTTTTATGCCGGATGCCCTTCCTGACGCAACCCTCTCTATTTATCCGGACTTGGGAACGGCATAGAAGTCACTGGACTGTGACCCCCATGGCTAGATTGTCCATTGTTAAAAGCGTCATGCAAATAAAATAAAATTGAACTGAATAAACTGACAAGTTTTATTTTCAGACATTTTCTCACATCACAGTAATGTTTCTGTAAATAAATCATGCAGTTCACTCAGTGGTGAAAATGATAACTTTACTTGAATCTGCACTGCATTAAGCAACAATAACATCATTAAGCATCGTAATAAATGATGAATAAATGGCTAAAGCTTAAACTTTTTCTCTTTCTCTTTCTTTTTCTCTTTCTATCTCTCTTTTAACAAAAACTCTTCTACAAGTAGCTAAAAAAAATATCAGCAGCAAATAGTCTGAATCAAACCCCAGTTTGCCATTAACTCACTAAGCACTGTTTTTGTTTTGTTGTTGTTGCTGGTTTTACTCTGCTTTTATTATCTTACAGATTCTAACTATTAATAATTACCAGTGTATTTCCCCATTTTCTACACAAATAGGTCATCTGCTAGTTCTCACCCTCCAGCCCAAGAGGATGAAGGCTAAACGTGCTTTCTCTGAAACACGGGAAATCATTCAACCACATATATTTCAATCTGCTGTTCATGCTGCATCACAGGGCAGTAAAACATATAGAAAGCATTGATGAGCTCACAAATACCTGGGATTTTCACTGTGATTGACAGGACAGAGAGGGTATGTCCCAGATAGAGCACTCGAGTTTGTGACTCAGACTTGAGTCGCACTCAAGTCGCATTTTCATGGACTTCAGACTCGACTCAGACTCGAACTGAAATGACTTCAGACTTGACTCGACTCAACATAAAAGACTCGTGAATATTTTAAAATCAGCTCAAGTCTTTTATCCTTAACTACTGATATCATAAAGAAAGATTATGTGTCTTATTTGTGTATGCTATATCGCAGTAGATCGGACCGGACCGGACCCTTATTATACAATTCAATGATGTATATTGGCCGTGTGAGGCACGTAAAATCTGAAATGTCATGATAAGAGTCTCATGAAACATGGCAAGACCTGCAGGGCCATATGTTTTATCATTTGCATTTTCTAATGTGTCAGAAGGAACGTCTGGAAGATCAGTCTCATGCAAAGAATGTGGAAAAACAATAAAGGATACTGGGACAACAACTTTGAACTTTATTAGACACCTGAGAATGCATCCACAAAGGTTAGTCACATTAACTCATCGATATCGCTATAAAACTGTGCACGGCTGCTCGCGCCATTACACTGCCACCGTCATCCTGTTAAAAACATGAGCCAAAATAAAGCCTTTAAATCTAGCTCTATGCTGATTTTTTAGTATATAGAAAATTCGTGGCTTTTACTTAATATTTTTATGATAGAGAGAGAGAGAGAGAGAGAGAGAGAGAGAGAGAGAGAGAGAGAGAGAGAGAGAGAGATAGATAGAGAGAACGCAAAGATATTGTACAGTTTTCTCCCATCTGAATATATCACAATCAGCATGCCTTTAATTTTATATTGACTTAAATCAGCTGGAAACTTTTCTCTGTTTTCTGATAATGACTGTGACCAGTAGCAACGCTGTATATAATAACGAGCGACTCTCGCCATCTTTTGCCTCACTTAGCATCATCATTCTAATATGCTAATTTATTAACAATGTTGGAAAAAGTTTTCGGATTCTTTGATAAACAGAAAGCCGAAAAGACCAGCACCCATTCCAAATAGAAACCCCTTCCAACAAGTCTTTCCTAGTACGAAAGATATGAAATTGATAAATTTATAAGATAAAGTATATTGTCAGAAATGATTTCCACCTCGAACAAATGCTGCTCCCCCAACACTCTGTTTATCAAATAATCCTGAAAAAAAAAAAACAGGTTATTAAAAATATTAAGCAACACAACTGTTTCCAACACTGATAACAGCTTTGTCTACGTAAAACAACTTTGAAAAAATTATATTTACAGGATTTTTAAATAGATTTTTTTTTTCTCAATAACGCATGAAATGACTCAAGACTCGACTCAGACTCGTGACAAAAGACTTCAGACTTGACTCAGACTCCAGCTGAAGGACTTCAGACTTGACTCAGACTTCCAGATTAAAGAAAAAACTTGTGAACATTTCTGGTATGTCCCTCCCACCCAGTCAACATGCTCAGTTTTGTTCCCTTGGCCTTTGTTCCTGACCTGTTCATGGCTGCAGTATCATTGCGAGTTGAGCTCACAATATTCCTTAAAATCTTTTTTAATAAAAAAAATGATTTTTTTCTACATTCACAAGTTTTATTTTTTTCAGACATTTTCTCACATCACAGTAATGTTTCTGTTAATAAATCATGCAGTTCACTCAGTGGTGCAAATGATAACTTTATTTGAATCTGCACTGCGATCCTGTTTTTTTAACGTTCTGGATGTTTTCAGCAGGAATACTGCCAATCTAGAATTTGAAACAGCAGGACTCAACCTCTCCAAAAATTTGAATAGCTTCTACTCGGAGAGAGACAGATCAGGTGAGTTGGTCAAATAGAGACGTTCAAAAAAATAAATGTCAGAAAAATGTATGAATCCTACAGTTAATGAAACAATGTTTTATGTAATAAATAAAAAAATAAAATAATAATAATAATAATAATAATAATAATAATAATAATAATAATAATAATAATAATAATAAATGTTATTGTAATAAATAATTTACTATAATCTAACTACTATGAAAAATAATAGAGTAACTTATTTATTACAATGGCCATTATTATTATTAGTATTATTATTATTATTAATATTGTTGTTGTTGTTGTTGTTGTTGTTGTTGTTGTTATTATTATTATTACTATTATTATTATTATTATTATTATTATTATTATTATTATTATTATTATTATTATTATTATTATTAATACTATTATTTTTTTAAGTAATTGTGTAATAAACACACATGAAAATTTTCTTATAGAAATGTTCACCTAAAGGCAGATTTGGCCACGCCTCTGTACTTCCAATTAAATCTTTTCATCTTACCGCATCCTTCACTCTGCTGAAGATCTAGAAACAAGATTTATCTTTAGCATCATATCTCATTCTGCACCTCTCTCTCTCTCTCTCTCTCTCTCTCTCTCTCTCTCTCTATTTTAAGCACTGTTTTTTCATTCATTTTATTTATTCTGGTTTTATTATCTTGTACTATTTTTTCTGCACATCAAACCAAACACATTGTAATTATTAATAATTACCAGGGTATTTCCATGTTTTCTACACAAATTGGTCAGCTGCTGGTTCCCACCCACCAGCGAGCTCTCCCCATCATACTACAGCTACTAGCCCGAGAGGATGAAGGCTAAATGTGCATTATCTGCTGTTCATGCTGCCTCACAGGGCAGTAAAACATATAGAAAGTATTGATGAGCTCAGAGATGCATAGGATTTTCACTGTGATTGACAGGACAGAGAAGGTATGTCCCTCCCACCCAGTCAGCATGCTCAGTTTTGATCCCTTGGCCTTTGTTGAAATTTGAGCTCACAATATTTCTTTAAATCTTTTTTAATGAAAGAATGATTTTCTTCTATACTAGACTATACATAATTGTAGAAAGGACATTATTCATAATCACACTCTCCGGTGTTTATAATAATTTATAATCACACTCTCCAGTGTTTATAATAATTTAACCACACTCTCCAGTGTCACCCAAATGAGGATAAGGTTCACTTTCGAGTCTGGTTCCTCTCAAGGTTTCTTCCTCTTACCATCTAAGGGAGGTTTTCCTTGCCACACAGTCGCCTCATGCTTGCTCACTAGGGATGATTTTGTCTAACATTTAGGACTTTTGTACTATGTTTCTTATGTCCTGTAAAGCTACTTTGAGACAATGTCCATTGTTAAAAGCGTTATGCAAATAAAATCAAATTTAATTGAACTGAATAAACTCACAAGTTTTATTTTCAGACATTTTCTCACATCACAGTAATGTTTCTGTTAATAAATCATGCAGTTCACTCAGTGGTGCAAATAATAACTTTATTTGAATCTGCACTGCATTAAGCAACAATAACATCATTAAGCATCGTAATAAATGATGAATAAATGGCTAAAGCTTAAACTTTATGAAGCAAGTGTGTGTGTGTGTGTGTGTGTGTGTGTGTGTGTGTGTGTGTGTTGCATCTCAGTTGCAGCATTAAGATTAATCTTGTCCTGGGGCGCTGATTTCACGAACACACAGACCGGAGAATTTAGGAGTAGTAACACTGAAACACACACAAACACACACACATCAATACAATCTCATCTACTCTCCTCTCACTTAGAAATCGATTTCATTTTAATTTGTTATATTAAATCACATAATTAAAAATGTCAGATACTCACATGAAGCCTTGCTGTGGACAGTGCGATCCTGTCTTTTTAACATTCTGGATTTCTTTGGCAGGAATACTGTCAGTGAAGAATTTGAAACAGCAGGACTCAGACGGCATGGCTTGAGCTAAAAACGAACAAGGTACAGATAAGGTTTAAAAATTCAGTTTATTAAAAAAATGTGTATAAAACATTATACAAAAATGATTCCTTCAGTTTTTACGTCTAGAGAACATAACTTTCTTGACTGTGCTACTATTATGAATTATTAACAAGACTTACAAAGACCTTTAATAGCTTCCGCTTAGAGAGACACAGATCAGGTGTGTTGGTCAAATAGAAACATGCAATAAAATAAATGTCAGAAAAAATAATGAATCCTACAGTTAATGAAAAAAAATTATATAATAATAATAATAATAATAATAATAATAATAATAATAATAATAATAATAATAATAATCAGTTATTGTAATAAACAATTTACTATAATAATACTACTGTGAAGAATAATATAGTAAATTATTTATAACAATGGCCATTATTATTATTATTATTGTTGTTGTTGTTGTTGTTGTTGTTGTTGTTGTTATTAGTATTATTAATACTATTATTTTTTTGCAAGCAATTGTGTAAAAAACCCACATGAAAATTATAAATCTGGGTTTTACTGTAAATCTGAAAAAGCAAATTTGTTGAAAATTATATCACCTTTCCAATCACCCTTTCCAATGCAGAATAGAGTACGGGGTGCCAATACTTTGTAAAGTGCAACAATTCAGCTTCAGTTACTTATTGTCTACGTACAAGGTGCTTGAATAAGGCAGCACAAAGTGGTCTCTCCTACCCCTGAGTACGCAAGTAGCACGCATTACCATTACAAATGATCTAAATGTGTGACAAAATTCCCAGTGAATGTAGTTATGTATATACATCAAAACCATCTCAATAAAGTGTGTGTGTGTGTGTGTGTGTGTGTGTGTGTGTGTGTGTGTGTGTGTGTGTGTGTGTGTGTGTGTGTGTGTGTGTGTGTGTGTATACAAACTATATTTAGTTATACAATATAATTAGTTATAACTTCTTGTACAGCTACACAAAAAAAGTTTGTAATAAACTCACGTTGAGCGTCTGAGTAGAGCGCCATGATCATGATGAAGCCCAGGACCAGAAACACACGACTCATCTTCATGTTCTCAGCAGGTGTGTGAAGCTCTGCTCTCTTCTCTCTCTAAGATGTAATATGATTAAATCTAGTTTTACTGACTCATTTTATAGAAATGTTTACCTAAAGGCAGATTTGGCCACGCCTCTGTACATCTAATTAAATCTTTTCATCTTACCGCATCCTTCACTCTGCTGAAGATCTAGAAGCAAGATTTATCTCAGGATCATATCTCATTCTGCACCTCTCTCACTCCCTCTCTCTCGCTCGCTCTCTCTGTTTTAAGCACTGTTATTTTTTTTATTTTTCTTTATTCTGGTTTTATTATGATGTACTAATTTTTCTGCACATCAAACCAAACATATTGTAATTATTAATAATTACCAGGGTATTTCCATATTTTCTACACAAATTGGTCACCTGCTAGTTCCCACACATCAGTGAGCTCTCCCCATCACACTACAGCTACTAGCCTGAGAGGATGAAGGCTAAATGTGCTTCCCCTGAGACATGGGAAATCATGCAGCCACATTTTTTTGATCTGCTGCTCATACGGCATCACAGGGCAGTTAAACACTTAAATGGAAAGCATTGATGAGCTCAGAGATGCCTGGGATTTTCACTGTGATTGACAGGACAGAGAGGGTATGTCCACTCCCCTTTGTTCCTGACCTGTTGATGGCTACAGTATCGTAGCAATTTGAGCTGACAATATTCCTTAAAATCTTTTTTAATGAAAAAATAATTTTCTTCTACATTCACAAGTTTTATTTTCAGACATTTTCTCACATCACAGTAATGTTTCTGTTAATAAATCATGCAGTTCACTCAGTGGTGCAAACAATAACTTTATTTGAATCTGCACTGCATTAAGCAACAATAACATCATTAAGCATCGTAATAAATGATGAATAAATGGCTAAAGCTTAAACTTTATGAAGCAAGTGTGTGTGTGTGTGTGTGTGTGTGTGTGTGTGTGTGTGTGTGTGTGTGTGTGTGTGTGTGTGTGTGTTGCATCTCAGTTGCTACATTAAGATTCTTGTTGTCCTTGGACGCTGATTTCACGAACACACAGACCGGAGAATTTAGGAGTTGTAACACTGAAACACACACACACACACACATCAATACAATCTCATCTACTCTCCTCTCACTTAGAAATCGATTTCATTTCATTTTTTTATATTAAATCACATAATTAAAAATGTCAGATACTCACATGAAGCCTTGCTGTGGACAGTGCGATCCTATCTTTTTAACGTTCAGGATTTTTTCAGCAGGAATACTGCCAGTATGCCAGAAACAGCAGGACTCAACCTCTCCAAAAATTTTAATAGCTTCCGCTTGGAGAGAGACAGATCAGGTGTGTTGGTCAAATAGAAACATCCAATAAAATAAATGTCAGAAAAATTTATGAATCCTACAGTTAATGAAACAATTTTTTATGTAATAAATAAAAAAATAAATTAAATAATAATAATAATAATAATAATAATAATAATAATAATAATAATAATAATAATAATAATAATCAATGTTATTGTAATAAATAATTTTCTATAATCTTACTACTGTGAAGAATAATATAGTAAATTATTTATTACAATGGCCATAATTATTATTATTATTATTATTATTATTATTATTATTATTATTATTATTATTATTATTATTATTATTAATTTAAAAATAATAATACTATTATTTTTTTTATAATTGTGTAAAAAACCCACATGAAAATGATAAATCTGGGTTTTACTGTAAATCTGAAAAAGCTAATTTGTTGAAAATTATATCACCTTTCCAATCACCCTTTCCAATGCAGAACAGAGTACGGGGTGCCAATACTTTGTAAAGTGCAACAATTCAGCTTCAGTTACTTATTGTCTACGTACAAGGTGCTTGAATAAGGCAGCACAAAGTGGTCTCTCCTACCCCTGAGTACGCAAATAGCACGCATTACCATTACAAACGATCTAAATGTGTGACAAAATTCCCAGTGAATGTAGTTATGTATATACATCAAAGCCATCTCAATAAAGTGTGTGTGTGTGTGTGTGTGTGTGTGTGTGTGTGTGTGTGTGTGTGTGTGTGTGTGTGTGTGTGTGTGTGTGTGTACAAACTATTTAGTTATACAATATAATTAATTCTAACTTCTTGTACAGCTACACAAAAAAAGTTTGTAATAAACTCATGCTGAGCGTGATAACCTTATTTGAATCTGCGCTGCATTAAGCAACAATAACATTATTAAGTATCGTAATTAATGATGAATAAATGATTAAAGCTTAAACTTTATGAAGCAAGTGTGTGTGTGTGTGTGTGTGTGTGTGTGTGTGTGTGTGTGTGTGTGTGTGTGTGTGTGTGTTTGTGTGTGTGTGTGTGTGTGTGTGTGTGTGTGTGTGTGTGTGTGTGTGTGTGTGTGTTGCATCTCAGTTGCTGCATTAAGATTTTTATTGTCCTGGGACGCTGATTTCATGAACACACAGACTGGGGTATTCAGGAGTAGTAACACTGAAACACACACACACACACACATCAATACAATCTCATCTACTCTCCTCTCACTTAGAAATCGATTTCATTTCATTTTTTTATATTAAATCACATAATTAAAAGTGTCAGATACTCACATGAAGCCTTGCTGTGAACAGTGCGATCCTATCTTTTTAACGTCCAGGATTTTTTTGGGAGGAATTTTGCCAGTGAAGAAGCTGAAACAGCAGTCCTCAGACTGTAGGCCAATAGCTAAAAACAAACATGGAACAGATAAGGTTTAAAAATTCAGTTTATTAAGAAAATGTGTATAAAACATTATACAAAAATGATTCCTTCAGTTTTTACGTCTAGAGAACATAACTTTCTTGACTGTGATACTATTATGAATTGATAAAACCCGATCCAACCGACTCCTTCTACCCCATATTAATGCCCCTCAGTGAGTGTGTAATAAACTCACGTGAAAATTGTAAATCTGGGCTTTACTGACTCATATAAATCATGCAGTTCACTCTGTGGTGCAAATGATAACATTATTTGAATTTGCACTGCATTAAGCAACAATAACATCATTAAGCATCATAGTAAATGATGAATAAACAGCTAAAGCATAAACTTTATGAAGCAAGTATGCAAATCTTCTGCTGCTAAAGATTATATCACCTTAGTGCTGACCCTTTCCAATGACCCTTTCCAATGCAGAACAGAGTACGGGGTGCCAATACTTTGTAAAGTGCAATAATTCAGCTTCAGTTACTTATTGTCTACGTACAAGGTGCTTGATTAAGGCAGCACAAAGTGGTCTCTCCTACCCCTGAGTACGCAAATAGCACGCATTACCATTACAAATGATCTAAATGTGTGACCAAATTCCCAGTGAATGTAGTTATGTATATACATCAAAGCCATCTCAATAAAGTGTGTGTGTGTGTGTGTGTGTGTGTGTGTGTGTGTGTGTGTGTGTGTACAAACTATATTGGTTATACAATATAATTAGTTATAACCTCTTGTACAGCTACACAAAAAAAGTTTGTAATAAACTCACGCTGAGCGTCTGAGTAGAGCGCCATGATCATGATGAAGCCCAGGACCAGAAACACACGACTCATCTTCATGTTCTCAGCAGGTGTGTGAAGCTCTGCTCTCTTCTCTCTCTAAGATGTAATTTGATTAAATCTAGTTTTACTGACTCATTTTATAGAAATGTTTACCTAAAGGCAGATTTGGCCACACCTCTGTACATCTAATTAAATCTTTTCATCTTACCGCATCCTTCACTCTGCTGAAGATCTAGAAGCAAGATTTATCTTTAGCATCATATCTCATGCTGCAACTCTCTCTCTCTTTCTTTTTCTCTTTCTATCTCTCTTTTAACAAAAACTCTTCTGCAAGTAGCTAAAAAAAATATCAGCAGCAAATAGTCTGAATCAAACCCCAGTTTGCCATTAACTCACTAAGCACTGTTTTTTTTTTATTGTTGTTGCTGGTTTTACTCTGGTTTTATTATCTTACAGATTCTAACTATTAATAATTACCAGTGTATTTCCCCATTTTCTGCACAAATAGGTCATCTGCTAGTTCTCACCCTCCAGCCCAAGAGGGTGAAGGCTAAACGTGCTTTCTCTGAGACATGGGAAATCATTCAACCACATATATTTCAGTCTGCTGTTCATGCTGCATCACAGGGCAGTAAAACATATAGAAAGCACTGATGAGCTCACAAATACCTGGGATTTTCACTGTGATTGACAGGACAGAGAGGGTATGTCTCAGATAGAGCACTCGAGTTTGTGACTCAGACTTGCGTCGCACTCGAGTCGCATTTTCATGGACTTCAGACTCGACTCAGACTCAAACTGAAATGACTTCAGACTTGACTCGACTCGACATAAAAGACTCGTGAATATTTTAAAATCAGCTCGAGTCTTTTATCCTTAACTACTGATATCATAAAGAAAGATTATGTGTCTTATTTGTGTATGCTATATCGCAGTAGATCGGACCGGACCGGACCCTTATTATACAATTCAATGATGTATATTGGCCGTGTGAGGCACGTAAAATCAGAAATGTCGTGATAAGAGTCTCATGAAACATGGCAGGACCTGCAGGGCCATATGTTTTATCATTTGCATTTTCTAATGTGTCAGAAGGAACGTCTGGAAGATCAGTCTCATGCAAAGAATGTGGAAAAACAATAAAGGATACTGGGACAACAACTTTGAACTTTATTAGACACCTGAGAATGCATCCACAAAGGTTCGTCACATTAACTCATCGATATCGCTATAAAACTGTGCACGGCTGCTCGCGCCATTACACTGCCACCATCACCCTGTTAAAAACATGAGCCAAAATAAAGCCTTTAAATCTAGCTCTATGCTGATTTTTTAGTATATAGAAAATTCGTGGCTTTTACTTAATATTTTTATGATAGAGAGAGAGAGAGAGAGAGAGAGAGAGAGAGAGAGAGAGAGAGAGAGAGAGAGATAGAGAGAACGCAAAGATATTGTACAGTTTTCTCCCATCTGAATATATCACAATCAGCATGCCTTTAATTTTATATTGACTTAAATCAGCTGGAAACTTTTCTCTGTTTTCTGATAATGACTGTGACCAGTAGCAACGCTGTATATAATAACGAGCGACTCTCGCCATCTTTTGCCTCACTTAGCATCATCATTCTAATATGCTAATTTATTAACAATGTTGGAAAAAGTTTTCGGATTCTTTGATAAACAGAAAGCCGAAAAGACCAGCACCCATTCCAAATAGAAACCCCTTCCAACAAGTCTTTCCTAGTACGAAAGAAAGAAATTGACCCCTGAAATTTCTGAACAGTAGTGTATATTGTCAGAAATGATTTCCACCTCGAACAAATGCTGCTCCCCCAACACTCTGTTTATCAAATAATCCTGAAAAAAAAAAAACAGGTTATTAAAAATATTAAGCAACACAACTGTTTCCAACACTGATAACAGCTTTGTCTACGTAAAACAACTTTGAAAAAATTATATTTACAGGATTTTTAAATAGATTTTTTTTTTCTCAATAACGCATGAAATGACTCAAGACTCGACTCAGACTCGTGACAAAAGACTTCAGACTTGACTCAGACTCCAGCTGAAGGACTTCAGACTTGACTCAGACTTCAGATGAGATACTTGTGAACATTTCTGATATGTCCCTCCCACCCAGTCAACATGCTCAGTTTTGTTCCCTTGGCCTTTGTTCCTGACCTGTTCATGGCTGCAGTATCATTGCGAGTTGAGCTCACAATATTCCTTAAAATCTTTTTTAATAAAAAAATGATTTTTTTCTACATTCACAAGTTTTATTTTTTTCAGACATTTTCTCACATCACAGTAATGTTTCTGTTAATAAATCATGCAGTTCACTCAGTGGTGCAAATGATAACTTTATTTGAATCTGCACTGCATTAAGCAACAATAACATCATTAGGCATCGTAACAAATGATGAATAAATGGCTAAAGCTTAAACTTTATGAAGCAAGTGTGTGTGTGTGTGTGTGTGTGTGTGTGTGTGTGTGTGTGTGTGTGTGTGGGTGGGTGTGTGTTGCATCTCAGTTGCAGCATTAAGATTCTTGTTGTCCTTGGACGCTGATTTCACGAACACACAGACCGGAGGAGAATTTAGGAGTAGTTACACTGAAACACACACACACACACACACATCAATACAATCTAATCTACTCTCCTCTCACTTAGAAATCAATTTCATTTCATTTTTTTATATTAAATCACATAATTAAAAATGTCAGATACTCACATGAAGCCTTGCTGTGGACAGTGTGATCCTGTCTTTTTAACGTTCAGGATTTTTTCGGCAGGAATACTGCCAGTGAAGAAGCTGAAACAGCAATCCTCATACTGCATGGCTTGAGCTAACAACAACCAAGGTACAGATGAGGTGTCAATAATTTACTTTCTAAAGTAAATTGAATAAATTGTTTTCCCATTCTACCCCATATTGATGCCTCTCTACCCCATCCAACTTTACCACTTTACCCCAGATCTACTTCCTTTACCCCATCCAAACAACCTCTTCTATCCCATATTAATGGCCCTCATCCCCATCCAAAGGGGGCACGGTGGCTTGGTGGTTAGCGCGTTCGCCTCACACCTCCAGGGTTGGGGGTTCGATTCCTGCCTCTGCCGTGTGTGTGGAGTTTGCATGTTCTCCCCGTGCCTCGGGGGTTTCCTCCAGGTGCTCCGGTTTCCTCCCCCGGTCCAAAGACATGTGTGGTAGGTTGATTGGCATCTCTAAATTGTCTGTAGTCTGTAGTGTGTGATTGCGTGAGTGAATGAGAGTGTGTGTGTGTGTGTGCCCTGCGATGGGTTGGCACTCCGTCCAGGGCTGTATCCTGGCTTGATGCCCAACGATGCCTGAGATAGGCACAGGCTCTCCATGACCCGAGAATAGTTCGGATAAGCGGTAGACAATGAATAAATCCCCATCTAACACCATAATGACTCCCTCTACCACATCCAACTTTATTTGAATCAGCACTGAATTGGGCAACAATAACAATAACATCATTAAGCATCGGAATAAATCACAAAGTTTAAACTTAATGAAGCTAGTGTGTGTGTGTGTGTGTGTGTGTGTGTGTGTCCGTGCGTGTGTGCGTGCGTGCGTGTGTGTGTACAAACTATATAAGTTATACAATATAATTAGTTATAACTTCTTGTACAGCTACACAAAAAAAGTTTGTAATAAACTTACTCTCAGCGTCTGTGTAGAGCGCCATGATCATGATGAAGCCCAGGACCAGAAACACACGACTCATCTTCATGTTCTCAGCAGGTGTGTGAAGCTCTGCTCTCTTCTCTCTCTAAGATGTAATATGATTAAATCTAGTTTTACTGACTCATTTTATAGAAATGTTTACCTAAAGGCAGATTTGGCCACGCCTCTGTACATCTAATTAAATCTTTTCATCTTACCGCATCCTTCACTCTGCTGAAGATCTAGAAGCAAGATTTATCTTTAGCATCATATCTCATGCTGCACCTCTCTCTCTCACTCTCTCTCTTTCTCTCTCTCTGTCTCTCTCTCTCTGTCTCTCTCTCTCTGTCTCTCTCTCTCTTACCAAAAACTCTTCTACAAATAGCTAAAAAATTATCAGCAGCAAATAGTCTGAATTAAACCCCAGTTTGCCAACTCACTAAGCACTGTTTTTTTTAATCTAGGGTTAATATCTTGTACTAATTTTTCTAGACATCAAACCGTACAGATTATAACTAATAATAATTACCAGGGTATTTCTCCATTTTCTCCACAAATAGGTCAGCTGCTGGTTCCCACCCACCAGCCAGCTCTCCCCAACACACTACAGCTACCAGCCCAAGAGGATGAAGGCTAAACGAGCTTTCTCTGAGACACGGGAAACCATTCAATCACATATATTTCATTCAGCTGTTCATGCTGCATCACAGGACAGTAAAACATATAGAAAGTATTGATGAGCTCAGAGATGCTTGGGAATTTCACTGTGATTGACAGGACAGAGAGGGTATGTCCCTCCCACCCAGTCAGCATGCTCAGTTTTGTTCCCTTGGCCTTTGTTCCTGACCTGTTGATGGCTACAGTCTCATTGAAATTTGAGCTCACAATATTTCTTTAAATCTTTTTTAATGAAAGAATGATTTTCTTCTATACTAGACTATACATGATTGTAGAAAGGACATTATTCATAATCACACTCTCTGGTGTTCACAATAATTTATAATGACCCTCTCCAGTGTCACCCAAATGAGGATGAGGTTCCCTTTTGAGTCTGGTTCCTCTCAAGGTTTCTTCCTCTTACCATCTAAGGGAGTTTTTCCTTGCCACACAGTCGCCTCAGGCTTGCTCACTAGGAATGATTTTGTCTAACCTTTAGGACTTTTGTACTATGTTTCTTATGTCCTGTAAAGCTACTTTGAGACAATGTCCATTGTTAAAAGCGTTATGCAAATAAACTAAAATTTAATTGAACTGAATAAACTCGCAAGTTTTATTTTCAGACATTTTCTCACATCACAGTAATGTGTCTGTTAATAAATCATGCAGTTCACTCAGTGGTGCAAATAATAACTTTATTTGAATCTGCACTGCATTAAGCAACAATAACATCATTAAGCATCGTAATAAATAATGAATAAATGGCTAAAGCTTAAACTTTATGAACCAAGTATGTGTGTGTGTGTGTGTGTGTGTGTGTATGTGTGTGTGTGTGTGTGTTGCATCTCAGTTGCAACATTAAGATTCTTGTTGTCCTTGGACGCTGATTTCACGAACACACAGAACGGAGAATTTAGGAGTAGTAACACTGAAACACACACACACACACATCAATACAATCTCATCTACTCTCCTCTCACTTAGAAATCGATTTCATTTAAGTTTGTTATATTAAATCACATAATTAAAAATGTCAGATACTCACATGAAGCCTTTATGTGGACAGTGTGATCCTGTCTTTTTAACTTTCAGGATTTCTTTGGGAGGAATACTGTCAGTGAAGAAGCTGAAACAGCAGGACTCATACTGCATGGCTTGAGCTAACAACAACCAAGGTACAGATAAGGTGTCAAATAATTTATTTTAGTCAAAAATAAATGTTTATAAAACATTGTACAAAAAAGATTCCTTCAGTTTTTAAGTCTAGAGAACATAACCTTCTTGCCTGTGCTACTTTTATGAATAGATGAAACCCCATCCAGTTGACCCTTTCTACCCCATTGATGCCCCTCTACCCCATTCAAATGAGCCCCTCTACCCCATATTGATACCCCTTTACCCCATATTGACTACCTTTACCGCATCCAACAACCCTTTCTGCCCCATATTGATGCCCCTCTACCCCATCCAACTTTACCCCTTTACCCCAGATCTACTTCCTTTACCCCATACAAACGACCCCTTCTATCCCATAATAATGGCCCTCATCCCCATCTAACACCATAATGACTCCCTCTACCACATCCAACTTTATTTGAATCAGCACTGAATTAGGCAACAATAACAATAACATCATTAAGCATCGGAATAAATCGCAAAGTTTAAACTTAATGAAGCTAGTGTGTGTGTGTGTGTGTGTGTGTGTGTATACAAACTATATTAATTGTACAATATAATTAGTTATAACTTCTTGTACAACTACACAAAAAAAGTTTGTAATAAACTCACGTTGAGCGTCTGAGTAGAGCGCCATGATCATGATGAAGCCCAGGACCAGAAACACACGACTCATCTTCATGTTCTCAGCAGGTGTGTGAAGCTCTGCTCTCTTCTCTCTCTAAGATGTAATTTGATTAAATCTAGTTTTACTGACTCATTTTATAGAAATGTTTACCTAAAGGCAGATTTGGCCACGCCTCTGTACCTCCAATTAAATCTTTTCATCTTACCGCATCCTTCACTCTGCTGAAGATCTAGAACCAAGATTTATCTTTAGCATCATATCTCATTCTGCACCTCTCTCTCTCTCCCTCTCTCTCTCTCTCTCTCTCTTTTACCAAAAACCAAATAATTAAAAAAAATTATCAGCAGCAAATAGTCTGAATCACACCGCTGTTTGCCTTTAACTTACTAAGCACTGTTTTTTTTTAAGTCTGGTTTTAATATCTTGTACTAATTTTTCTAGACATTAAACCCTACAGATTATAACTAATACTAATTACTAGTGTATTTTTCCATTTTCTCCACAAATAGGTCATCTGCTAGTTCGCACTCACCAGCCAGCTCTCCCCGTCACACTACAGCTACCAGCCCAAGAGGATGAAGGCTAAATGTGCTTCCCCGAGACATGGGAAACCATTCAATCACATTTACTTCATTCAGCTGTTCATGCTGCATCACAGGGCAGTAAAACATATAGAAAGCATTGATGAGCTCAGAGATGCATGGGATTTTCACTGTGATTGACAGGACAGAGAGGGTATGTCCCTCCCGCCCAGTCAACATGCTCAGTTTTGTTCCCTTGGCCTTTGTTCCTGACCTGTTGATGGCTACAGTCTCGCTGAAATTTGAGCTCACAATATTCCTTAAAGTCTTTTTTAATGAAAGAATGATTTTCTTCTATACTAGACTATACATGATTGTAGAAAGGACATTATTCATAATCACACTCTTTGGTGTTTATAATAATTTAATAATCACACTCTCCAGTGTCACCCAAATGAGGATGAGGTTCCTTTTTTAGCACTGGTAGACGAAGTACACAAACCAAGTAGTTGAGTTAAAGTAGAGATACACTAGGTAAAATATTACTCCAGTGAAAGTAAAAGTGCTCCCTTTACACTTTCACTTGAGTAAAAGTACAAAAGTATTTGCCTTCAAATGTACTTAAGTATCCAAAGTTCTATGATATATTATGGCTATAATATCCTGTTATCATTTTTGTCACAAGACTCTTGCTTAATCAGCAATATGTGATAAGACTCTAATGTTACTTTTAGCACACCGATCTATTAATTGAAAGACATTAATTAGTGATTGTCAGTGTTTGTGCATTAATTCATATCCTGCTTCAAATAAAACCTGGTGATGCTTGGTAAATAAAATAACTTGGTAAATATAAACAAATACATATATAATAACTAAGGTGACCAACATAGTGTGGACATCTCAAAACAAATTACAAAATGGTACACAAATGACGTGTACCAAAATAACAAGCCTCAAATGGCATTGAACAATGTGGCAGTAAACATCATTAATCAGCATGCCATAAATATTGCTTCTGGTGAGTGTGCTAGTACAGAATGGCACTTATGATCTAACTAAAGTGGAAATATTTTTTATTCAGCTTGATAAAAAGCTGATTCTCAAAGTGTTTTGAGTCTATTCTTGCCCTCCTGGGACTGAAAATAAGCCCTGCTGTGCTGAAAAGATGTTCACAAGCTGCAGAAGCGGGTAAAGCAGTGTTGACCTTCAAAAACAACTTACAGACTGCCGGGAAGGACTTGAGGATTTCTTTGTCATCAGCTTTGCAGGCAATGTAGCCATCTAACTGCTTGATACCTTCCTGACGATGAGTAGGCTTCATGCTTGCAAAGAAGTCCTCTTCCTCAGAGGCACTGGAACCATCAACTGGTGTTTGATTAAAAGTCTCTTCCTCCAGATGGTCCTTGATGTAGTCCAGGCCTGAAATGGACATTTCCACAGATGCTAAGAATTAAAATATCAAAGGAACAGGATTGCCCCATGTATTTCCAAGGTGCATTTAAAACTAACCTAAACAAACTGAGAATGTCAAGATAAAATTTGCGTTGGATATCTCTTAAAAATGACTTGGCTCAGTTTCTTTGAATCTTTAACTGATGACATTTTTCAAAACCAAAAACCAAAATAATCTTACCTATTTGACAATGGGCTCATCTGATGTCTAGGATGTTTTAAATTTCGGGACAAGGATTGCAGCTGCAATAAACTCTGGCTCAACCAGCATGTTAACAAAGTGCTGCTGCAGGCCTCCTTGGATGGCATCCACCAGAGGTTTGCAGTACCTGGAGGTAATGCAAATTCGGTCCAGTTTCAAGATGAGGAGTGTCAAAGTAGTGTAAGAAACTACAGACTGCCTCAACCCAGATTCCACTCCACAGTACACATCTGAAAGATGTGTAGCGAGCTCGATGCACTGTGGCTCTGTGAAGTTTAAAACAAAAAGCCGAGGTAGTGTGGTTTTGTCCAACAAACTGTGACAACATTTTAAACTTTAGTTTTAAGCCAGAAGTACTGTGGCCAAGTAGACTGTTTTAAAATATAACACAGAAAAACCCGATGTAGTGTGGTTTTGTCCGATGTAGTGTGACAGTGTTACATTTTAATGTGTTTGTGAGTGTTGTTGTTTGTGAGTTGTGAGTGCTACTGTAGTTGGACTTGAGGTCCGATGGAGTGTGGCTGAAGTGAGTGTCAAGTTCAAAAGCCCGACGTGTTGTGGCTGTATTATTCATTTTGCGTCCAAAGTACTGGAGTTGTGAATAAATAGACTAACAGGTATCTTAAAGTACCTAGATAACGTTTAGTCACTAAAATTGTGTATAGTAACTCTAATTTATTCAGTAAGATTGTAACAATGGAAGAGCTGATTGTTAAGTACATCGCTAAGCACGGCTCTCAGGGAATGTTTGATGGAACTGAGAACATTGTTGATAAGCCGTATGAGTGGGCTATTACCAAGTTCGAAAGTTATCCCAAAATGCCTAAGAATAAAAAGGAAAATCGCCAATGCACTACAAGCAGTTCTTGCCTCATACAAAGTGACTAGGAAGACTCTAGACGCGTTAAAGTCTGAAAATGAGCAACTTCAATCTAGACTCGACGACGGGCTAATCTGTAAAAGAAATTTCCAGACTACTGAAACAATGTGGAAAGAAGAAAATGTCAGAATTCTGAATGAGATCACACTTTTTAGAATTAACAGCATGCTTGTCATCTGTGGAAACACTGACCAATGATTTGGAGGAAGCAAAGGCTGCTTGTCAATTTCTGATTTAAAAAAATGGCACAAATGAGCAAAACACCAATAAGGTATCTATAGGTGGTTTGTTGTGTAACCGAGTTCCAGAAATTACAGATTTGCATGAAGATAGTGAGAATTTGGAAAGAGAGTCACAGTTAGTCAGTAGTCAGTACTCTGCACCAATTCCCTCTTCTGTAACTGTGCGTGCTAGTGAAGGAGGGGATGAACCAATGACCTCTACAATGGTCAGAGGATTTAATCCCAATGAGCTAGATGCTGTGCTCAGAAATATTGGGAAATTTGATCCAGCCCAACAAGATCCTTTAGATTTCCTAAAAAACTTGGAGCAATATGCTGACATTTACAAATTTATAGATGGTGATGCATGCATAGTGTTAACTATGTGTTTGCCCGAGACTCTGTCTGGAGCCTTAAATCAGAAAGTGAAGACCAGAACTGCCAATAAGTTACAAAGGAAACAGGCACTATTTGAAGTCCTAGGTGTGATGTCAGTTAACTGGGATCAAATATCTGATGTACACATGAGGAAAGGTGAGCACCCAGCGGCATTTTCAGAGCGATTATTGGATGTATTCAAAACTTTCAGTCGTAATCCTAACATGACTCAGAATGATGTCAGTTTCAAATCTGCTTTGATTAACAAATCCAATCCACTCACTCGTTCTGCTGTAACAATGTTTGTGACCCATCTCTCTGAATATAATGACATAATTTCTAAAATGACACAGTTTTACAACAGCAAGGCTAACTTAAAGAGATCCAATCCTGTGTCAGCTGTAGGTGTTAAAAAGCTCTATAGGAATAGAGGCTGCAAGGCTTCCTGTAGAAACAAGGGCCATGCTACAGGAGATAAAAAGGAAAGACCACTCCCGTATAACCCTGATAACCTCCCAGTGTGTTATTCGTGTGGCAAGGAGGGACATATTTCTAGAGAATGCAAATTTTCTCTTAAGAGAACAAGCCCAAAAACGGATTTAAATCAGTTACGGGCCACTGTAAACAGATTGAGTAAGGAGCTCAAGAATCTGTGTAACTGCTTGCCTGTTATTTATCTTCAAGCTACTCAGCAAATTTGGCATGGTCAGACAAACAAGATGCCTTTTGTTCAGGAAGGGCATCATCACAAATTTGAAACTAGTGATGAGGTAATGGTAAAGAACTACCAACATGAGGGCCCATGGTCCGCTAACTGGGTGAGACCATGCAGAGATTTAGTTTACAAGCTCTGCCACAAAACTAAATACCAACAACTTGTTAAGAGATGGTCCCACAATGATAAATTAAAAACCATAAAAATCTGATGGAGTGTGGCATGGTGGTTTGGTGTTTAGCACGTTTGCCTCACACCTCCAGGGTTGGGGGTTTGATTCCTGCCTCCGCCGTGTGTGTGGAGTTTGCATGTTCTCCCTGTGCCTCGGGGGTTTCCTCCGGGTACTCCAGTTTCCTCCCCCAGTCCAAAGACATGTGTTGTAGGTTGATTGGTATCTCTAAATTGTCCGTATTGCGTGAGTAAATGAGAGTGTGTGTGTGCCCTGCAATGGGTTGGCACTCCGTCTTGGGTGTATCCTGCTTTGATGCCCAATGATGCACAGGCTCCCCTTGACCCAAGTATAGATTGAATAAGCGGTAGACAGTGAATGCATGAATGAAAAATCTGATGGCAATCATAAAGGGCCATGTAAATAGTCAAATGTGTATTATAAGTGTTTATAATGTTTTCTGTCTTTTGTGTGTGGGGGGGGGGCAGCATACATTCATTATGTTTACTAGTGTTTTTCCAGATTTCCTAACAAAAAAAGAAATGAAGATGTGGTGATGGACTAGGATGGCAGACCCCACTCCTAACCCTTCTGGCGTAATGACGAGACCATATCCAGGGGTGCTGATCAACAACCTCCAATGGGTCCATGTTCCAGTAAAGGATCTACTGACAACAGCTTTCTTGAGATATTATGGAGCCGTAGCTACCAGCAAATCCACAGAGCAGACGTTGGAAGAGCATCCAGAGGATCGCATGGAGGGTGTCTCTTCTAGACGGAGGTTGCTAGGATTTGTTGGACAACAGGTTCTGCAAACAGATGCCTATCTCCAAGAGGGACTGAGTGAAGAAAAGGAAACCGTCCAGGATGTTCACACCATTGCATCTGCCCTCTCCTAACAATGATACCTCATTTTGCATAATCCCAGAGACTGATTGATTCATAGGAAATTATTACTTTCCATATGTAAATGTCACTTTACAGACAATGTCATTGAATCCAGAGGAACAGCTAGGTTTTGTGAAAGACATCCCAGAATTTTATTTTGAATTACCAAAACTGGACACTATGTTAATGTCATTAATGCAGAAGAAAGATAACCACAAAGTCAAGGCGCAACAAGGTCTTGTGGAAAAGGACAAAGTTTTGACAGAAAAAATGCATAATGGTGACGTAGTAATTGCTTGATCTGATTTGATTTGGGATGTAACTTTCAAAACTGCCGTTTGTGTATGCATTTTTCTCATCATTTGCCAATGCGTGATGTTATGTTGTATGTGTTCCATATTGAGATACTTCAATAATTAATTTAGGACATTCCTGTTGGCTGTGATGGTTCCTGAATGCCTCTACTCCAAACCCAGGAAATATTTGTACATAGAACCAAATTTTAAGAAGAAACATTGTGACAAGTTTGCCTAGGGGAATGGAGCCATAACCAGTGTGCATGAGGTGATGTCTCGATAACGGGTAAGATTCTCTGAGGGCCGAAGGAGGGCAACCTACTGCAGGGCTTCACCGCCACTGGGCACCTGCCTGAGATGGGAGGTGTAATTTGTGGAAAAGGAAGTGATGTGATGCTTTCGGGCCAAAAAGCATCAAAGGGGGGACTGTAAGAAACTACAGACTGCCTCAACCCAGATTCCACTCCACAGTACACATCTGAAAGAGCTCATTCCCAAAAAGGCTTACATATCATATAGAAATATGTTTAATTTAATTCAGTTTATCTGTATGGTATTTTTACATAGGCTTAAAGCAGCCATACCAAAAATTTAGAACACTTAATCCAATCAATTATTAGTATGGGAGCGGCAGCAAGACATCAAGGACCATCACTGAACAAAGGGTATACGTGACTATGATTATCAATTAGTATTGCCCGACCATTTGGGTGATCACACCTGTAACAATACCAAGCCAAGGTGTACGTGACCGTGATTACCATTTAAGGACATCCTGCTAGATGATAGTATCACCCAGCCATTTGGGGAATACTCAGTAATTTACATTTAAAGTGAAACTCATTTCAATTACACACGGGAAACACTGTATAAAATGTGTGAGCAGGATTTGTTCTGTGTTCTTTCTGACTCCGATGAACCCAAAGTACTTTATGTATTTTGTCACTGTGATGCTGCAATAAACTTCTTCTTTAATAAGATCTTAAACGCTCTTCGCTTTATTTTTCTTACAGTAGGCAGAAGCCATCCCATCTGAACATCAACTTCAGCCTGAAGAATGTTGAGGGCTTTGGCTAGGGGGCTCATGGTTCTGGCATACTCTTCCAGAAAGGCAATTTCAACTGGATTCAACCTATCACACCTTCAGACAACAACAGTTAATCATTTCATGTCATTACACTTTTAACTGTGTGTGTGTGTGTGTGTGTGTGTGTGTGTGTGTGAGTGTGTGTGTGTGTGTGTGTGTGTGTGTGTGAGAGAGAGAGAGAGAGAGAGAGAGAGAGAGAGAGAGAGAGAGAGAGTGAGAGAGGGAGGGAAGTGTCATTTTACTGTACCTACTGTTTTACTGTTTCCCTGTATCTACTCCCATCAGATCCTTGAGTAGTTAAGCTACTACTCAAGGTAATGTGTTTTACATTACTGGAACATGAATTCCAAAAAAAAACAAAAAAAAAAAAACATCACTTACATTGGCAACTTGAGTGAAGTGCAGACAGTTCTGATAGCCTCCTCTCCCTGATCTTTAATGATTCGAAGCACTCTCTCAATGGTGAGAAATAAGGAATTCCACGTTGTTGTGTTGGGGCGGATCAGCTGAATTTTGCACACATCTTCTAACCCCAGCCACTGGATCCAGTGCCGGTCCCAAGCCTGGAAAAAATGGGAGGGTTGCGGCAGGAAGGGCATCCGGCGTAAAACCTGTGCCAAGTTGTTGTGCGGACCAGTCGGTCTGCTGTGGCAACCCCGAACAGGGAGCAGCCGAAAGCAACTTCTTCTTCTATAATCTCTGCTGCAGCCACAGATCTGTCACACTTATTCCATAATGCATGGCGCTTTGCAAATGCTGACCTGGACAGCTTCTTGTAGGCTTCATTCGAACAGGCTTCGGCTGCATCCACTGTGGAAACCAAATTTAATAAGTGGCAGGCACAACGATGATGCTTTGGAAGCTGGAACTGTAAGCCATCATCCTCATCTAAAACAAGTGTGACCTCTACAAAGTCCACCTCGACACCATCCACATCCTCATCATCTGCATCACACATCACATCACTTATCTCATCTTCAGTCTCATGTGAAGCAGAGTTGTTGTTCTCATCTTGCTCTCCGTATATATGAATTGCCTTTAAAAAATTTGACCTATTGTCCGTAGTAGTCGAACAACCTTGTTCTGTGTGCCAAATTCAGAATGTATGTCATTTAGAGCGCAAGCCAAAACATCAAAAGTGTGTGAGCCTTTGAGCTGCCTGCATGCTAATGCTACTGAGCACCTCTCCAGGCTGTTAGGATCAACCCAGTGGGCAGTGACATCGATGAAACCTCTTCTCCTTGAACTCCAACAATCTGTTGTCATTGCTATGAAATCTATCGCTGACATTGCTTTTTTCATATTAGTCTTCATCTGAAGTGTTGCCTCATCCATCTTATGTCACAAATTGGTCCTTGACATGAGAGAAGTGTTAGGCTGAAGATCGTGCAAGAAAGCTTTAAATCTCTGTTAATAAGGAGCACTCCACTCCACCTGCCAACTGTTTAAGCATCATATGCTGCAAAACTCGATCAAAATAGAATTTACATTCCAACATAAAGTATTAACATCGATTGATTGTCATTTCACAATACCAGAACACTCAGCTTCAAAAACTACAAACTTCGGTATAAACAACTAACTTAACATACACAATGAAACCGTTTTCTGAAAGCTACTGTTAGATTACTCAATTGAAAATGACCACCAGAATGAAAATGGCTTACCTCTACGTGTTTCCTTAGATTTGAAGGAGAATTCTTGTAAGAAGAAATTTTACAGGACTGGGCCAGGCAGAGAAGGCAATTGGAAATGAAGGACTCTTTCTTCTTTTCAACAACTTAAAAAAAAATTGCGCAAATAAGGCCACCGGTGTTGTGGCAAGTTAGAGTCAGGAGTTTCTTCCATCATTTATGAAGCCACTGGCACTCTCAAAATATGCTGTTACACTAACGTTGAATTGTATTCGCGCTAAGTAGATACCACCACACGGCAACCAAAACAAGTTCAAAACAGAGTGTGCGCTGTACCCTGATCGGTGGCTTGCCGTGTGCTCGAACAGTTAAGTTTTTATCCACTCAAATAAAAAGGAACGACTGATTTTGCAAAATGTAGTTAAGTAAAAAGTAAGATATTTGACTTTGAAATGCAGTGAAGTTAAAGTAAAAAGTCTCCTCAAATGGAAATACTTCAGTAAAGTACTACTTAAGTACAGTAACGAATTACATTTACTTCGTTACTGTCCACCACTGGTTTTGAGTCTGGTTCCTCTCAAGGTTTCTTCCTCTTACCATCTAAGGGAGTTTTTCCTTGCCACACAGTCGCCTCAGGCTTGCTCACTAGGGATGATTTCATCTAACATCAAGGACTTTTGTACTGTTTCTTATGTCCTGTAAAGCTACTTTGAGACAATGTCCATTGTTACAAACCCGATTCCAAAAAAGTTGGGACACTGTACAAATTGTGAATAAAAAAGGAATGCAATAATTTACAAATCTCATAAACTTATATTTTATTCACAATAGAATATAGATAACATATCAGATGTTGAAAGTGAGACATTTTGAAATGTCATGCCAAATATTGGCTCATTTTGGATTTCATGAGAGCTACACATTCCAAAAAAGTTGGGACAGGTAGCAATAAGAGGCCGGAAAAGTTAAATGTACATATAAGGAACAGCTGGAGGACCAATTTGCAACTTATTAGGTCAATTGGCAACATGATTGGATATAAAAAGAGCCTCTCAGAGTGGCAGTGTCTCTCAGAAGTCAAGATGGACAGAGGATCACCAATTCCCCCAATGCTGCGGCGAAAAATAGTGGAGCAATATCAGAAAGGAGTTTCTCAGAGAAAAATTGCAAAGAGTTTGAAGTTATCATCATCTACAGTGCATAATATCATCCAAAGATTCAGAGAATCTGGAACAATCTCTGTGCGTAAGGGTCAAGGCCGGAAAACCATACTGCATGCCCGTAATCTTCGGGTCCTTAGACGGCACTGCATCACATACAGGAATGCTACTGTGATGGAAATCACAACATAGGCTCAGGAATACTTCCAGAAAACATTGTCAGTGAACACAATCCACCGTGCCATTCGCCGTCGCCGGCTAAAACAAAAAAGAAGCCATATCTAAACATGATCCAGAAGCGCAGGCGTTTTCTCTGGGCCAAGGCTCATTTAAAATGGACTGTGGCAAAGTGGAAAACTGTTCTGTGGTCAGACAAATCAAAATTTGAAATTCTTTTTGGAAAACTGGGACGCCATGTCATCCGGACTAAAGAGGACAAGGACAACCCAAGTTGTTATCAGCGCTCAGTTCAGAAGCCTGCATCTCTGATGGTATGGGGTTGCATGAGTGCGTGTGGCATGGGCAGCTTTTCACATCTGGAAAGGCACCATCAATGCTGAAAGGTATATCCAAGTTCTAGAACAACATATGCTCCCATCCAGACGTCGTCTCTTTCAGGGAAGACCTTGCATTTTCCAACATGACAATGCCAGACCACATACTTTCATCAATTACAACATCATGGCTGCGTAGAAGAAGGATCCGGGTACTGAAATGGCCAGCCTGCAGTCCAGATCTTTCACCCATAGAAAACATTTGGCACATCATAAAGAGGAAGATGCGACAAAGAAGACCTAAGACAGTTGAGCAAGTAGAAGCCTGTATTAGACAAGAATGGGACAACATTCCTATTCCTAAACTTGAGCAACTTGTCTCCTCAGTCCCCAGACGTTTGCAGACTGTTATAAAAAGAAGAGGGGATGCCACACAGTGGTAAACATGGCCGTGTCCCAACTTTTTTGAGATGTGTTGATGCCATGAAATTTAAAATCAACTTATTTTTCCCTTAAAATGATCCATTTTCTCAGTTTAAACATTTGATATGTCATCTATGTTGTATTCTGAATAAAATATTGAAATTTGAAACTTCCACATCATTGCATTCTGTTTTTATTCACAATTTGTACAGTGTCCCAACTTTTTTGGAATCGGGTTTGTAAAAGCGTTATGCAAATAAAATAAAATTGAACTGAATAAACTCAAGTTGTTGTTTTTTTAGACATTTTCTCACATCACAGTAATGTTTCTGTTAATAAATCATGCAGTTCACTCAGTGGTGCAAATGATAACTTTATTTGAATCTGCACTGCATTAAGCAACAATAACATCATTAAGCATCGTAATAAATGATGAATAAATGGCTAAAGCTTAAACTTTATGAAACAAATGTGTGTGTGTGTGTGTGTGTGTGTGTGTGTGTGGGTGTGGGTGTGTGTTGCATCTTAGTTGCAGCATTAAGATTCTTATTGTCCTTGGACGCTGATTTGACGAACACACTGACCGGAGGAGAATTTAGGAGTAGTAACACTGAAACACACACACACACACATCAATACAATCTCATCTACTCTCCTCTCACTTAGAAATCGATTTCATTTAAGTTTGTTATATTAAATCACATAATTAAAAATGTCAGATACTCACATGAAGCCTTTATGTGGACAGTGTGATCCTGTCTTTTTAACTTTCAGGATTTCTTTGGCAGGAATACTGCCAATGAAGAAGCTGAAACAGCAGGACTCAGACGGCATGGCTTGAGCTAACAACAAACAAGGTACAGATAAGGTGTCAAATAATTTATTTTAGTCAAAATTAAATGTTTATAAAACATTGTACAAAAAAGATTCTTTCAGTTTTTAAGTCTAGAGAACATAACCTTCTTGCCTGTGCTACTTTTATGAATAGATGAAACCCCATCCAGTCGACCCATTCTACCCCATATTGATGCCCCTCTACCCCATTCAAATGAGCCCCTCTACCCCATATTGCTACCCCTCTACCCCATATTGACTACCTTTACCCCATCCAACAACCCTTTCTGCCCCATATTGATGCCCCTCTATCCTATCCAACTGAACCCCTTTGCCCCAGATCTACTTCCTTTACCCCATCCAAACGACCTCATCAACACAAAAACAGTTTGTAATAAACTCACGCTGAGCGTCTGAGTAGAGCGCCATGATCATGATGAAGCCCAGGACCAGAAACACACGACTCATCTTCATGTTCTCAGCAGGTGTGTGAAGCTCTGCTCTCTTCTCTCTCTAAGATGTAATTTGATTAAATCTAGTTTTACTGACTCATTTTATAGAAATGTTTACCTAAAGGCAGATTTGGCCACGCCTCTGTACTTCCAATTAAATCTTTACATCTTACCGCATCCTTCACTCTGCTGAGGATCTAGAACCAAGATTTATCTTTAGGATCATAACTCATCCTGCACCACCCACCAAAAACTCTTCTACAAGTAGCTAAAAAATTATCAGCAGCAAATAGTCTGAATCAAACCCCTGTTTGCCATTAACTCCCTAAGCACTGTTTTTTTTTATTCTGGTTTTAATATCTTGTACTAATTTTTCTAGACATCAAACTGTACAGATTATAACTAATAATAATTACCAGTGTAAACATTTCTATAAAATGAGTAACTAGATTTAATCAAATTTCATCTTAGAGAGAGAAGAGAGCAGAGCTTCACACACCTGCTGAGAACATGAAGATGAGTCGTGTGTTTCTGGTCCTGGGCTTCATCATGATCATGGCGCTCTACACAGACGCTCAGCGTGAGTTTATTACAAACTTTTTTTGTGTAGCTGTACAAGAAGTTATAACTAATTATATTGTATAACTTATATAGTTTGTATACACATACACACACACACACACACACACACACGCACACACACACACACACACACACACACACTAGCTTCATTTAGATTATAACTATTGATAATTACCAGTGTATTTCCCCATTTTCTCCAAAAATAGGTCACCTGCTAGTTCGCACACACCAGCCAGCTTTCCCCATCACACTACAGCTACCAGATCAAGAGGATGAAGGCTAAGTGTGCTTCCCCAAGACACGGGAAACCATTTAATCACATTTATTTCAACTGTTCAAAACATATAGAAAGCATTGATGAGCACAGAGATGCCTGGGATGTTCACTGTGATTGACAGGACAGAGAGGGTATGTCCACTCCCCTTTGTTCCTGACCTGTTGATGGCTACAGTATCGTAGCAATTTCAGCTCACAATATTTCTTGAAATCTTTTTTAATAAAAGAATAATTTTCTTCTACATTCACAAGTTTTATTTTCAGACATTTTCTCACATCACAGTAATGTTTCTGTTAATAAATCATGCAGTTCACTCAGTGGTGCAAATGATAATTTTATTTGAATCTGCACTGCATTAAGCAACAATAACATCATTAAGCATCGTAATAAATGATGAATAAATGGCTAAAGCTTAAACTTTATGAAGCAAGTGTGTGTTTTTGTGTGTGTGTGTGTGTGTGTGTGTGTTTTGTGTGTGTGTGTGTGTGGGGGGGGGGGGCATCTCAGTTGCAGCATTAAGATTCTTATTGTCCTGGGACGCTGATTTCACGAACACACAGACCGGAGAATTTAGGAGTTGTAACACTGAAACACACAAAACACACGCACACATCAATACAATCTCATCTACTCTCCTCTCACTTAGAAATCGATTTCATTTCATTTTTTTATATTAAATCACAAAATTTAAAAAATGTCAGATACTCACATGAAGCCTTGCTGTGGACAGTGCGATCCTGTCTTTTTAACGTTCTGGATGTTTTTGGCAGGAATACTGCCAGTGAAGAATTTGAAACAGCAGTCCTCGGGGTTTGGGGCTTCAGCTAAAAACAAACAAGGTACAGATAAGGTGTTAAACAATTTATTTTAGTCAAAAGGAAATGTGTATAAAACATTATACAAAAATGATTCCTGTACTTTAGGGAATATAACCTTCTTAACGTACTACTATGATGAATAGATGAACAGTAGTAGAAGTATTAATAATAATAATAATAAATTTTTATTATTATTATCATTATTATTATTATTATTATTATTATTATTATTATGAAGTGTATTTTTTTTTGTTTAATTTTTTTATTATTGATTAATCACCATTCTAATTCTATCATTATCAAAAAGTCAGAAAACTTCAGCCGTGAAATTTGCACAAACACATTGGCCAAAAAATTTTTTTTCTTTTTTTGAATATGATTTTTACACTAAATGTGCACACTTAAGTAATTCTTACACTTAATGCTTTTCCCCTGAACAGGATGCGGTTTGATTTTTATATATACAACTAATGTTGTACAGTTACTTTAAAAATGTGTGTAATCAACTCACGCTGAGCGTCTGAGTAGAACTCCATGATCAGGACCAAGCCCAGGACCAGAAACACACGACTCATCTTCATGTTCTCAGCAGGTGTGTGATGCTCTGATATCTTCTCTGTCTCAAACAGCAAATTTGTCTAAGTCTGCTTTTACTGGCTCATTTTTATAATTGTAAGTCAGAGTTCCCCCACCCCCTGTCACACACACCTCCTGATTTCACCACTTCCTTCACTTAAAGATCATTGAGCTGCAGATTGATTTAAAAGATAAATCGAAGCGACTGATCCATTGCACATCCTTTAACCAAGCAACAAACACTTTCAAACCTATAGTCACTTCCATACAGTTTACAGCTGTAACAAAAATGTTCAAAATAATAATAAAAATAATTACATTTGTAAGTACATACACAAGGCACTGTAAGCCATCATTTAATGGATAGCTATGAATATTAAACAAAAAGAGGATTCTGGTATGAAGACAAACTGTAAAGTAAAGATACTCGTTGCTTTTATGAGTAAGACTTTGTAACACTTACCAAGTTCAGGAAGGTGATAAGGAAGCTGGAGGCACAATTTTAGAACATAATAAAGTAAAAAAATGAAGACACATTCAGAATCCAAGAATTCACTATTGATCTTCATAATCTTGTGGGCTGTGAAATGAACGTGTGACCTCAAGATGGTTGATAATTCAGTACTGAATGCCACTGAGGCTCTGTAACTAACAGTGGGGTAGGATTGTGGCTTGTGTGTTTTAATGAAACACAAAAATGTTTATATCTAAAAACTTTATGTAAAATTTTGTATAAAATGTTACATGGAAATTTAGGTTTTCTACAGTAACAGGACGCAGGCACAAATTGCTTTTATTATTTTCTTCATTCATTCATTGTCTACCGCTTATCCGATCAATTCTCGGGTCACGGGGAGCCTGTACCTATCTCAGGCGTCATTGGGCATCAAGGCAGGATACACCCTGGACGGAGTGCCAACCCATCGCAGGGCACACACACACACACACACTCACGCAATCACACACTACGGACAATTTAGAGATGCCAATCAACCTACAATGCATGTCTTTGGATTTGGGGGAGGAAACCGGAGTACCCGGGGGAAACCCCCAAGGCATGGGGAGAACATGCAAACTCCACACACACATGGCCGAGGCGGAAATTGAACCCCCAACCCTGGAGGTGTGAGGCAAACGTGCTAACCACTAAGCCACCGTGCCCCCTTTATTATTTTCTTAATGCGTTTTAATCTCCTAAAATCGTGCTGAGATCAAGAACAATTTCCCAACTTGATTTTTAGAAGAAGTATCTGCTTTCACATTCTTCGATCCAGATCTATAGCTGATAGTAAACTTGAAATGGCTGAAGGTTGAGGCCCATCTTGCGTCCGCAAGCAATTACAGCTACCATAAATTGAATGCACAGGAGTGTAGTCATGGAACGATGCAATGATGCTGTGACAGGATTGCTCCTTTACAACTCTCTGGATCGTCAACCTTCAACATAAATAGTAAAGATGGATCTGGATGACAAAGAAGCACTGGAAGAATTGGGAGCACTGGGAGCAATGTTCTTCTGGCTGCTTCACCTTCTACCATGGTGAATGAATCTCAGATGAATGAATAAATGAATGATAACTTGGAAATGTATTTACTCTTGGAATGGATTCTGGGTTTAAGCTCATCGATTATATGAGGGTTAGGTTTTCAAAATTTGTTTTTAAAAATAGAAAAAAATGATCTCTGTGTGACAGGATGCTTTTGGAGGGAAGAACTAGCAGGGTCAATAACAACTGAATTTTTTCCTAAATAGTATACAGTGATGATGCTGGTGCTGCTGCTGCTGCTGCTGATGATGATGATGATGATGATGATGATGATGATGATGATGATGACACAACTATGACACAACTTTTTTCATCTCCTACTGACATTTTGCTCTATGCTGTATGCCTGACCATTGCTGGATGTGGCCCAAAGTAAATATTTGTCACTACCCTTGAATTAAAAAAACAAGGCTTTGCAGGGGTGTGAGTTAGCGCTAAATAGTTAAGACACAATGACTCACTATTTCAACAATTACACACATTTTCACATTTTTAAACACCACTTCGGAACAATCAGACCTGCCACTTCAGAGGTATTTAAAGTCAATGAATTAATTAATATAGTTTAATGTTAGGAAAACATGAAATTTTTTCAGTTTATTATTATGTTTTTATTCATTAAGCATCAATAACATTGAAATGAAGCTTCACACTGAGGACGATTCTGAATGAATAAATAGTTGGTTACATTAATTAAGTTTGTTGGTTAGATTTGATCGATTAGATTTTAGTAGATTTAATTTCTTTTTCTGGGATTTTCCTGAACACACAGCTTATTGAACTGAGCCATCTTAACACTGAAACACAAAGACACAAAAACACAAATCAGCAGAGAATATATACACTTATAACAGATGATGGATGAAATATTTCATTGTTATTATCATATAATAAAACAGTAATGCACGTGTTTATTGTCTACAGGCAGATACTCACATGAAGCCTTGCTGTGCACAACGTGAGTCCGTCTCCTTCACCTCCAGGACTACTTTAGGATTAATTTTGCCAGTGAAGAATTTGAAACAGCATGCCCCAGTATCAAAGCTGTGCGCTGAATAAGAGAGACAAACGAACTCTTTCAGGTTTACACTGTAATTACTGCATAAATGTACATTAACACAACAGCTTGTTTGAAAAAATGCATCAGAATTTATAAACATATATCATATCCTGTCTTATATTTGATCTATTTTGTTCTTTAAGTGATTAATCCTTTATTTATTTCACTTGGGAGAGAGTTCGTCATCATGCTACTAATCATTTAAATATTGTATAAAAATTCTAAAAATAATTAAAATAGTAAATAAAGTACCTAAACACATTTGTTATTACTAATACTATTAATACCATTATTATTATTTTATGAAGAGCTATAACATTAATGACTTTATGCTCATGCACACATTGATTATACACCAAATATTATTTTTTAAATGTTACTTCTTAAACATTTTTTTAAAATATATAAATAAAAAAAAATATTTCTGTTTTACATAATAGTAAAATATACTTACTACATATAAACTTACTACATATAATTCTATACAAAACAAAATTATATGTAGTAAGCATTATGATTCTGTCTATTTATGAATCTTTTTTTGTGCAATATGTGACAAAAGTGTGTACAGATATCAAATTAAATTTAAACAGAATTAGCACATGGATATATATATATATATTCTCCCAAAAGTGGGAGAATTTTAATCTAAAAGACAAAGTAGCATTAAATACTCACTAAATTGTAAATACAGCTCTGAATAAACACCCTGTGGTGTGCAGCTACATAAATACTTACGGATAGCATCAGAGGAAAGCACCATGATGGCGATGAGGCCCAAGAAAAAAAAAACACAGCTCGTCTTCATGCTCTCAGCAGGGGTTTGCTCTGTTCTCTCTCTATGATTTAATTTATTGTGGTTACATTTTATTGCTTCATTATATATAAGCATATTTTCCCCCCACCCCTTTAGCATTTTGTTATATTTTCTCCTTCCTCAGCACACCACTTCCTCTCCACAGCATATAGCCACCAAATTTCACTGAAGCACTATAATTAAGACTTGAATGGTTCAGACAGAGGACAGAATGCACAAGGCAAGACTAATTACTTAATCAATATCTGATTAAGGCCTAATTAAGGAAATACATAAAGACTAGAACAAAATCATTGCTGAGATCTTACAGTGTTATGCAAGGTTTCCCAATGAGACAATGCTAATGAACAGATTATATGTAATGCAGGACCAGGAAGTAATAAAAAAATTAATAGGCATAATTCAGACTAGAACAAGAATATGGTGAACATTACCTCATGAGAAATGTCCTGAATCCTCAGTACAGTATCCATCTCCCCCTGCTCCTGAAGCCAAATCTCTACTCCACCAGAATCTGGGGACAGGTTTATCCTGATGAAGTCTAAAAATAATGATAGCTCCAGGATGTCTCTAGCTGAGACCCAGGAACATTCCTTTCCTCTGCAAGAAAGCCATGCCAGTACATCAGACAGAACATACACTTGCCTTGGGGTTTCAAATTGAGCAAACTTCATATGAGGTAAGTTGTTCAAGAGTGAGACTTGGCATGTGGGTGTAATGTGACAAAAGGCAGCAAAAAGAATCTTAAAAGAACCAATACCTCATGGACTCTTGCTCTAATGGCTGGTGCTCTTTGAGATTTTGGTGCAAGCTGAAATAGTAGGTTTGGCAAACGTATTTGCTAGGCTTTGATCTTTGCTGTCTTCTGGTTGCTATTTGTAGTTTAAAATGGGAAATTTACATATCTTGCATGACAGGATTATGTTAATGAGCTCATTCTAACTCAGGAGGAGGACCAGGACTCTTCAGAGTGCAGCAAGGGTCAAGGGCCTCAGCTATGATGTGCAGCAGATGGAAGATGTTGCCTTTCTACAAAGTAAAAAAACAGGTAGTATCAGTGTATGCACAGAAACATTATCTCAAGCCAGCTGTGCTTTATTCCCCTGTTCCTCCCTGTGACCATGTGGTCTCTCTCTATGACCACAATTCTGGTGAGATGTTCAGCACCACTGTAGTGTGAGGAGGTTTCTGTGTTAATGCAGTTTACAGTTATGAAAACATGAGATTTATTCACTATTTATTGTTCAGTTATTTATTCATTAACATTAAATATAAATAACTTTGAAATAAAGATTTGCACAGCAAAAGAAAACAGATTAATGATTAAAGATCTTAAAGATTGGCAGATTTGCATTTCTGTATTGTCAACGCTGCAGCATTAAAGGTTGGGTTTTGTTTTTTTTATGAACACACAGCCTAGGGTACTTAGGAACCAGCATTTGTTATTATTGCATAATTAATAATAGTAATTCATCTGTTGAATGTCTAAAGGCAGTACACTTTACACTTCGGGTTTGTTAAAATGCAAATATACCATTGAATGATTCAGACACAGCGTGAACTTTTATGTGTTAACGATTTGAAACAAAACAAAAACTTGATTTTAGCTTTTGTAAGTAGAAGACTCAGGGATGTAGTTGTAGGAGGCTGGAGTTTTAAACTCCACCAGAAATGATAAAGGTAATTGAAATCACCCATGGCAGGTTTGTTTCACTAAATTTCCTCTGAGCAGAGATGTGAATGGAGCAGTCACTAAACTAAACCTTTAACTGAATCCTATTAAGAAGTTCATAAATCCTTGGAGAATTGCAGCTTCTTTATCTTGATCTTCTTAAGTATTCAATGAAGGTAGTTTTTTCCAGCTTGGCATATAGATTGTTAGAGTTTTTTTTAGAGTTTTTTTTTTTTACAGAAGTATCTCATTAATGTAGACAATAACCCGGAATACCTCATTCAGGCCATATGGCATCATTAAATATTCATAGTGACAAATGCCTTTACAGAAAGATCCTCATCACATGATGTTTAGCAAGCTCAAAGTCGACAGACCATGACTTTGAGCTTGCTAAACGTCATGTGATGAGAATCTTTCTGTAAAGGCATTTGTCACCATATTTGGTCACTATGAATATGAATATGAATATGAATCACCGTATTTGGTCACTATGAATATTTAATAATGCCACATGGTCTGAATGAGGTATTTCGGGTTATCTCATCTCATTATTTTATCTAAAATAATACATATATACATCTCATATGACCTTACTAATAAAGATAACTGCAGAAAAAACTACAATTTTCACAGCATAGAGAATTATACAGAAATGTATACTTATATTACTTCAAAGCTTTATCCATTTGGCATTTTTTTGGAATTAAGGGATCACGTTTTTAATCTCTTTAATTCTTGGGTGAATAGTTCATGGTTTGCTTTGTCTGTAATTGATGAACTTTTGATTTGTGAAAATGTAATGCAGGTTGAATACAGAGTGAACACAGAGTGTTTTGTGTGGTAAGAGTTGCTGAAAAACTTTCAACCCACCAAACCAGATCAAAAAACATTTTGATAACAGTCGAATTGCTATGACTCAGTTTAGCATAAGGGAACCTTCTAGACCTTTCCAGCTTTAGAGAAGACATAATTTTAATAAAACCCTAATGATTCATATACTTAATCATATTTTTTACGAATAATAGTCACAGGTCATTGTTAGATTTTGGCTGGGAGTGAGGAACAAAAACTTTTTCTTTTTTTTTTTTTAAAAACCTGCAAATGAAAAATTAACTGAACAGGACTTTTCGATCTGTGATGTCTAAGTAATTATACAGCCATGTATCATCAAGAAGTTGCTTTCGGCTGCTCCCTGTTCGGGGTCGCCACAGCGGACCAACTGGTCCGCACACCAACTTGGCAAATGTTTTACGCGGGATGCCTTTCCTGACGCAGCCCTCCCATTTTTCTGGGCTTGGGACCAGCACTGCATCCAGTGGCTGGGAATCAAACCCGGGCCTTCCGCATGAGAGGTAAGTAACCTACCACTGAGCCACCAATGCCTCAACAGCCCTGTATCATCAACCACCTGGAAATCACCAACCACCTCCACAGGCAGGGTGATGGTCTCACTTTCCATCAATTACAAAAGACTTCAAGAGCAGAATTGGTATTGAGGCCATAACACAAGATACAAAACTCTTGTTAACAGTAGGAATCCGGCCAGATTGGGATTCACAAAGAAACACAGAGGTGATCCACAAAAGTTCTGGAAATACCAAAGTGATGAGATGACCAAAGTCTGGAGAAAGGAAGGATCTACTCCTGATCTAGAGCATTCAATCTCATCAATCAAGCATGATGGAGGGAGTGTCATGGCCTGAGCTTGCATGGCTGCTTCTGGACCATTTTCACTAATATTTATTGATGATGGATCTGATCTGCAGCAGCAGAATGAATTCAGAAACATTCTATCTGAGCATTTACAGAGAAACGCACCCAAACTAATTGGGTCATGGCTTGATTCAGTTATTGCAATCAAAGGATATGCAACCAATTATTTAGTTGTATTTATGTTTATTTCCTTTAAGACTGTGAGCCAATACTTCTGCTCCAATATTTTGATTTATTTTGATATATTACTCATATAGAAAATGTGGGGCATTAGTGGCTCAGTGGTAGGTTTCTCACCTATCATGCAGGGAAAACCTTGGGGGTTTGATTCCCATCCAATGCCTTTAACCCCAGCCACAGGATGCAGCACTGGTCCCAAGCCTGGAAAAATGGGAGGGTTGTGTCAGGAAGGGCATCCAGTGTAAAACATTTGCCAAGTTGTTGTGTGGACCAGTTGGTCCGCTGTGGCAACCCCAAAAACAGCTGAAAGCAACATTCATTCACTCATATAGAAAATTGGGGGTTTGGGTTTCCACGTTTTTCAAGTTGTTCAACTCATCTAGATGATCAGGAAATGAAAGCCAAAATTCTGATCTATAAGATTGTTATTTTTTGATCTTTAAACAAATTCAAATATATAGCAAAAAAATGAACTGGCTTTGCTGTCCCAATAATTTTGAGAAGACTGCATGTAAATAGGAAATGGTCAGGGCCTGTGACATGAAGTGAAATTCAGAAATTCTGTCAGTTGAGTAGAGTTTAAGATAATATCTCCTGAACACAGTAAAGTTCAGCCCTGGGTTTTATCCACTTTAATGTCTGTGATGAGTCCCTTTATCACACAGATACATCTGGAGTTCTTTCACAGCACCTTAAATAAAACTGACACTTAAATGACTAAATCAAATGATGTGTCATGGCAAATTCACCTCCTCACTGTACTGAACCACCTCAAAACAGAAAATTAGACCATAAAAAATGAGTCAAACATCAGTCAGCTATTGTCACTAATATGACTCATTAAAAAGACATTAAATCTATAAAGCATTCTAAGATATATTTATATTGTAATGAATTCACAGGAGCCATAGAATCCATGTGGTTTAATAACAATGTGTGCAAATAGTCCAAAATGGAAGGCAAAATCACAAAGACAAAAACAGGCAGAAAGTCCAAAACCAAAAAAAAAAAACAGAAGTAGCAATCAGCACAGGCAAAAGCACAAAATCACAAAACAGAAAGGCGTTAATCCAGAAACAAGCAAGGTCATTCACAATGATAGCAAAACACATTGTGAAAAATGGCCTTGGCCATATCCATGGCTGTGAGAAGACCTTTTAGTGCCACCAGACGACATGCTTTCGGAAAGCAATCCCCAATGACCAAAATGGTGGCGTAGCCGTGTGAACAGGGCAAGTCAGTGATAAAGTCAATGGAAAGTTGCAACCAGGAACATTGTGGTATAGGTAGGGGTTCCAATTTAGTAAAAAAGTGTGCTTCACAGCTGTTCAAAGGCCAAAGCGACCAGAGGTATGGGGTAAGGGTAGCGCACGGTAATTGAGTTTAGCCCTTTGATAGTCTATGCATGGTCTCAGTCCCCCATCCTTTTTTTCAACAAAGAAGAATCCAGCTGCTGCAGGTTGGATAGGGGATAAATTCTGCTTTTGGGGGGTGAGGTGTTTGTCAACAGCTCAATAGCACAGTCCCATTGCCGGTGCGGGGGGCAATTTAGTGGCATGTTCCTTGCTAAAAACATCTTGTAAATCATGGTACTCTATAGGGTTGTCGTGAGATTTAGAGGACTCTGGGCTTTCAATGGATGTGGTGCAGCAGGCGAAAATAGTGCACTGTGAGAGGCAATGTTCTAGACAGTGAGTGGACCAGTGAATGAGCTCCTTACTCTGCCACGAAATTTTGGGGTTGTGGATGCGAAACCAGGGAAATCCTAGAATTATGGGATTGGTTGGAGAAGAAAAAGCCCCCATGTGGAATAATCCAACCTGTAGGGAGATGGGAAGGGGGGGGGGGTTGATGGGTGATGTAACCATCCCAATGGGTGATGGGTGATGTAACTGTCCCGAATAGGCTTGTTGTCCACTGCCGTGATTCTGAGAGGTGCTGTGCAAGGAATGGTAGGACGGTGCATTTCCTCTACCAGTTGCCAATTAATCAAGATGACAGCAGATCCAGAGTCCACGAGGGCTGAGAGAAAACGTGGTTGGCAAAGGCAGCTGTACAGGTAGCATAAGACTAAAAGGACAAGAACTCAGGCTCATCTTGGAAGCACATTGTCTGTGTTTCTCTGGGCAGACAGCGCAGCGGTGTCCAGATTGTCCACAGTAGAAACATTGGAAGCAGACCCCTGTTTCAACTGGAGTAGCTGTAGCAACACATCTTTGTCCCCGCTAGAGAGTGATCAGAACTCTGGCGAGGGTTCTCTCTGGTGGTCAGGAGGGGAAGTGACTTGTGGAGTTATGGCATATATATAATATATATATATATATATATATATATATATATATATATATATATATATATATATATATATATATATATATATATATATATATATATATATATATATATATTATATATATATGTTCAATGATGTTGTTTCGTGTTGCTCTTTGCTCTAAACTGAACCTTGTGCTGTCATCATTTGCAGGAAAACTTTAAGAATGCAGCTGCTTTTTGACTCAGTGGCCTCTTCACCATCAGGTCAAAGGAAGGCACTGTTTTGGAATCAGAAATATATTAGAAATGGAAACTTCTGGATCTTTCGGCATGTGTCACCTACTCTCTGATATTATGGAGGCTCCAACAAGGAGAGTCTAAACATTTATTCCCAAATCTCACCATCACTCTTCCCTTGATTTAGCAGATCTCACACAGATACTGTCATTTGACAAAAGACTGTTCTGTTTTTAAGCCAGAACTCACAAATATCCTTTCAACAAACTCAGTACTGCATTTCTTTACTCTTCTACACATATGTATTGGAATGATTTTTAATCCTACTATCGCCTGCTTTACTGTTAAAACCTTTATCAGTAAAAGCACTATAGAGCTAATGAATGAATTCCCACCTTATATTTATATAACGAGCCATAACCTGACTGTGGGAGTTTATGCAACAGCCAAAAGATTCTTGCCCACTTGTAAGCCTTTTTGAACAAGAATATGAAATGTAATCCAATCCAATGGCATCTGTTGCCTATTGTAATGAGTGCAAATTAAATGTAGGCTGAGCGTGCATTAGCGAGACCTCTGTGGTTTCCTTTCCCACTTATCTACTACAGTGCAGCACCATCAGTCGCAGCAAACTAGTTATTATAAACGTCTCACAGATTGTATCAGTCCATTTTTACTCTGCAACAGAACATGTTTACGTGCTTTTCACTACACCAAACCCACTTCCCCTGCTTGGTTAAAAAATTCCTCTTCACTTTTTCACTTTTAAGACCCCCAGAAAAAAAAGTTGTGTCATGATTAAGGCATGAGAAGACTTTTGGCCTACAGCCAGCTTTTAATAAATATAATCCTTGAGTATTGATCAGTAAAAGGAAACTAGGTCATAATTAGCATGCCACCTAATCAAGTAACACTGTGTCACCCCAACGGGCAGGTTTTTTTCAGTAGCTTAAGTTTTACTATTACGTTTTAACCTAATTTTACGCCGTATCTCATGGAGGATCTAGAGTATTTGTACACGCACAACAGTTTCTCAGAAGTTTATGAACTGCCAGAACATGACAGAATGAAGTGCACGGAAGGGTAAAAAGAGAGTACCGACTGCATAAAAGCACACATTCCGAGTCCATACAAACATTTCTGTCTTCACGGCTGAATAAAATACACTGTGCTGTAGAATATGCTGTGGAATATATTATACCGAGCTTAGGTATCTGTCAGTTTAACCTTATAACACCAGCTTTACCCTATTTGCTCTACATTTCGGAAACCTCGGCACCACCCACGTTATCACACTCTCAGTACTTTCTGAAAAAACATTGCGAACAATGGTTTTGGTCGGTAAATTACCATAAACACAGAAGGTATTATATATAACACAAATAGGAGGGGGCATTAGTGGTTAGCACGTTTGCCTCACACCGCCAGGGTTGGGGGTTCGATTCCCGCCTCCGCCATGTGTGTGTGGAGCTTGCATGTTCTCCCCGTGCCTTGGGGGTTTCCTCCGGGTACTCCCCCAGTCCAAAGACATGCATGGTAGGTTGATTGGCATCTCTAAATTGTCCGTAGTGTGTGATTGCGTGAGTGAATGAGAGTGTGTGTGTGTGTGTGTGCCCTGCGATGGGTTGGCACTCCGTCCAGGGTGTATCCTGCCTTGATGCCCAATGACGCCTGAGATAGGCACAGGCTTCCCGTGACCCGAGTGTAGTTCGGATAAGCGGCAGACAAATAGGAGGCAAAATTATATGTGTAAATGGTGATCAACATTTTTATATTTTGTTTAAAGATACAGTAAACAATTCAATTTTAAAAACAAAATTTTCTGTCCATTCTGTCAGGCTTTCTAGGGGCTAATTATTTACAATTTTAGTTTAATTGACATTTTATCTTGTAAATCTTTGCCAGCACGATAATTCATGGTGTAAAGCCAGGTTTGGTTTATAAAAAACACGTTCATATCCACACAGAAAGGAAAGCCTATCTGATGTTCCTATGCTATTTTATTTCAGAACTGGGTCGTGTGTCATTTCAGTTTAATTTGATGTGTCATTGAATAAAACTCGTAGTCAGCATCATGCCTAGTGGTTTTGATGACCTGCTGCATGTGAAATGTCAAACCAAGGAAAGAGGAGTTGAACTGCCAGCTTCTGCAATTACATAACACAGTCTGTGAGCTACCGAGGGTGTGTCGGAACTGGTCACTAGAGTTTATCACCAAGCATAACTGTAATCACAGGAAACCTAAATGAAGTGAGCAAAAAGGTGAGCAATGTATAAAATGGCTCTCGATAAGGATCACACTCAGAGGTCTGGGAACTAAAAAACCAAGCATCAGCTACCGATAAATGGGTTAATTACATCATTATTACTTAGTTATTACTCAGTTATTATAACATGAGAACAATGACGAGTGACAGGAAGTTTCTAATCTAAAGCGCGTTAAATAAAATCCTAAATTACTGCAACACAACATTAAAAATAAAAATAAACAGATTCAAAATATGATCTTGTCTTTCACGGTTTTAGTTCTTACTCAGCTTTAAAGGCTTACATTTAAAGATTGTGCACAATTTCCCTAAAATTGCTTAATAGTTAAATAGATTCGTTAAACTTGTAAAACTCATACGTTTAAGATGTTTTTTCTCACAAACATCTAGACAGTGATGAGGGTTTTTACTTTGTTGCTTCACAGTGCAACTGATTAAGACTGAAAATGGATCAGATAGAAGAGGAAACATGCACTCACGGGCGTTCCAAATCATCAGATAATCTGCTAATCTGATGACTGTGGAGAGGGTCGCTTATGAAAAACTTTCCACAAATTTTACTCACAGCTTCTGTTTAACATATTGAGAACAAAATGACTAAATAACACAGAGACGGCGGGTTAATGTTCGCGATTTTAACTTGACGTTAACGAATTTAGTTCCATTAGAAATTAGGCTTATTATGCAAGACAAGTTTATTTCTAGAGAACGTTTCACATAAAAAGTGACTACAATCTAAATAAATAAATAAGAATGTTTTAACAGAAAGATAGCTAAGCAATTGAGAACGTCATGCTGTTATCTGCTACATCTGCCCCCCCTCCATCATCTCATCGCATTTCAACTGCATTTATGTGGTTAGTTAAAATTCATGCAAAGGAAATAAAGAATAGATAGAGCTGCACATCCTGTTCAATGATAGAATGATGTTTTAACCCTGGACAGTTTTTTAAACTTCAAAACCATTTCTTCTAAATATGCCGCAAAAAATTAAGCACTGAATCTATTTGTTCCTGCTTGTTCTTCTGTTGTTTTGCAGTGATGTTATAATTGTTTAATTGTTATGTTTTTGATGTTCTTTGTCTGAAACTATGTGGTAACTATTGTGTGGCTTCCTGCACCAGCACTTGCACATAGAAGAGATTTTATCTCTATGCGACTAGCCTACTTACCATGAATAAAGCTGTTTTTAAAAATAAGCAAGAGGTTTTTAAAAAAAAAAAAGAGGTAAAGAAGCGAGTGCAGGCAGGTTGGAATGGGTGGAGAAAGGTGTCGGGAGTTCTGTGTGATAGGAAAATATCAGCGAGAATCAAGGGGAAGGTGTACAGGACAGTGGTGAGACCGGCCATGCTGTATGGTTTAGAGACAGTGTCACTGAGGAAGAGACAGGAGTCAGAGCTAGAGGTAGCAGAGCTGAAGATGTTGAGGTTCTCTTTGGGAGTGACAAGATTGGACAGGATTAGGAATGTGGACAAAGTTAGGGAGACCAGATTAAGATGGTTTGGACATGTTCAGAGGAGGGAGAGTGAGTATATTGATAGGAGAATGTTGGACATGGAGCTGCCAGGCAGGAGGCAAAGAGGAAGGCCAAAGAGGAGGTATATGGATGGAATTAATGAGGATATGAAGCTAGTGGGTGCAAGTGTTGAAGATGCAGAAGATAGGGATAGGTGGAGAGAGATGAATCGCTGTGGCGACCCCTGAAGGGAAAGGCCGAAAGAAGAAGAAGAAGTATATAGGAAATAAAGGAAACAATGAAACAAATAAAGGAAATGTAAATGAAATAAATGATTGTGAATGCAAATAGCTATATTCAAATATATCATGAAAATTATTTTTTATTTTACATTTTAAACGATTTAATTAATTTAACACTTCATTTTTCCACCACCACAAAAACCTTTTACTTTGGCACAGTGACTTGGTGGTTAACACTTTTGCCTCACACCTCCAGGGTTGGGGGTTCGATTCCCACCTCCACCGTGTGTGTGGCCTCGGTGGTTTCCTCCCCCAGTCCAAAGACATGCATTGTAGGTTGATTGGCATCTTTAAATTGTCCGTAGTGTGTGAGTGAATGAGAGTGTGTGTGCCCTGCGATGGGTTGTGTGGGTATATCCTGCCTTGATGCCCAATGACGCCTGAGATATAGCTGAGATATAACACCTGAGAATAGATCAATGGATGTTTGATTGTTAGCGCCCTCTGGTGGTAAGCGGATGCAGCAGCAGGCGCTTATGTGTTTGAATGTGTCCGAAATCACAGCAAGTTCACTATATAGTGTATAGTCTATTTTACTCATTAAATCTTCATTGTTATAATGTACTCTTAAGGAGTCCATTCTACAGCTAAGTACACTTTGGAGATGACGTGCGACCTTTATAGTGAATAGGATGTGTTTGTGGTTCGGGACAAACGTGCTGAAATTTGTTTAAAGGATTATTTATTATATATTTTAGTGTACGGTCAGTGAGTGAATAAAAAACAAATCACAATCGATAGTGAAAATGGCGTTTATTTGGATCTACAATTAATCAATTGCCCGTATTAGTGTGCAACTTACACTGCATTGCTAGTTCGCTAAGATGATACTTAGAACGTGTGGCGCCATTTTGAAATACGAATACTGTAGCTAGGAGACAGGAGAAAGAACTGGGCGGGGCATACGCGTGTGGGGAGATAAACACTGCAATTTAATTGGCTTTAATTTTTGCACATATACAGAGTTTAGCTATTATGCGAGAATCAATCAATTTTATATATAACGGTATTTTCATAGATGAGATCTAAAAAAAATTACCCAACTCGTCCAATAAGACGTCGACTCGTCATGGTCGACCTATTAGCCAATCCCAAGAGAAGGGGGCGGGTTTAACGGAATACGGGTAGGACATAGCAGTTCCGTCGACTTCTAACCGGCCGCCGAATCAGAACGTCTGAGTTCACGCGCCAAAACTAAGTAAGCTAAATAAACCATGGAGGTAAAACTAGACGGACCGCTCCGTAAAGAGCTCGCCGACTCGGTCTCCTCCTGCCGGGTGCTGGTTGTTGGAGCCGGCGGCATCGGCTGCGAGCTGCTGAAAAATCTCGTCCTCACCGGCTTTAAAAATATCGAAGTGGTAAGGAAGGGAAAGCGCATCGCAGCTTTCTTTGTGCGGCCTAAAACGTGGGCCGAATCTTAAATCACTCTGCAGTCAACATGTAGGGCACTACGTCGAATGTGGAAGCTGTGTTTCTATGCCCTAGATAGTGTATATAGGTAGGGACGTAGCAGTTGATTTGGAATTCAACCTAACTTAGTTCGCGCAAGCTTTTTTTCCTAGCATCACCAAGGGGCTAAATATTACAATAATCCATCTTCAGGAATTTCTTTGCATTAAGTAATTTTTTAAAATAATTTGCTTTAAACGCTACTATTTAAAAATGCGTCTAAAATATTTTTGCATTCAGTAAACTGAATTGTATTCATTAACGTTAAGCTAGCAACTAGCAAGCTAACAGCGTAAAGATAAACTCTCAGACGCCGTTTCATTTAGTTATACTATAACTATTTTTAAATTATAGTTATAGTTTACATTCAGCATTAACAATTTACTCCTAAACCTAAATGCGAGAGGTGTGTGTGCAGGACACACTCCAGCGCTAAACTAATGCCTATAATAAGCTAATGCTAACCGGCTAGCTGCATCATTAAAGTTAGAATACAATGTATAAGTATTGTTTTTATTTTAATAAGTATATTTCACTTCAAATACAAAATACAGCATGTTCTCTGCACATGCTAAACTTGGATAATGGTATTAACTAAGACGCACATTAATGCAGAATTAAATATAATGCACCACATGTATAAATATCGATCAAAACTAATACTGACTCAGGAATACTGACTGCTAAATACTGTTTTCTCTGCTTGTCTGCTGGACTGTTGTTTAAGTGTAAAATCATGACAGTTAAGTCACCCATCATTCTGCAAACATCTAAAGATTTCACTAGAAAAGTGCAGGAAAAATATCAAGATCATCGGTCAGGAATAATATACGACTGGTTAATTTATTAATGAGGGGAAACTTTTACCTCTTTATAGTTAGATGTAATGTGGTGGAACATCAGAGAGGAGTTCCTGCATTACAGCAGAGATACAGTCTTTATATCACCAGCATCTCTTTTTCACTTGTTTTGTCAGAGCAGCTGGTCATTTTACAACAAACTGATCTCTCCTGAAGACTTTTACATGCTGGGAAACATTTACAAAGCACTGACCCCTTCCAAAAATATTCCATAAATGTCTCTTTACAGAAAACATCAGACATTTTATTCTGTTTTCGTTGTTAACTTGCTTTTTGTTTAGAAGTCCCTATGTATGAGCTGTTACTATAGAAACTATAACAATTAGGATTATAATGTTAATATAAACCTGTCGACCGTTTACCAGCCAGAGCCTCTGTCCGAGCCGTGCTGTTGCACTAAAATAAAGCTTCTGACCAATCAGACTGGAGGACTCAACAGCTGAATTGATGAGCTTGTCACTATGTGTCAGTATTAGTGTTTAATCTGCTCTTTCACGGCAGATCGACCTGGACACGATTGACGTGAGCAATCTGAACCGACAGTTCCTCTTCCAGAAGAAGCACGTAGGGAAATCCAAAGCACAGGTACGTCCGTCCACTCATCCATCTCGGTCTGTTTAAATCTCTGCTTCTGTTTTGAGTGTGTGTTGATGCTTTATTCATTTCTGTTCCAGGTTGCTAAAGAAAGCGTGCTTCGCTTCTGTCCTTCTGCTAACATCACAGCGTATCATGACAGCATTATGAAGTGAGTCTGTGAGATTGTGGAACTACTTCAACATTGTTGTTTTGTTTTTCTTCTGCTCCTTAATCCCTGGTCTCAAGATCTGTCTCAAGAGATCTCATCACTCTGTTTGTGTATCACAGCCAGCCTTTATTTTCTCTTCTCACTTTACTTATTTATCTTTATAGTAATGCACACCTTGACCTTGGAGATGCACATATTGTAGAGAATATGTACATTTGTGATGCCCACAAAACTCAACAAAACATTTAAAATATGTTAATAATAAACTAGAGTTAACTCTAACCACAAGTAGTCAATACGAATGCTCAAATACACAATATACTGATATATCTATTCATGTCCAGCATGATAAATAATGCTGAGTGTTTGTCCAAATCTCCATAATAGCAGATATGGTCGGAGTTCTGCTTTTGCTTCAAAAAATGGATGGTGTCATTTGCCACCCTGATGATCTTTGCGATGGCTTATTGCGAGATCTGAGAGTTGTGTGTATAAGATGATCTTCTCTGTTCCTCACAGTCCAGACTACAACGTGGAGTTCTTCAGGAATTTTCAGCTGGTCATGAACGCTCTGGATAACCGAGGTAACACAGATTTACTCAATTTCAGCACAGCATGTGTGAATATTCATCGTTTTGTCATAACACAAAATTTGATTGATTCATTTATCTTGTCCAGCGGCCCGGAATCACGTGAACAGGATGTGTCTGGCAGCAGACATTCCTCTGATCGAGAGCGGGACGGCTGGATACCTCGGTCAGGTCACAGTCATCAAGAAGGTGAGGCGATTGTTTTTCGCACTGTTGACGTTAATTTAATCAGCTAATTATCTGGTCCTCATAGTATAACATTTTTGCTTGCTGTTTTCTCACCTGCAGGGGGTGACAGAGTGCTACGAGTGTCAACCCAAACCCACGCAGAAGACTTTTCCCGGCTGCACCATCAGGAACACTCCGTCCGAACCCATCCACTGCATCGTCTGGGCTAAATACCTCTTTAAGTAAATATGTCTTCTCATTACACTTTATATAGATTGTTTCAGCGAGGCAGCAATGTGTTTATTTAGTTTAGAGAAACCTAAAAAACCCGAAGACGCCTCCTTCATTTTGCTGTATGGATCTCATGCTGTGATGGTGTGAAGATATGAGCGTAGTTGTGTAAAGAGTAATGGTCTGTGTTGTTTTATCAGTCAGCTGTTTGGAGAAGAGGATGCTGATCAGGAAGTGTCCCCTGACACAGCTGACCCTGAGGCTGCGTGTAAGTGACTCCACCGTGTTTTTCTCCATTACAAACCATCGGCTTATTTTTCTTTTAGCTTTAACCTAATATCGGACAGACAAGCTCTGCTTTGTCATTTTGATTAAGCGATTATAGAAACAGAACGTTTACTAGCAGGACCACAGAGACAATGTTTGATGTGAACCTGTAGCCTGAATAACTTTTGTGTGCTTCTGGTTTAGGGAATCCTGAAGAAACAGCAGCACGAGCCCAAGCTTCAGATCAAGATGGAGATATCAAGCGTGTTTCTACTAAAGACTGGGCTCGCTCTACGGGCTACGACCCGGTCAAACTCTTCAACAAGGTGCAAGAAATTATAGAATTGGATTTAAAACATTTTTCTCCTGCACTAATTCTTTAAATGAGTGTCACCCCGTATCACATGTTCTAAAACAGGAGTCCCCATACTATGGCCTATGGCCGAATACGGCCCACCCCCACATTTTGACCGGCCCTCTGAGCAATTCCAGAGACATATCTTGAAAATTTTATTTTAAATACATGTTTTGCTTATATCATATTTGCATTTGATAATAAAGGTTGGCTTTCAAATTAAAATGTTTTCTAGTTATTAACGTAGCCTAATTATTTGATAAATTCACCTACTAACAGAATGGTTATTCAACATAACGTACCATCGCCAACGAACAGGTGATTTCAATAGCACTGAATATGAAAAAATGTCATTGTGATAGTAATAATACTCTTTTAATCGGCTACATATCTCTTGAAAAGTAATGACCATTTGTCTGTACGGTGTATAACAATAATAAGAAACTATTCTATCATTAGGAGGCAAAATAAATCCATTTAAAATCATATTAAAATCTCCACAATAATACTAGGTACTATTCACTTTGGCCCATGTAATTTTCTGGTACAGACCGACTCCCCCACCTGTTCTAAAAGTTTCATGTTTCCTTATTTTCACCCATTTGTATGGTTCTTCCAAGCTAATTTTCATAGTTGTATAGAAATTGTACATCTCTGACGCTATGTGAAGAGTAGGATTTGAGTCACAGTAGGTCAGCTGACTTTTCTTGACTTTTCCTCAGCTCTTCAAAGATGACATCATGTATCTGCTGACCATGGATAAGTTGTGGAAGAAGAGGAAAGCACCCGTGCCACTGGACTGGTCTGAAGTTCAGCAGCTTGGTGAGGAGTCTTGTATTAATCAGTCAGCATTGTGTATAAATATTCTAATTGTGTGTGATTTGTTTTGTAAACGCAATTAAACTCTAACGAATCAACTCAGATTTTTATTTTTCACAGGTTATAAGTTACAGTACCAGTTTCAGTTTGTCTTTAGGTTGTACTATTAATGACAAATACATCTGTGCAAAAATAATAAATACTTGTGATCATCACACCCATATGTTCACGTCTCATTCCAGATGTGTTCCCTGTTTGCTGTTATAATTAAGCTCCACTTGCCTTGGAAGTCTTTCCACTGGATGTCTGATTGTGGTTGTGGGGATTTGTGTTCGTTTAGCTGTAAGACCATTAGTGAGGTCATGTTATGTGAGGAGACCTGGGGTTCAGTCAGTGTTCCAGTTCATCTCAAAGGTGTTCAGTGGGGTTGAGGTCAGAGTCAGGGCTCTGTGCAGGAAGCTTGCGTTCTTCCACTCCAACCTTAACCCCCACACCATGTCTTAATGGAGCTGCTTTATGCACAGGGGCATCATCATGCTTGAACTCTTGAGCCTCTTAGTTCGAGTGAGGGAAAATTATCATACCACAGTATACAAAGACATTTTCAACAATTCTGAGCGTCCAGATTTGTGGTTAACAGTTTGCACAAGAGCCATATATGGGTGTGATGGTTAGGGGTATGCACTTTTGGCCATGTAGTATACTTCAAATGCACAAAGACTGCTTGTTTAGTATAAGTAATTGTGTGTGTGGTCAGTGAGCAATCAGGACGATGGGTGTGGCACAGGGCTGAAGGACCAGCAGGTGCTGAGTGTGTCTGGTTACTCTCAGCTCTTCCAGGACAGTGTCAGTACACTCCGCTCACAGCTGGCAGAGAAAGGGGAAGGAGCTGAGCTGGTCTGGGACAAGGTGAGTGAATAGACACACACACACACACATACATACACTCAGATGTGTTTGGAACATTGTGATCAGTCTCTCTCTCTTTCTCACTCACACACACACACAAACTCTGAACCTACAGGGTGAGCAAACTCACACGTACACACAGTTATTTTGATTGATACTGTTGCACACAGGAGCACTGATCACGGTAAACAACTCTCTGTTGCCAGGACGATCCTCCAGCCATGGACTTTGTGACGGCGGCAGCTAACCTGCGTATGCACATCTTCAGCATGAACATGAAGAGTCGCTTTGACGTCAAATGTGAGTGTGTTTGCGTGCACCGCAGTGTGTGATTTTATTTTTTTTCTTTCTTCCTTTTCCTCTTATCGTATTAGTTAACAACGAATCAATATTTGCTTTTGGTGGTCCAGATTTCACTTTAGCAGCACTTCTCAGGTGGTATGACCTTGGCCTCAGTAGTGTTCTCCATGATGCAGCTGCCCGTTTTTGTGTGCATGATCTTTCTCTTCTAGCTATGGCCGGAAACATCATCCCAGCCATTGCTACCACTAATGCAGTCATCGCAGGCCTCATTGTGCTGGAGGCACTCAAGATTCTTAACTCGGACATCCAGCAATGTCGTACGGTGAGACAAAAGATTTTTATCTATGCATATGTCCTCTTTCTTTTTCTGGCCTTGTACTCACTCATTCTCTCTCTCTCTGTCTCTCTGTCTCTCTCTCTCTCTCTCTCTCTCTCTCTCTCTCTCTCTCTCTCTCTCTCTCTCTCTCTCTCTCTGTCTGTCTGTCTGTCTGTCTGTCTGTCTCAGATCTTCTTGAACAAACAGCCAAACCCTAGGAAAAAGCTGCTGGTACCGTGTGCACTGGATCGTCCCAATCCAAACTGCTATGTGTGTGCCAGCAAACCTGAAGCCACCATTAAACTCAATGTGCACAAAGTCACTGTACAGAGTCTGCAGGATAAGGTGAGGCATCAGGGACATTGTCTTGGGAGTCTGTCTGAAATCTTTAAAGCAGCAATAGTTTTTTTTGTTTGTTTTTTTTCCTGCAAAACATGAACATTTTTTTTTTCTTTTCTTTTTCTTTCCCCCCACCACATTTTTCATTCTGTTTTTAATGACCTCATTTATCTTAAGCAGGTTTCCATCGAGAACTACCTTTTACCCAGAAAACCTAAGTTAAAATAGTAGAATGTGGGGTTACATGTCTTTCAAATGAAGCAGTTATGTTTAAATTGTTTAACTTGTTGTTCCAGCCTCCAGCAGTAATCATCATTAATCTACTGCTATGTCAAAAACCTTTATTTTTGTGTTTTTATTCATCAGATCCTTAAGGAGAAGTTTGGCATGGTGGCACCAGACGTGCAGATAGAGGACGGCAAGGGGACAATCCTCATCTCCTCCGAGGAAGGAGAGACTGAAGGTGAGCCTGCAGTTTAGCAGCAAATCTGTAGCGATTGATCACTGATTCAGAGATCGATCCCAAATTCTGACATTTATTTTTTGTCCTGGTATGTTAGTGTTTCTATAGCAACCACTCATTCAGAAGGACTCGTACAGCAGGCATGCCTCAATAACCGATTATGATGACTTTCTACAGAGAAACATTTATTTTTTAACATTAATGGAAGTCTACAGTGTCAGTGCTTTGTAACAGAACAAAATTTTTGTGATATAAAATAAATAAAACAGTTGAGGGTCATGTTATAAAAATGTTGGGATGGTAAAATTTAACTGCAATTCATTACACCCCTTGCATCTTAACAGCACCCCAGTCACCTAACTTAACTCTAACTCAGACTCCGAACAGAACTGCATCCATGAAAATATGCTTATCTTTTTTCCTCTATTTGTAGCAAACAATGCCAAGCTTTTATCGGACTTCGGTATTCGGAACGGCAGCCGGCTTCAAGCCGACGATTTCCACCAGGATTACACACTTCTGGTCAATGTTGTGCACTGGTAAGAGTGTGTGTTTGTTGAAGATGTTATGTTGAAGCTGAGAAGTGCAGTGCTAATCATTTTGTGTGTCTTAGTGAGGAAATGCCGAAGGATGTTGAGTTCGAAGTTGTGGGTGATGCCCCTGAGAAAGCTCCGCCCACAAGTGCTCCAGAACAAGATAACAGCATCACCAATGGCAACAAAGACTCTGCCCAGCCCTCTACCTCAACAAAAGGTAACAAAGTTTTAAACCCTATATGCCCTATATGTGTTTAAGCTCCCAAATATTATAAGTATTATGAGCCACTTTTATATGCATGAAATGCTTGTGCTGATGATGTGATCGACAAGTGTTCCAACACGACCCTAGTTTTTTGCTAAAGAGTACAAAAGTCTGTTTAATAACATCTCTACTTTCTCTTGTACTCTGCAGCAGCTGCGGCTGAAGAGGATGACATTCTCATTGTAGACTCTGATGAAGAACCTTCCTCCAGTACCATGGACGTTTCCACGGAGACCATTAACCTAAAGAGGAAGCTCCCAGACTCCGATACGAGTGAGGCAGTGCCCAAGCGCAAACGCCTTGACCAGCATCCGGCCGAGAACGACGAGGATGACATCATCGCTCTAGACTAGCATGTCTTCTCGTCATCCCTCCACACAGAGGGACTACTGTTTGTATTTTTCATACTGTTCTCATTAATGACCTTGTGTAAATATATGTGTACAAAAACTGCTGAGAGCTTCATCGATGTCTTTCTTCTATTTCTTCATATTTTTACAGCAAAAACAGACTCTCAATGTTTGTTTAAAAAGGACTATTCTCAAATTGCTGAAATGCTTGCTGAAATTCTCATTCAGAGTGAGAAGCATTACAGTTATTCAGATGTGTTTCATATTTGGAGGTGTAGAAGGCTGAAGGAAAAGCGTAATGTATTTTGGTGTGTTTTATCAACCATGTTGAAGACGTTCCATATTTATTATTTTTTATGAACTTGCAAAACCACCGGAAGCAGGTGCTCATTTCACAGTATTTTTTGTTCAATCTGTTCGATAAGTTTTCTCTTTCCAACATAAAATGTTGTATCCATGTTTTTTAATACAATTTGATGGCATTTATTTATTCTCCCTACGAGTTGTCTTGTGTTTTGTTCCATTCAAACAAGATTTTCAAGCTCTGATTTTGATATCCAGCTTTTATGTAAGGAGTAGAACACTGGGCTGGGCTGTTACAGGAAAATACTCAACAGTGGGATGGTGTGATGAGGCAGTCACTGTTGATTTGTTCTAAAAGCACATCCCTAAGTTTTTTTCCCCTCTTATACCATAGCCATTTTCCAAGAATTACACTTTATATCCATTTTATAGTTATATTCAGTGTTGTGCGAAAGCTTAAACACAAGGTAGTTCTTGTTTTCGCTTGTGATATTGGAGTTATAAACATTGTTCACTTGCCAGCATTTCTTTTTATTCTCTGTCTTCAAGTTAATAAGAAACGGAGCTAGACAATTTACTGAGAAACCGTCCTTTAAGACTTTCCTGTGTTAGAGAACGGACTAAGTTAACAAAACACTGACACTGGAGATTCACTATATAAATTTTAAACAATTTGCAGAAAGCTTCATCATAACAGGCTGTTACACAGGTTTTAGCAGTCACGAGAGCAAGGAAAAATAGAGCAAAACTCTTGGTTCTTTGAATCTAAGAGCTTTAAACTGGACTATTGAATTGCACATCAGTTTCATTTATACAACAGGGAGTTGATCTTGTATTGAGATGTGCATCATTTAATCTCTGGAGAAGACGTCTACTAAATTCAGTTTAGTGCACTGGAACAAATTTTCTCCACTCGTAAACTGACAAAGAATGAATGGTGTGTTCTGTCCTTGAGATTTGAACCTGGACATGTTTAATAACAAACCTCAGTGTATTGTTATGATCTTAATCACATGAGATGCCTCAGTGCTGGATGAAAACGTGTTCTAATGTTTACATCCGAGGTCTAAAAGTCCAGTCAGTGTGCTAGTACTCAATGTTTATCCAATTGCCTGCTGAGATGAGTCCTATGACTCAGTTGGCATGTAGTCAGAACGTGATGAGCCACACTTTACAGCACACACTTGACCTTGTGTAAGTCAATACATGCCATTGTATACGTCGTATCTACTGTATACTGAACAAAAGGATTTTTATCTTAATTTTTGAACGCCTCTATTTTGTCTTGATTGAGGATAACTTTTGATCTTGCGTTCAAAAATTCTTTTACAAAAGAATACACAGAAATATACAAGAAATATTACACAGTATTAAAATTAGATAGTTAAATCACGTGTTATACGTACAGTATTAATATGAAGCACTATAGAAACGCCCCTCAGAGACGAAAGCTGATTGGATGACGGTGTTCCAATTTCCAACAAAAAAAAATCATTAAACTGTAAATATCGTGTTTAGATATAAACTGTTATCCTGTTTATATCTAAATTGTAATTCTGTATTTTAAAAGTTATAAAGGGTTTGAACGTATGGAAATGAACTAAATGGAAACTTCCAGACTTCGAGTGAAACAATGTGTGCCAGATGAAGTCCCGCCTACTTTTGAAATTCACCAATCAGTGGTTAAAACGTAACCCCCGCGTCAGATGTTAGCCTTGCGAGCTGTTATATTAGCGCAACATTTGTAGCCTTGAGAGAAGGCGTCGTTATAGCGTTTGGTCTTAGATCAAAGAGCATAATATCATTAATAAAATAACTTTACTATATTTATATATATATATTTACATATATTGTCTAACACTTTTAGTTGGTCGTTTAAGCCTTTATTCCGAAGCTTGTAGGCGAACAGTAGGTTGTGTTTTTAGCCATGGTGGCCTTAACAGTGCTTGTTCATCACCTCCAGAGGCACCTGGTGCGGCAGGTCCGTCTCCGGGTACCGCAGCGCTCGGTTCCGGTCCGCAGGTGTAACCTGTCAGCCTGCTCCAGCAGATTTGTCCAGGCCCAGAGTAAGTCTCATTAACAGCTCTAAGTAATGTTGACAAAGTTTGCGTGTATTTGTCCTATGCAGAAGATTTGACTAGAAACAAGCCTGTACATGTGTTCTGGTTCTAAGCGTTTAACTCCACTTTAAATGGACTGATGTTAGATTTCCAGATAAATTTGTTGCAAATATAAATAATGCAGTAAAACTCTTAAAAAGCATTTGTGCTTTAATGATCAAATGTGCAATGCCTTCTTCCATAAGTATTCCACCACTTTTCACATTTTGTTTGGTTGTAGCTTGGAAATGGATTTACTTGCAATTATCTTGAATCTACCTGAAATAGTGAGTTTATAGTGACTTTTCCTTTTGCTGTGGATCCCATGAAATTAGGCTGGGTTAAACCAGTTCCCACGATGCCCTGTGATGGGTTGGCACTCCGTCCAGGGTGTATCCTTCCTTGATGCCCGATAGGCACAGGCTCTCTGTGACCCGATGACAGATGCACACCCAAATAAACAGCATTGTAAAGGAGCTATTAAAACTGGATATTCTGGAAAGGTGTCAGGGTTTGTCTATTCACAAATTTTTTTTATCGAATCCCTTGACACAATACAGCGAAAGATACAATGACACTATTTTTTGCACATATTTTTTTTCTTTCTTATGTTACACCTCGTCGTATTGTGATCCTACCAGTGTGGTGACTGTTTTTCAGGGGAAACAGTCAAACCGTTGCCAGATGACGTCTCAGGTTAATCTGGATATCCTTTGTTTTGATCATTTTCCCATTAAACTGTGTTACATAAAAATGGAAGATTTTCCGAAGACAAATAGAGCAGGACAGAATCGAACCACGTTAACAGTATATTTTTATTTTTAGATTTATTCATCATGCCATGCAACATTCAATATGTCTGATTGGTCACTTTTAGAGACACGGATTAGCACCGAGTGCTGCGTTAGGCTGTGCTTTAAAGATGAAAGCAAATTTCTTTGAGCTTATCTGGAAATAAACACTGATACTGACTGAAATCTGCGTCTGATATCAGCGTCTTGCTGGCATTTGGTGTTGTAATGAGCTCCAGATTGATATTTTATGCTCTGATAGTTACCTACTATCCAGTGTGTAAGACGGGAAGCAGCAATGACACACGATTTGTAGTACACCACACTGTTTTTACTTTCCAAACCTTATATTATAAAATATCTTGCTATTATTTTTAAATTATATTAAAAATAAGCTGCTATTTTGCATGTTAGGATTTTTGTAGGTAAAAAAAAGTGATGTTTTTATTTATATTTGACATTCGTTTCATTTATTTGGTCAGTGGCTTTATTTTGAGAGACTTAGACATGAGGGGGAAGAGCTGTTAGTAGTTAAGAGTTAAAGGAGGACTTTGGTTTGCCCAAATAGCATGTTTGTTGTCCGATGCGATCATTTAAGCTCTTTTCTAGAAATCAAGAGGACCTCTGTAAATAGCGCTGTAATCAATGTTTACAAGTTAAAGGAGCCGTTTGTAATTATTGGAGTCCTCTCCTAGTTGCGGGGCGAGGTTCAAAGGTGTGTCCTGGCCGTCCAAATTGTGTCACGTCATATTCTCATGCACAGCTAGAAGACGTTGAAGTGGAAAAGCAGAAATCGAGCTTTCATATGACATCTGGTTTGTGTCTGTAAACCAAGCAGTGGTATCTAAATAAAAAAAAAAAACATGCAAAATTATTTACTACCTGACCGTCAGTTACTTTAGGGAGTAGCAATGCTTCTTTGCAAATCTTCATGAAAATAAAGTCATATTTACCTTTCTGCCATTTGGCAGACAGCCTTTTCCAGAACAGCTCATAGACATGCTTTGAATTGTCAATAAACCTGTCCTCATGCTAGTTCACTGGGTCAGGGACCAAGAGTCCGGTTAGTGGTGTTAGTACAGAATAATAACACAAGACAATTGTAGTAGTAAGAGGTAGATCTTTAGTTAACGTTTGAAGACTGCCGCTTCGTATTAGAATTAGTTATGGCAGGATGAAGCTTTTGAGACAGGAACATGGTTGAAGTGAAAATTATTTGAAGTATTCGATACTGAGCTCTATCCTGACATCTGCTGGACAATAAGAATTCTTAAACCAAGTCAGCTTTATTTATATCCGCTTTAATGGAGTAGTTCATAATGTTTCCTTGTTCATTACTTTCAGACATTTTATCACATGGACAATAAACGAGTTATGGTGTTGAAGAAAAAAATAACTTTGGGTTCTGTTGCATCGAAGACTAACAGGTTTTGCTGAAATCATATCAAACACATTTAAGGGGAATAGTGTTAAAGCAGAATAGTGTTCAAAGATACCTCAGACTCCAGAGGCTTAAGGAAAAAAAACAGTGAAGGCGTTTTGTTTGGGGCCAAAGCTCATTTCTGGACTGGAAAAATGCTAGTCTGAAATACATTATCGAGAGTTTTGCTAAGGCATCTGTGAAGCTATGGAGTTGTTACATCTCTAAAGTCATCCAAAAATTAAAGCCGTCATCTTTAAGTTTAAAGTGGAGGCATGTTATCATTTACATTATACATTTTCCAGCTGTTGTGTTTAAGGTGGCCGACACCGAAGCGCTTAACATTCAGCTACACAGTAAAGTTTTGTTCATGTTTATAGATGACAAGGAGTCCCACTGTCTCCTAAAACACATCAGCATATCTGTGTGAAAATCATCATTTTTACACCATAACACTGTTGAATTTTGGATTCTGATGGTCAGAAGGTGTTCAGCCCTGACAGCAGAGTGGGTTTAACCAAGCGTCATCGAAAAAACACTAAAACATGAAAGCCATGATCTTCTTTAATTAATTATTAATTGTAAAACTGGTGTTGCATAAGAGGAATAAACACTTTGAGATTTGCAGTTTTCCTGTAACAACATGACTGGGTGTTTTATTGCCAAGATTGCGCCACACCTCATGCACCTCTCACTGGTTGTTTGGAGTGGAACAGTCCCAGTTATTTCTGCGCTATTTGCAGAACAAGTTTTATTTTTATTGAAGCCCGTGGCTGACTGTAAAGCATGCTGTAATTTGTGAAGGCAGTAATTTTTGTCCTGCTGGTGAATGATGTGGCTTGCAGGAATTACAGCGTAAAATACTTGGCCAATGACCTTGTTTTTAAGAAAAAAAGAAAGCCTTCTTGCTCACATTCCTATGGCTTACATTTAATTCATTGAACAATCTGTTGAACGCTACCTCACATGTGACTCTTGCTGACATGCATATATAGTCACGTGTGAGGAACAGTCTCTATGGAGAGGTAATGTTCTAGCGTATGCTCTTTTCTCAAAATTTTCCTAAACGTTTAGCCTTTTTTGTCTCAAGGGAACGCTGCTGCCAAGAAAAGATCTTTCATTCGGGAAGATTGAATTACTGCTGCAAAGCCAAGGCATTTTTTCCTCTCACCACATTCAGATGACGTGTCTCTTCCTTATTTCTTTATTTGATCCTTCATGAGTCACATCCTCGAGAGAAGTTTCTTTCCTTTCCGTCTTCACTCGTTCCACGGTTAAGACAAAGCCAGTGTTCCTGTTCACTTCGAAGTTTTAACTGCAAAATGACGTGCCATAAAGCGTGCGAGGCAGTGGAATATATGAAAAAAAGTAGGTGGAGGTTTGAGGTTTAGTTTGAGATTTGTTTTATCTTTCTTTTATCTATCTATCTATCTATCTATCTATCTATCTATCTATCTATCTATCTATCTATCTATCTATCTATCTATCTATCTATCTATCTATCTATCTATCTATCTACCTACCTACCTACCTACCTACCTACCTACCTGTGTATGTTTGTGACTAGATCTCACCTCAGTGCATCCGATGTGGCTGGAGCCTCTAGAAGTTCCAGGAGGAGACCGCCAGTCACCCATTGACATCAGCGTGCGTAAAAGCGTCTTCGACCCGAACCTTAAGCCGCTCGTTGCGCAGTACGACCCCAGAACCTGCCAGCAGATCTGGAATAACGGATACTCCTTCCTCGTCGAGTACGACGACACGACAGACAAGTCCAGTAAGAGCACATTGGCTATTCTGATTAAAAACACAGTAAAATTCAGCATCTTGTAAGTGTTGTTGGTTTAGTGATCTGATCATTAAAATGACACTGTCATTTACAACTAACTAAAACTAACACCACTAATAACAAACACCAGCTGGTTGTTAATCACATCCTGTAAGTCTTTTTTTTGTTTATAATATTTACTTAAAGACTGAATGATGTTTATGATTCCTGTAAGAGCGGATTGTTTTGATGTTACCATGAACCAATAATACTAGTTAATATTAACAAACAATAATGACTCATTTTGCATTTACTGTTTGCTAAGTTACTGTTTAGATTACTGGTACGATTAGCCGTTAAGATTAACTGCCCGCACTGTCAGTAACAGTAAATGTGGGCAGTGTCGTCATTTAGCTGCAGTAATCACTGTGCTAGTGGAAAGTCTTCACAAGCATGTGTGTGTGTGTGTGTGTGTGTGTGTGTGTGTGTGTGTGATTTACAGCACTGCGTGGTGGTCCTCTGGAGGATCAGTTCAGATTGTGTCAGTTTCATTTCCACTGGGGTGAGAATAACGACTGGGGCTCTGAACACACTGTGGACCGCAACCTCTACCCCGCTGAGGTAATGGCTGCCAAATTCTGGGTTCTGATTGATCAGAAGGTGTTGATTTAATGTTCTATAACAGCACATCTGACCGTAGAGCTGCAGCAAATCACAGTTTTATATGAATGCTCTGCTTATTGATTATTGTTTTTTTTTTTTTTTTATCAATATTGTTCTTTAATAATTTTTTTAAAACAGCAGAGTAGTTTGCAGATTGCTGTGGTATCAGACAAATAAAACACTTTATTTAGGAAAAGAAGGTTCTGTGTTGTGGCATGCTGTTATAGGAAGCTAATCAATGTACTACAGTCACAGGTGCTGTTAGGGAACATTTCAAAAGATTGCATGATAAATATCACAATATATCATAGAAGAGTATCAGTGCATGCCTGCTGTATGTCAGGGGTATAATAATGATCTCTTTTTATGTATTGCTAGAAATTTCCTGTAAATATTTTCTGGTCCAGGGGGAGCACGGTGGCTTGGTGGTTAGCACGTTTGCCTCACACCTCCAGGGTTGGGGGTTCGAGTCCCGCCTCCGCCATGTGTGTGTGGAGTTTGCATGTTCTCCCCGTGCCTCGGGGGTTTCCTCTGGGTACTCTGGTTTCCTCCCCCGGTCCAAAGACATGCATTGTAGGTTGATTGGCATCTCTAAATTGTCCGTAGTGTGTGATTGCGTGAGTGTGTGTGTGTGTGTGCCCTGCGATGGGTTGGCACTCCGTCCAGGGTGTATCCTGCCTTGATGCCCAATGACGCCTGAGATAGGCACAGGCTCCCCGTGACCTGAGAATAGATCGGATAAGCGGTAGACAATGAATGAATTTTCTCCACTAAGTTAAGAGTGAGTGTTTCCTTGGGCTGTCACTTTTTAACCGATACTCAAACATCCGTTCAAACATGACATGAAAAAATTATTTGAACTATAATTTGCCCATACGAATATTAATTAAAAATGGCATTAGACACCTTTTAATTTTGTTCTTTAGCATCTGATCCAGCAAGGGGTGCCCTAAAAGTTTTGAATGTCCTCTTAACCCATCAGTAAATTAAGCTAATAATACAAAAATTGGAAGCTAACAGCAAGCAGCAGAGCTGCCTTGAGCAGACAATTACAACCCCAAATCATCTAAAAAGCAGCATGTGGAAGTATTTTGGGTTCGTAGATGGCAAAGTTACGGTCAAAAATAAGGCTGTTTTGTCAACTTTGTAAAGAACAGTCGTCTTACACCTCCATGATAGCAAATCTTCTTTGTGTGACATTTGAAATTCGTTCGAACTTTTGCAGCCCTAGTGTTTCCAGTGCGTCTCTCTTTGCCCTGATTCTCTCAGGAGTCCTCTTTCACTCCACCCTCAGTCTTTTGTTTCCTCGGATGGATAGACTCCAGCGCGGTTGAAAGGCTTCTATGTTCAGGTATTGTTTCAAGCCTGAGGAATGGGTGTTACTGGAACAGTCTGTACAGGCAAAAATGAAAGGTGTTGCGCATTAGTCAAGACAGTTTAAGTTTCATGTCCTTAGTTTTCTTGTTGGGCATCTATCAAGATGTTTTATGTGTCATGTTAGTTTGCTTATTTTTAGTTAAGTCAGAATTTATAGCCGTCATTATGCAAACTGCATGTCAGTTGAATGAAAGCTTAAGTGTGGGTGGGTGAGGGTGTGTGTGTGTTTACAAAGCCAAAAAGTAGGTCTCTATTAGGGATGTAACCAAATACAAATACAAGCGTTCTGAAAGACAAACATGTCTGACAGACAATACAAACATGGGTCTGACTGTTTGTTTTTGTTTATGTTTTATATAAACTTTGCTTATAAAAAGTGGCGAGTGGATTAAAATCGCACAGAACAGAAAAGAAAAACCATGTGTGAGGGTTTTACTCTCATGTGGAAGAAGTAAGGACAGATCATGGATTGGGTTGCCAGATATGCAGAAAAAGACTTGAAACTAACCTTAAGCGTTGGAAAACTTGGACTTTTTGCAAAGGGAAGTGGTGTGCACACATTTCTGAACTGTTTTTTTTTTTTACTTTGCATTGTTTATTTCAAGTATGTCTCTCAAATTTGTATATTGTTTTTCTACACAGTCTCCATTGTATTGAATGCAAGTGTTCCCTAAACTAATTACATTCTGCGGTTTTGCCTACTTCTTTTCCCCTCTTCCAGTTTAAATCTGATTATAAAACCATACAAATGTTTTAAGCGCTATTACTGGCATTGAGTTGCACCTCTAGCCTCTGTATGTACGTATGTGATAAAAGTGAAGGAGAGAGATAAAACTCATCCTGTTCTCCTGCAGCTTCACTTGGTCCACTGGAATGCAGATAAATACGCTTTGTTTGAGGAGGCTGTGATGGAGGAGAATGGACTCGCTGTTATCGGGGTCTTCCTGAAGGTACTGAAACTGATATCCTAACACCCAGACTATGCCTATTTAGTTTTTATAGATAAATAAATCGATATTTTGATACCAAAATGTACTTTGGTCTTAATCATGAGTCAGACTGCAGGAGCACAATCCTCTGTCTGTAGATCTGCATCATGGTTTAACCCAATTATATTTATATAATATAATATAATGTATATAAGAACTTTTCCCCATGATACAGTTCTCCTTTATCATGTTTTAATAATGGTCCCTTGTTTAGGTTGGGAAAACCCATGAAGGTCTGCAGAAGCTGGTGGACGCTCTACCTGCCGTAAGACACAAGGTGTGTAGCGCCGTTTAAAATGTTGTTGTTTTTGTTTTTTTTATGGAGGTTGAGAATCAGTCAGAATCTTTGCATCTGTGCAAACCAAAAGTCAGCGGTGTTGAGTATCAGAGAGAAATGTCAATTTAAACAGCACCAAGACGCTCAACAAGATCATCAGGAAGGTGATCTTGTCCTGGGGGTCAGTCCTGGTCTCAGTGGAGATGGAGATGGAGTTGAGAATACTGAACCCACTCCCACAATGCTGAAAATTTCTCTAAATCTAACTAGAAGCAGGCATTTTTTTCCTCACAAGGGTGTGTGTTCTCAGGTTCTTCCTCCTGGCAGTTCTCAGACTATATGGCCTGTTAGTCCTTAGCTCATATGCTCATCTTTCCTGTTCTTGCCTGCGCATACCAGACAATGCACATTGACATGTTTGGACATTTTCTAACTGGCATATGATTGTTCATCTAGTTATATTCTCCCTTATTTATGTAAACATGTATATTGTGTGTGTATATATACTTTAATAAATTACATTTTTTATACAGTTTTGTAACTGTTTACTTTTCCTTTTTTTTTATGCTGTATTGTCTTGAGTCTTTCTTTTCTGTTGTCTTATTCCTTATTGGGTCCCCTTTACTAAACAGGGCAGTGTAGTAGAATTCACTAAATTTGACCCATCCTGCCTCCTGCCTGAGAGCATCAACGAGTATTGGACATATGCCGGGTCTCTGACCACGCCCCCTCTGACAGAGGCTGTCACCTGGATCATTATGAAGCAGCCCATTGAAGTGAGCCACAATCAGGTAAGACCAGAGACGGGGACAAACTTTCAGAGCTTGTGTTCTTTAAAGAAAATTAGGGTTTTTTCCCCAACAACAGTGTGGGCTGAGCTTTAAATATCAATAGTATATCATTAAATGTTTTTTTTTAACCCTTTTTATGTTCTGAAATGGCAGGATACAGTTTAATTACAGGGTTTGTATAATGACGGGTAATTAAATGGCTGCCTCTGCAATTATTCTGCATGTGTAAATTGCCTCTTGAATTGTAAGGTTCGGTTTGTTTTATTTTTAATTGAGATTTTCCTGTTTGTTTCACTGATCAATAATTCGATCATGTATTTAGTTTTTATTTAATTTGCTTTTGTTTTGTTTTTGTAAACCATGCAGTATTTTTCCATTTGACTTATCCAAATTTAACATTTAATCAATGACACACACTCTTCTGTAAAGGAAAGAGTAAATGTCACATGGGACATCCTGCTTTTTGTCCAAGAAAGGAAAGAAACAGGAAAGAAATTTTCTGTTTATTTTCTTTTCCACAGACTTTCAGGATGTTTCAGTGATGAGTTTAACATGTTTAACAAGCTTAAAACGGATCAAACAGCTAAGGCGTGAGTCTCAACCTTATTAAAATTAGTTAAAAGGCTTTGGAAAAACAGGAAAAAAGGACAAGGGAACAACACTGTGTAATTATTGTCTTTTGAGGGAACATTAGTTCCCATAATGCATTCCAAATGATGTTATTAAATCCTCTCCTTTCAATTTTCACCTGTGTTTACCAACACTGTTAACGTGTGTATGTATATGTTTACATCAGACTTCTCGTAGAAGATTATAAGTATCTCAAAACAGTTCAAAACAGCTGAGCAAGAGAACAGGGCAAAACCAGCTTGTTCGTAATTCCTCTTCAGCACCATTATTGGTTATTTTGACCCGTGCTGTGTTTTATTCCTTACTTTTCCTTAATATATATATATTTTTTTTATTATTTATTTAGGAGTTTCTGCAAACGTGTATCTTTCAAACAAATATGTCTCACAAATCTCTCTTTCTGTCATATTCTCTCTCTCTCTCTCTCTTCTTCTCTCTCTTCTTCTCTCTCTTCTTCTCTCTCTCCCTACCCCTCCCCCATTCTCCCTCCTTCTCTCGCCCTCCCTCTCCCTCTCCCTCTCCCTCCCTCCCTCTCTCCCTCTCTCCCTCTCTCTCTCAGTTGGCCGTGTTCAGGAGTCTCCTGTTCACCTCAGCGGAGGAAGGGGTGCAGAAGAGCATGGTGAACAACTTCCGGTTCCAGCAGCCTCTAAAGGACCGAACGATTCGCTCGTCCTTCACGCCGTTCCTCTAGAGTATTGCTCCTCTTGACTCCTAAACCTTCACCATGCGAAGACCTTCTGAAGTTCTGATGGCTTCATCTCAATCTTATACCCGGTGATATATGGCACAGCATCTAAAATTTTTAGCCCTGTTTTCAACCAGGAACCCGAGTCAGGTCTAAAAGTCTGAGTCCGCTAATAAGCACTCACTGCATCTATTCAGAAAGAAATACAGGTCTGTTAATGAGAATTTTAACGCACACAGGATGTTTAGAAGCATTTAATTTGGTTTAAAGTGTTAGTAAATGACAAGACCTTCGTACCTGACACTTCTCAGATACCTTGTGCCACTTAGAACGGTTTTAACTTTTAACAGCATTCTTTTCTTTCACTTTTTTCTGAAAATCTATTTCCTGAACATATGTGCATGTAGGTGATGTGTGATTGCAGTAAAGGAAAGTTGGCTATACACTGCCAATCAAATGCTTTTGAGCCCTAAAGTGTTTAACCTTTTATTAATCAGTTACATGATACAGAATAGTTAGTAGTTATTTAAGCAAAACATCTCACATTCTCCATCTTGGATCCTATTGGAACCTTAAATGAGGATTTTTTTTGAGCAGTTAAAAAAAAAGTCTGTGGAAAAAAGACCTGCATATGTTAAAGTGCTAGTGTTAACTACAGAGGTGCTGTTGTTTATGGCATGTAGAATTTTCTGTTTTTTCAGCTAAAGCAGTGGTGAAGCTGATCACACGTTTAATTCAACCAAAAGAAGAAGAAAAGTTACCGTATTTTGATGTGTGAATTCACAAACCAAAAGAAAACGAGAAGTCGAGGCACTTGTGTGCTTTACTAATTTTCTTATCAGATTATTATTAGATTGTCTCATTTTAGAGTTCATTTAAAGCATTTGGAGTGGCAGCGTGTGAGTTACAGCTTCATTCAGGATTTTTTGGTGGTTTTATTTCGGCAAACCACAGAAGGCGTGCCTTACTGTAGCTCTACAGAAATTATACGGATTTTCAGTTGGGATGATTATAGTGACTGGAAAAATGTTATACATGTATGAAATTTAGTTTCCTGTCCTGCTGATCTATTACAGTAAAAAAATAGAAAAGAAAACAATAAAGGTCGGGTAGACTTTAGGCTTTGAGATGCTTTAAGAATATATTTTTAGGCTAGATAATGACTCCTTTACCCTTTCACTTAATTCAGAACACACATTTTTTAGAAATCAGTTTATCTCCTAAAGCCTCTTCAGTATTCATGCATATTAATTTCCAGTCTATATAACCGTCCCTACTTAAAGTCCCTCTTCATACAGGAAAGAAATGATGGTGACCTTCTCATATGCTCTTCATTTCTCATACAGGTGTCATACAGTGACCCTGCACTTCATGTTTACTACCCGAGAAAACTCAATTTAAAGAAACTGCACACTTCCTTTAACGATTTACTGTTGACAAGTGAGATCAATTGAACTTACTGACCAGTTTGATTATTTATATCATAAGAACTTTGAGTTTATAACGTGTACTAGATATTTCGTGGTGCTGTGACTGGTTGTGCATCTTTTCCTTAATATATAGTCCAAAAAAGAAAAGGAATAGGATAAAATAAGAGAACTTTATTAATTCTGCAGGAAATTCTTTTTCCAGAGACTGCTTCAGATTACAGAAGAGAAAAATAAATATAAATGAAATATTCTATATATACAATGTTAGCTAAAATGAGAGCAGCTAGCATAAATTTATTGCTATATATAAATAATATATTTAGGGCATTGGTGGCTCAGTGGTAGGTTTCTCGCCTACCATGCAGAAGGCGCGGGTTCAATTCCCATCCAATACCCAAACCCCAGGATACAGTGTCGGTCCCAAGCCTGGAAAAATGGGAGGGTTCCGTCCAGAAGGGCATCCGGCGTAAAACCTGTGCCAAGTTGTTGTGCGGACCAGTTGGTCCACTGTAGTGACCCCGAACAGGGAGCAGCCGAAAGCAACTTCATATAAATAATATATTTAAATTTATCTGTAGCTGAATTTAGTGGAAACCCTTTTAACATGCAACCGGATAGAAATCAACAAACATGGACAGAGGATGTATATTTGTGCTTAACATATACCGTTACAGTCAAAAATAGTAGGAGTATTTACAGTAGTCCTGCTATTCCAGAATTTACAGTAGTTTGTTGTTGCATGTGGTAAATTAATATTAAATTGACATTAGCCATGCCAGAGTCTCTAGACAGATAGAATCTATTTATAATTCACTTTGGAATCTTATCTTATTATTACTTTTGGACTTATTATCCAGAAAATACAGTAACAGCATTCCAGCCTTTTGTTACTGATGTACTCATTTTTAAAGAGTTTTCGGTATTTTTTTCTGCATCCTGCATATGTTCTATACATTATACAAATAATATATGCGGTATAGCTATAGTTTATAAACATTATCTGTACATGATGTAGTCTTAGCACATTGAAGCGTTACTGGTTCCAATTTTATTCCGGATGCAGCCGAGCTTGGAAAACCACCGTGCCTTTAGCTTTATGCTCCCACACTCTTTCGTTGTCCCACTGCCAAAAATCTGCCCTTCATTCTCGATAAAGCGTGATGGACAGATCATTGAGTGATTCTGTATTTTTATTATTATTATTATTATTATTATTATGTTTATTATTATTATGTTTATTATTATTATTATTATTATTATTATTATTATTATACTTCTAAATGGCCACTAGAGGGCGCTGGAGCTCCAGGAGAGCGATGCAGGTTATGCATGCTTTTAAACACCGATTTGAGCATGAACTGACGAGTTAAATCAGAGATTTGATGTTACTGCTACTTTCATGTGATTTTAGTCCATAGTTTTAACATGCATTTGATATATAAAAAAAGAAAGAAAGGAAAGAAAAATACACTGGTTTACAAGGTTTTTGTTTTCTTCATAATTTTAGTGTGCCAGATAGATTTTGAGATGCTGTTCACAGAAATAACTTTAAATTTCTCCCATCACGCAAGATTTTTGAGAAACAGCCAATTTTGTAATAAAAAGTACGAAATTTTCAAATCGCGGTGTTTCCCATAGTCATGGGTGTTAATTTTTTAGCTGCATGGCAGTATTCCATGATCTTCTCTAGTCACAATCATGATATTTTACAGCCACACTAATGTAATGCATACTATAAGCTCACTTAACTAAAATACTGCTCATTATAAGAAATAAGACTCAGGAAATTGTTGCCAGGGCAGAAGAGAGGTTTCACCAAGACATTGCCGCGATGGAGAAACACTACCAGGGAAAGTGGAGTCCATCAATGCTGGGAGACTGTTGTTGGACACTGATACGTGAAGCATCGTACAGTGACTATAAACGAAAATCTGTGGCAAAACGTTTCTAGTTGTGTCTCATGTTGCTTTCTAGCAAGATCATAGCATAGGCCTATGCAATACTGAAGACATTACAGTGTTAATGTGTTCATGCAGTTTTCTTAAAAACCCTACATGATGGAGAAATTACCAATACACATTTGTGTTCAGCATATATAAATCTATTGGCTTCACCAAAAATTGTAGAGGAAACAACGTTTTCCATAAAATTTGTTGACCAGTGATGCATTTTAGGTGAGACCATGTTTTTGTTTTTTTATACTTAAATAATGACCAGGTTTAGGGAAAAACCAGTGCTAAAATCTTTTAACTGACAGTGTGTAAGCTCTAAGTTACTGTTTTATTACCATTTCAACACCGTTAGTGCCTCAGATATGGCATAAACCCTTACAGAGTGGAAATTAAACTAGGTCAAATATGATTTATTAAGATGTAAACCTGAGGGTTTTTAGAACTTGGATAAGATTGTTGTAGAGTATGTTTTTGTGTGCTAATTAAAATAACAATAATAATCAGCTCAAACAACATAACAATGCTAACTAACTAGTTTATAATGCTCTCTAGATTAGGTTTAGTTTTCTCTGTAATTAAGAAGGTAGCTTGCTTCTCTGTAGCCTCGTTGGCTTCAGTTCAAGTTGCTTGTGCAACTCGACCCTATGCAGATACAGTTAAAGTGATGCTGCATCATGTACCGATGAATATCTCAAACGTACACATGGTGTGTTTTTAGTATTCAGCGTCATAATCTATTAACTAGATTCTGTTCAACATGTGCAGTTTGTCCTCCATGATAATGTGGGCTGATTCTCTTAGGATTACATGTACATGAACTAATGTATCGTTGTGTAACAGTAAGCTCAAATCCATAACAGAAAGGTTTAAAGAAGTTAAATGAGGTTCCTGTAGTGTAAACGCCCAGATTGGTGATTGTGGGTTATACTACACCACTCCAACCAAACCCACACAAAGTATTTCTAAACTGCCTGGAATCTGGATCTACAGGATCAGACATAATGTGGACCTAAGCAAGCAAGAAAGATCCTGTAAATGTGATCACCACAGTTTATCTGAGGAAGCTTGTGTGAGAATTGTGGGAACTCTGCTGTGCTGTGCAGGAAGCGGTTTATACCACAGCGACAAAGAAGTCACGCTCAAACAAAATCCTGACCTCTGATCAGTTTTTTTGCTCTAATCAAGAGTGAAGGCTTTGATCCTGCATCGGTTCTCCTGCTCCCAGCCGTCTTTGTTTCGGTCTGGACGCCATCCTGCTTTGTGGCTGAATAACAGCGTTTCTGTACAAACCCTTCCTCTGTGGTGGCCTCCAGCCTGAAAAGGACAGCTGGTCTGGGAGGGGGTGTGTGTGTGTGTGTGTGTTTGTGGGGCCCAACACTCAGTTTCAGCCTCACTAACCAGATTAGAAACCTGTCCTGTAGCAGTAGAAAGTGTGTTTCCTGCCTTGATATGATTTTTCTCTCTTTTTCTTCCTGTAATTCAAGATTAACTTGGTTTGATTGGTTACAACATTCTGCACGATTATTTTTTTGGTGACTGGCTTACACCACAGTTTGCAAGGTTTATAATTGCAAATTATTAGTGTATAAAAAGCTTTGGTCACTTTTGTACCCATGCGGAACAAAAAACAATGCATGTGAAAAATTTTCGACTGCACTGAGCAGCATCAGACATGCACAAATACACATACTTGGGTTCAGAATTTTTTTTTTTTTTTTTTTTTTTTTTTTTTTTTTAAATCATGAGTCATTACAGTTTGCAATTTAGGCCACGTTGCCTAACTGCTGTTTGTGTTGTTTTATCCACCACTAGGGATGCACTGATCGGATACACGCGTAAATCTAGAGATATTTTCCAATCAATTTCAATTCCAGCAATTCCAAACACTTCACGTTTCTGTGTATAATCCTCTTGGCCTGGTTTTGATCTTTATTATATAATCAATTATAAAAGACTTGTGTTCTACCTTGTGCTTTCTCATTGGCTGTTGCCTCTTTTGGCCGTCCAGTCCCATTTACATGCCTAAACACGTCTTTTTAGTAGTGACAACTGATCAACATCTGGAGTTTGATCTGAAGTGTTAGGACCACAAGAAAATCTCTTCTAATGTCACTCCATTGAATTTCATTTCAGCACAAGCAATAAAGAAGCGTTTCAGATGATGTCGGAAACAACACAGCATCTGTGCATCCCTATTTAATGACATTTTCATTGGTCAATTTCTGTTTTTCTGTCAGTTCTGTGTTTGAAAATAATCACGCACAATGTTTTTATTCTAATCCTTACGTATCATATAGTATGTAAAGTTTCATGTTTAATTGGACTGTAAATGTTGTGTTTTTGCTGTCTGGTGTCCTTCCTGCTCTCCCGCTCCTTGGGAATCTAAAGTGGGCTTTTTTTTTCCGGAGGTTTCCCGGACCATCCGAATGACCTGTTCCCAGCATGCTTTGTTGTAGCAGGTGCTGACCGGGTGTGACCCAGCTGCACTGGGTCTCTGTAAGAGTTTTCTCTACAAACATACACACCCCAGACGTCTACGCTGCAAAGGCCTCATTCATGCGGTCCAAAAAAACGATGTGTAGTAAAGATTCTTTGATGTAAAGGATGAAATAAAATGTAAACAACTCAAGCCCTGTTTCCCTGTCATGTGTTTCCAGCTGAGTCCAGACTGCTGTGATTTAAACAGCATTAAATAACTGACTTTATTAACTGTGTCTGTGTGGAAAATTGTGACCCTGCCAGAATGAAACACTTCACCTCTCTCGTCGAACATGTCCACGATCAGAACAGTGTTTTTTGTCGATTAAATTAAAGACAGTTGTGGAAATTTGAGATGATTTAAGAGAGTTAAAGGGAAATAATTTTACGCTCTCATATTAAAATGATCGTATTTATTATAAAAAGAAATGTGAAAACTGATCAGTGTCATACAACTGACTAAAATCATGCAACTGACTAAAAATGACTTGAATAGCACATAGCTGTGTGATTCTTCAAAATACCTATAACGCTTGTTTATATTTGTTTATATTTAGATTAATATCAATGCTGCCTATTGAGTCAGTGTCATTCGATCATGACCAGGATTCAATCCTCTTACATTCAACAGGTGAGAGTTTGAGTGAGTGAGTCGTTTGGACATGACCAGGAATTGCTCCTCTTGCATTCAGCAGATGAGCTTAAGGTCTGAATCAGTGAGTCGTTTAGTTTTGACCAGGAATCACTCTTCTTACAATCAACAGAGAAGTCCAAGATTCACACCTCTTATGCTGCAGCTAGTGTCTGAATTAGTGAATCATTTGGTCATGACCAGCATTCACTCCTCTGACATTCAATAGATGAGTGTGAATCAGTGAAGATTCACGCTTATGTTCAATAGATGATAGGTTAGCACCTGAATTAGTGAGTCGTTTGGTCACAACCAGGGTTTGCTCCTAAGAAGTGATCATTTGAATCGGTGTTCTTTGGTTATGACTAAGATTCACCCCTCATCTTAGCAGTGTTTGAGTGAGTAAATAATCGAAAATCCACTAATAAGAGAAATGTAAAAATAAATAAATGCTAATGGAGAGAACAGAAAATAACTCCTTATTACCTGAACACAATAGAGCAAAGTGACACTAAACTACGATACATCACAGTGTTTATAGCATTATTATCAGAACCATTTAAAATATTCTTGTTACTCTGCATTATTTGGAAATTAGCATACAAATATATATATATATATATATATATATATATATATATATATATATATATATATACAAAATACAGCTGTCTTTTACAGTTCTTTATTTGGTCGTAGTTTAACTTGCTGTAAATTAGGCTGATTTAATGAGCAATTAGTGAGTTCAATTACGGCTGTTCACCTCACAATAGTCCCTTTTTACCTCTCCCAAGAAGTGCTCAGAGTATTTAAAAAAAAAAAAAAAAAAAAGAAATCCCACAATGACACTTGTGCTGCATTGTTCTTCCATGATGGAACGATGAAAGAACCGCAGAGGTCGTACCCAGACTGTACTCTGGAGGAAGAAAAGGTGCACAGGACAGTGGGTGTGGAGGGCTTGGAGTTTTATCTCGACAGCTTCAAAAAAGCTCCTGTTCCGTGATTGTGTGGTTAGCCAAGGGGGGTTACATACACATGGGTTTCCCATCATTGTGTGCTAGAACATGTTCTTTGAAGCGTACAGAAGAAAAGCAAATAAAAGACTTGTTGATTTGAGATTTCATTCCAGAAATCCAGCGTCTGATCTTTCATTCTGAAGTCTAAACACGGAGCTTTTCTGCACCGTGTTTGCATAACTAACAAACTGAGACGGAATAACCTGGAGAAGATGAGCTGCATCTCAGGACCATTGGTGGACAAAGTCAAGTTTATTTATTATAGACTTATTATCAATAAAAAACAGGAACTTTGAATGATTCTTATCAGTTCTAGATGAACTTTGACCCCAGAAGCTTACAAAGAAAGGTCAAAGCTCAGTTGGCAGTTCCTTTGTTTTATTTTATAAAAAAAAACTCTTCATTCTGAAAAAGAAAACAGAGGAACTGCTAAATCAGCTTTTCTGTCTATATACAGTCACTTGTTGATTGCAAAGAAGCCTTTCAGGAGGCTGAGATTGCCCCAAGACGCTCAGTAATGCAGGTTAAAATCAGGAATGAATGTTTCCACCTGCTCTCTTTAATGCTTTCATGTGGATCCTAGGACTCCTGCACATAGAAAGCAAAATATTAGAAAGTGTGATCTATCAAAATGTACAGGTGGGGTGGGGGAAACAGACAGCAGAAAAAAATGTAATCAAAATTTCATTGTCACAGTAGATGTCTGAACGTGTGACGCAGGGCTTTCCAACTTTACTTCGAAGGGTAAGTAAACCTTACAGTAAGTACTGAAAGATTGGTTGCTTTCGGCTGCTCCCTCTTCGGGGTCGCCATAACAACCTGGCAATTGCTTTACACCGGATGCCCTTACTCACGCAACCCTCCCATTTTTCCGGGCTTGGGACCGGCACTGCATCTACTGGATGGGAATCTAACCCGGCCTTCCGCATGATGGGCAAGAAACCTACCACTGAGCCACCAATGCCCCTTAAGTACTGAGAGATTAATCCCCCAAAATACAAAATAAAATTAAAACATTTAAGTCTAATATTAATCTTGAACATTTTGTTCTATATTTCTTGCTCTGTAAAGCTTCTTAAAAGCTCTATTCAAATAAAACTGAATTGAATTGAAAGTAAGAGATTAGACTTTAGTAAGAGATTTGATTGTAGATTTTAGTTCATTCATTTTAAATACAGAGAGGATATAGTACAATTTCTGCAAAAGGTTAAGTGTACAGGTGCATCTCAATAAATTAGAATGTCGTGGAAAAGTTAATTTATTTCAGTAATTCAACTCAAATTGTGAAACCCATGTATTAAATAAATTCAGTGCACACAGACTGAAGTAGTTTAAGTCTTTGGTTCTTTTAATTGTGATGATTTTGGCTCACATTTAACAAAAACTCACCAATTCACTCTCTCAACAAATTAGAATACTTCATAAGACCAATAAAAAAAACATTTTTAGTGAATTGTTGGCCTTCTGGAAAGTATGTTCATTTACTGTACATGTACTCAATACTTGGTAGGGGCTCCTTTTGCTTTAATTACTGCCTCAATTGGGCGTGGCATGGAGGCGATCAGTTTGTGGCACTGCTGAGGTGGTATGGACGCCCAGGTTTCTTTGACAGTGGCCTTCAGCTCACCTGCATTTTTTGGTCTCTAGTTTCTCATGTTCCTCTTGACAATACCCCATAGATTCTCTATGGGGTTCAGGTCTCGTGAGTTTGCTGGCCAGTCAAGCACACCAACACCATGGTCATTTAACCAACTTTTGGTGCTTTTGGCAGTGTGGGCAGGTGCCAAATCCTGCTGGAAAATGAAATCAGCATCTTCAAAAAGCTGGTCAGCAGAAGGAAGCATGAAGTGCTCCAAAATTTCTTGGTAAACGGGTGCAGTGACTTTGGTTTTCAAAAAAACACAATGGACCAACACCAGCAGATGACATTGCACCCCAAATCATCACAGACTGTGGAAACTTAACACTGGACTTCAAGCAACTTGGGCTATGAGCTTCTCCACCCTTCCTCCAGACTCTAGAATCTTGGTTTCCAAATGAAATATAAAACTTGCTCTCATCTGAAAAGAGGACTTTGGACCACTGGGCAACAGTCCAGTTCTTCTTCTCCTTAGCCCAGGTAAGACGCCTCTGATGTTGTCTGTGTTTCAGGAGTGGCTTAACAAGAGGATTACGACAACTGTAGCCAAATTCCTTGACACGTCTGTGTGTGGTGGCTCTTGATGCCTTGACCCCAGCCTCAGTCCATTCCTTGTGAAGTTCACTCAAATTCTTGAATGGATTTTGCTTGACAATCCTCATAAGGCTGCGGTTCTCTCGGTTGGTTGTGCATCTTTTTCTTCCACACTTTTTCCTTCCACTCAACTTTTTGTTAACATGCTTGGATACAGCACTCTGTGAAAAGCCAGCTTCTTTGGAAATGAATGTTTGTGGCTTACCCTCCTTGTGAAGGGTGTCATTGATTGTCTTCTGGACAACTGTCAGATCAGCAGTCTTCCCCATTAGTGTGTAGCCTAGTGAACCAAACTGAGAGACCATTTTGAAGGCTCAGGAAACCTTTGCAGGTGTTTTGAGTTGATTAGCTGATTGGCATGTCACCATATTCTAATCTGTTGAGATGGGTTTTTGTTAAATGTGAGCCAAAAGCATCACAATTAAAAGAACCAAAGACTTAAACTACTTCAGTCTGTGTGCATTGAATTTACTTAATACACGAGTTTCACAATTTGAGTTGAATTACTGAAATAAATGAACTTTTCCACGACATACTAATTTATTGAGATGCACCTGTATGTTTGAAGGAAATTTCTACTTTAAAATAAATTTAGCAAAACAGAATCAGCATAGAGAGAAATGCCTATGCCAAGGACTGATGGAAGAAATTAACCTGGATGTTGTCAGTGTGTTTATTTGTGGCTCATTTCTTTATGTGGCTCTATTGCTGAAGCAGAACGCAGCAATGTCTCACTGAACATTGTAATAGGAACACAGAGGAATGGAAGGTTCCAGTCATTACATGGGTGGTAAGGAGTCTCCTAAAGAGTTTAATTTTCTAAGCGAATAAGGCTGCATTTGATTTACTTTGGAAATGCGCAGTGGGAGGGGGCATGGTGGCTTGGTGGTTAGCACGTTTGCCTCACACCTCTAAGGTTTGGGATTCAATTCCCGCCTACGCCGTGTGTGTGGAGTTCGTGGAGGAAACTCTCGGGGGTTTCCTCTCACAGTCCAAAGACATGCATTGTAGGTTGATTGGCGTCTCTAAATTGTCCGTATTGTGTGATTGCGTGAGTGAATGAGTGTGTGTGTGTGCGCCCTGCGATGGGTTGGCACTCTGTCCAGGGTGTATCCTGCCTTGATGCCCAAAGACGCCTGAGATCCCCGTGACCCGAGAATAGATCGGATAAGCGGTACACAATGAATGAATGAATGAATGAATGAGAAGTGGGAAGTTGGATCTCAGAATGAATTCATTTTCAAGCCTCAGTATGTTAATAAGCAACAAAGTAAGGGGAAAAAAATGGAATATTTCTATATTTTGCCACAACTGAGATGAAAGTAGAACACAACTTCCCTTAATAAAACATTTATTACCTTCCCATATTGTGTGAGAAACACAAATAGGACCACTGTTTCCATTCTGCTCCAGAAATTCGTCTAGCTTAGTATTCACTGGAGAAATCAATTCCTGGCTCCTTTAAGGGTTCCTCAGATAACTGAGAATTCAATTATTTTCAATGCACTTTTTAAGGGTTGATTGGATAACTGAAGATTCTTTTTTATAAAATGGTTCTCACTTAATAAATCCGCTTTTAGAAGTACAGGGGATAATTACAGACTGTTTCCAGACCTGTTTAAAGGTACTTCATGGGTTCTTAAAAGGATTCACTTGATAAGTAAGGGCTCTTAACTTCCAAAAAGTGCTCTCACTTAATACATAGTAATAAGCGTACTTACGGGTTCTACTCAGAACTCTATCATGCGAAAGGCCCGGGTTCGATTCCAGCCAATGCCTCAACCCCAGCCACTGGATGCAGTGCCGGTCCCAAGCCCAGAAAAATGGGAGGGTTGCGTCAGGAAGGGCATCCGGCGTAAAACCTGTGCTAAGTTGTTGTGCGGACCAGTCGGTCTGCTGTGGCGACCCCGAACAGGGAGCAGCCGAAAGCAACTTCAGTATGTTTAAAAAAGGGGGCACGGTGGCTTAGTGGTTAGCACGTTTGCCTCACACCTCACACCTCCAGGGTTGGGGGTTCGTTTCCCGCCTCCGCCATGTGTGTGTGGAGTTTGCATGTTCTCCCCGTGCCTCGGGGGTTTCCTCCGGGTGCTCCGGTTTCCTCCCCCAGTCCAAAGACGTGCATTGTAGGTTGATTGGCATCTCTAAATTGTCCATAGTGTGTGTGATTGCGTGAGTAAATGAGAGCGTGTGTGTGTGCCCTGCGATGGGTTGGCACTCCGTCCAGGGTGTATCCTGCCTTGATGCCTATGACGCCTGAGATAGGCACAGGCTCCCTGTGACCCGAGTGTAGTTCGGATAAGCGGTAGAATGAGTATGTTTAAAAAAGGTTCTCGGTTAATATATACAGAAGAAAAGCCTGCTTTAATGGTGTATAGTCATTATTATTCACCATTAATGGTGTATAATGACTATATGTATAATGCTCCTCATTAATGCATAAACACTTGGATCTTTTTTAAATGGTTCTTTAATGGATAGTTAAGAGTACTTAGGGTTTCTGTTAGAACACTTGTTTGAAGGAAAAATCCACCTCATTTTAGGGTTCCTTCAGAAGGACAACCAACCTTCTGGAGTGTAGGCCTGGTCCACATGGCGTTCGGTCCTGGATGGTATCAGTGTGTTTGTGAGTGAAATCATAGATCAGATGCTTTGTGATCAAAAGTGAGCAACAAAAAAATGCTTAATGTGCAAAACATGGAGACATAATTTTAATTTTGTCCATAAGAATACCAGAGATGACCCCAGACGCTGTGCAGCAGAGGACTGTCTCAAAGGTAGGAAGGAAGGACAGGAGATGGGCTTTATTGTCTGGTGAACGTCACTATGTGTTTGCAGCGTCCCGCCCTCTTCGACCAGCACACGTAGCATGTGTCTAATACAAAAATCCTTTCCCTTTTTCACTTCTGTTCCTCTGTGGGCTTCCTTTTTTTGCTGCTTTTCTGAATAAAAGCCTCTATACAGCTTTTATAAACAGGAACCCAGGACAGAACATGTTTCTCAGAACATCCATCCAGATATTCTTTCTCTGTTCACTTACAGTGAAAAGGCTTTTTTTAGTTTTCCTGATTGTGTTGCTCGAGGACGCCCTGCAGTGTGTGTGGGAGCTGAGAAAGCCTTACAGCGTCCAGTGTAATTGCTGCAAACCACATCCTCAGAGCAAGTTGCTGATAAAATTTTAACACACCAGAAAACAAGGCACAAATATGAACATGCAACTTATAGATGTGCCACTTTGCCAGCTCGGGTTGGGTTCTGCTTCATGAAGATTTCGGATTTATAATGATTTATAATCCCACTCTCTGGTCTTTATAATAATGTACAATCCCACTCTCTGGTCTTTATAATAATTTATAATCCCACTCTCTGGTGTTTATAATGATTTATAATCCCACTCTCTGGTGTTTATAATGATTTATAATCCCACTCTCTGGTGTTTATAATAATTTATAATCCCACTCTCTGGTGTTTATAATGATTTATAATCCCACTCTCTGGTGTTTATAATGATTTATAATCCCACTCTCTGGTGTTTATAATAATTTATAATCCCACTCTCTGGTGTTTATAATGATTTATAATCCCACTCTCTGGTGTTTATAATGATTTATAATCCCACTCTCTGGTGTTTATAATAATTTATAATCCCACTCTCTGGTGTTTATAATAATTTATAATCCCACTCTCTGGTGTTTATAATGATTTATAATCCCACTCTCTGTGTTTATAATGATTTATAATCCCACTCTCTGGTGTTTATAATGATTTATAATCCCACTCTCTGGTGTTTATAATGATTTATAATCCCACTCTCTGTGTTTATAATGATTTATAATCCCACTCTCTGGTGTTTATAATGTACAATCCCACTCTCCGATGTCACTCAGATGAGGATGAGTCTGGTTCCTCTCAAAGTTTCTTCCACTTCCATCTCAGGGAATTTTTCCTTACCAAAATCACCTCAGGCTTGCTAATTGCGGATAAATACATATAAATTGAAATATAAGTCTACTATTAATCTTGAACTTTTTGTTCAATATTTCTGTAAAACTGCTTTGAGACAATGTCCAGTGTTCAAAGTGCTATAGAAATAAACTAGAAATGAATTAAACTTTATCATCACTAAAAAAAACAAGAACAAGGCTTAAATCAAATCAAACCTGATAACTTTTCCATCCCACAATGAAATGTGTTTCTTTCCAGCACCTCCTGAGGGTCAGCAGGTCAGACTTCAAGTTTGAAATAAAGATGATCAAAAGTGTGAAAAGCAGCTGTGGAAAAAACGAAGTCTTGCTAATGTTTGTGGCTGGGATGAAGGTCAGGGAATGTTGACACTTTGTTAATAGGACAAGCTTAAGGTGTTGTGAGATGCTGGGATTCCCACTACAGCGTCCACTTTACAGCCAAACGTTTGTGGACAACCTGACCATCACACATCTGTGCATTTAGAACATATTATTCCACATCTAGTCCTCCTTTATTGTCTACAGCAAGAAACATTTTTTCCAGTTCAAGATATTTTACTCTCTATGACGACATTTTTGCAGCATTCTCATTGAATCATAAAAAAAAAAAATGCTGCATTATATAATGAGTGTAATGTTGATGAGAGATGTGCGTGAAACAGGATCGTGGGAATCCACCAATGAATGAAACTGAAGATGTGTACTTTAGCCTCTATTTATTTTTAATGTGTCAGTAAAAGGAAAGCACAACAGAACTGAAGCTTCAGGAGTAGACCTACTTTTTAAACACACACACACACACACACACACACACACACACACACACACACACAGCGGTATTCCCCCCTGCAGCGTGGTGAGAATGGACGCTGAAATACACTCTTTGTGAGTTTGTGAGAGCAGCGGCGCAGCAGGTGGATCCACACTGTTGACTTTTTCCAGTCCAATATCTCTGAGAGCTTCAGGCTCAGCGAGACTCGGCCGCTGTCGCACTTTCACCTGAACTCAGGAAATGAGTCGGGAAAGGGATTTTCTCATTTCATTTATATCTTTATCATCCCAGACGGGATAAAGGATTCAGAAAAGCGGTTTATAAACCTGGAGATTTGACAGTGCAGCGTATTAGATCTGAAATGAAACTAAATCATTCCCTTTGGGTGAAAAAAAGCATAAATATAATGTTTATTTTAATGATCTCCAAGTAAAAACCTTTTATTAGTAAAAACACTCCAGGATTCAGATCCTGCCTGAGCCTCAGTTATAGAAGTAATCTGGAAGTATGATAGGATGATTGTAGACAGATTGGATAACAGAAACTATTCGACCGTACGTGCTATCAGATGTAAGATTTATTTATTATACTATTGAAAGAGTTCTAATATATTTTCTAATAACGGTGATCTAGACTAGTTGACTGATTAAATGAATGCATTCAGTAGATTCTGAGGATTGTCAAGATGTCGATTAGTCGCAGTGATGAAAACCACAGCGAGGTAGACAGCAAAAAAAAGCTGTCTAAGTGTAATGTTTAAGATGAAACTAATTTTTCGTATTTTTCTTTAATAGAACACTTTTTAATATCAGTTTGTATAAAACGCACTGCACTAATCGGGGTTTGTTTTATTTACTAGTATAAGAATTAAAAAATGAACAGCTGTGAAACTTCTAATATATTAGAGACAGATGAGAGTGTGTGTGTGTGTGTGTTTTCTAAATGTATAACAAAAAGAAAATAAATGTAAGATGAGTTCACACAGGATCACTGCTAAAAACGTTTTTCCCTTGCTCTCTCTGTCTCCTGGGTGAAACATTTGGAGTCAGTCACTGAATCACACTAAAGGTCAACACCTGAGAGGTTTCTAAACGATTCGGGATGCGGGACAGGAGAGGTTTTATGGTGCATGTGGAAATGGGATACTGCTATGTGATGAGTGTGAATGATGAGAAGTTTCAGTGTACATTTTTTGGCATGTTCACATGGATGAAATGAAATGATGCAGTTGGCTGTGTCTGTCCCGCAGGGCTGGAGTTAGACATGCACGACTTAACGGGTCCATGAGCAGCCGTGGAACTGACCATCATTAGGGATCTTTGTCTGATCAAAATAAAAAAGGAGAATGAAAAGTAATAGACAGACAAAAATCAGATATTGTCAGATATTCACTTGTTTTATTTTGCACAAGTTCCAGGCTAACGTTGCTAACAAGTGATGGATGTTTATGACCTCCAGTTTAACATGGTGCTCTGACCGTTAGAGTTCCTGTTCCTCAGTCATTCCTCAGTTGTTCGACGTGTCAAAACAAACTAATTTCTGAATCTTGAAATTCGTATTCATTCAGCGTCAGCGCCTGGTAGCCCCGCCCTTCATCTGCTACGTGTGCATGAAGCGTCCATGAAGTGTCCAACATTCACATTCTGCCTTTTTTGGTTGAATAAAAGCATCATCCAGGTTCTTGAAGTGCACTTCATCTTCTTGTAATTTTCATACTTACATATTTACAATACAAAAGAATAGGGAGAAGTATGTGATTAGGACACTAACCTAGTTATTGAAAACAAACTAATGAATGAAAGCTAATCTAGCAAAAACTAACCTAGCTAATCAGGCAAACCTTGTGAGAAAAACACTAACTAAAGAGTTAAAGCTAACCTAGCAAGCAAAAACCAACTGTGCAAAAGTTAACACGGTGATTGAAAGCTAACAAAGTGAGCAAATGCTAACCTAGTAAGTAAAAACTAACCTAGCGAGCAAAAGAAATCTAATGACCCAAAGCTGTAACTGTGTGTGAAAGCTAATCTAATCTATCTACTTAATCCCAAATAAAGACCTGCTGTCGCAGTAAAATATTCTTAACATCTTGGTTTTAACCGACTTCTGAAGCTAAAGGGCTTACAGAACGTGTATACGGGATCTGACTGTCGAAAGCTATCAATCAGAGGAGGATTACAGAAGAATTTTCAAAACATGAGATATTCCAAAAAATGAAAAAAAAACCACCACAAAACCCTTTAATATGAGAGTATCTATCTATCTATCTATCTATCTATCTATCTATCTATCTATCTATCTATCTATCTATCTAACTGACTTAGCAAGTACAAGCTCACAAACTGAGCTCATACACAGCTGTCTCTAAAACTGTTTTATATATATATATATATATATATATATATATATTATAAAAAATATATATAAACTAGCTAATTTGAATGAGCTGTTTTAAGAAGAGTTGGGTTTAATTTAAAGAGGTGCACCACTCATCTATCTTTATATGTAATAAATGATGCTACCTTTACAGTGTTAATAAACTGGGAACTGGGAATAAAGCGAACTTGGGTTCTGCAGCAGGACAATGATCCAAAACACACCAGCAAGTCCACCTCTGAATGGCTTTGACTTTGGAGTGGTCTAGTCAAAGTCCTGACCTCAATCCGATTGAGATGTTGTGGCATGACCTTAAAAAGGTGGTTCATGCTCGAAATCCCTCCAATGTGGCTGAATTAAAACAATTCTGCAAAGATGAGTGGGCCAAAATTCCTCCACAGCGCTGTAACAGACTCATTGCAAGTTATGGAAAACGCTTGATTGCAGTTGTTGCTGCTAAGGGTGGACCAACCAGTTATTAGGCTTAGGGGGCAAACACTTTTTCACACAGGGCCATATAGTTTTGGATTTTGTTTTCCCTTAATAATAAAAACCTTCATTTAAAAACTGCATGATGTGTTTACTTGTGTTATCTTTGACTAATATTTCAGAGGCATTGGTGGCTCAGTGGTAGGTTACTCGCCTATCATGCGGAAGGCCCGGGTTCGATTCCCAGCCAATGCCTCAACCCCAGCCACTGGATGCAGTGCCGGTCCCAAGCCTGGAAAAATGGGAGGGTTGCGGCAGGAAGGGCATCCGGCGTAAAACCTGTGCCAAGTTGTTGTGCGGACCAGTTGGTACGCTGTGGCGACCCCGAACAGGGAGCAGCCGAAAGCAACTTCTTCTTCTTCATCTTTGACTAATATTTAAATGTGTTTGATTATCTGAAACATTAAAGTGTGACAAACATGCAAAACAATAAGTAATCAGGAAGGGGGCCAACACTTTTTCACACCACTGTATATATATATATATATATATTTCATTTAAAAAAAAACAGCAAATACCAGTAGGTTAACTACTGGGGGCGGGGGCGCTGCAATACCAGATGTCGCCGCTAGATGGAAACATGGGGAGTGTTAGAATACCGTGTAAAAAAATAGAGTGAGAGTTGCAATACCAGGTATTGCCGCTAGAGGGAAACAAAGGTAGCGTTGCAGTACCAGAAGCATGGCTTTAAGGGGCGGGATTGTAAGTATGACGCTATATTTTAAGTCTTTGCGTTGTTAAGTTGCATCTCAACATCGCCACGCTTCTGTGAGTCACACAACCGGGAACCGGCGGACGGAGCGCGTTCACCGCTTTTCTTTTTAAAAAAAAATATAAATAAAATAAAAAATAAATAAATAAAACGCACTTTGTAACTCAAACCCAAAAAAGGATCGAAAATGTCGAGTGTGAAGAAGAGAAATTCGGGACACCGCGACGATGACGAGGACCAACAGGCGGCTGAAAGGATGCTCGGCGACGCGTCAGGCTCCGGTGGTCCCGCGGCGGCGGGCGGAGAAGAGACTGTGGTCCTGCAGCGCACCATCACGCTGCTGAACGGCGTGGCCATCATCGTGGGCACCATCATTGGGTCAGGGATCTTCGTGACGCCGACCGGCGTGGTGAAGGAGGCTGGCTCGGTGGGTCTGTCGCTGGTGGTGTGGACGGTGTGCGGTGTGTTCTCCACGGTGGGCGCGCTGTGCTACGCCGAGCTCGGGACCACCATCACCAAGTCCGGCGGGGACTACGCCTACATCCTCGAGGTGTACGGCTCGCTGCCGGCTTTCCTCAAGCTGTGGATCGAGCTGCTCATCATCAGGCCCTCGTCTCAGTACATCGTAGCGTACGTCTTTGCTACCTACCTCCTCAAGCCTTTGTTCCCGGTGTGTCCGGTACCGGAGACCGGCGCCAAGCTGGTGGCGTGCCTGTGCATCCGTGAGTACACCTGACATCTCCATCAGTCAGGACACACACTCCTTTACTTACCTTTTATTCCCACGTGTTCACACACACACACACACACACACCATCACACCATCACACCATCGAGTTTCGTCCTCGGTAAACTTTTTTTTCTTTTTGTCACGTTTCCCTCTTCCGCACGCGCTCACACTAACTCGCATCCACGTCTCATTTCGAACGCGTGTGTGTGTGTGTGTGTGTGTGTGAACAGTGTGCACGACGCAGTGACGCGCCGAAGTGTGTGTTGTTTTGTTGTTGTGTTGTGTTGTGTGTTGTTGTGTTGTGTTGTGTGTGTGTGTGTGTGTGTGTGTGTGTGTGTTTTTCTGTTGAAAACACGTCGCGTTGTTTCATCATCCCTGGCTCGCGCGTGAACGGAAAAGCCGTGGCGCGCGCTCCAACATGGCGCGGTGATGCGTGTGAAGTGCACTAGGTAGGGCGCGTGAGCCGTTCCGTTTAGACTCGATGTAGTGCGCTGGTGAAGGGAAGCACGTGTGAAATAAACACAACCCATGATGATGCAGGTTCAAATCTGTCTTCCTTCTGTCTCTCTTCCTTCTGTCTGTCTATCTCTTTCTTCTGTCTGTCTGTCTTCCTTCTGTCTGTCTATCTCTTTCTTCTGTCTGTCTGTCTTCCTTCTGTCTGTCTGTCTCTTTCTTCTGTCTGTCTGTCTTCCTTCTGTCTGTCTGTCTCTTTCTTCTGTCTGTCTGTCTTCCTTCTGTCTGTCTGTCTCTTTCTTCTGTCTGTCTGTCTTCCTTCTGTCTGTCTGTCTCTTTCTTCTGTCTGTCTGTCTTCCTTCTGTCTGTCTGTCTCTTTCTTCTGTCTGTCTGTCTTCCTTCTGTCTGTCTGTCTCTTTCTTCTGTCTGTCTGTCTTCCTTCTGTCTGTCTGTCTCTTTCTTCTGTCTGTCTGTCTTCCTTCTGTCTGTCTGTCTCTTTCTTCTGTCTGTCTGTCTTCCTTCTGTCTGTCTGTCTCTTTCTTCTGTCTGTCTGTCTTCCTTCTGTCTGTCTGTCTCTTTCTTCTGTCTGTCTGTCTTCCTTCTGTCTGTCTGTCTCTTTCTTCTGTCTGTCTGTCTTCCTTCTGTCTGTCTGTCTCTTTCTTCTGTCTGTCTGTCTTCCTTCTGTCTGTCTGTCTCTTTCTTCTGTCTGTCTGTCTTCCTTCTGTCTGTCTGTCTCTTTCTTCTGTCTGTCTGTCTTCCTTCTGTCTGTCTGTCTCTTTCTTCTGTCTGTCTGTCTTCCTTCTGTCTGTCTGTCTCTTTCTTCTGTCTGTCTGTCTTCCTTCTGTCTGTCTGTCTCTTTCTTCTGTCTGTCTCTTTCTTCTGTCTGTCTGTCTCTTTCTTCTGTCTGTCTGTCTCTTTCTTCTGTCTGTCTCTTTCTTCTGTCTGTCTGTCTCTTTCTTCTGTCTGTCTCTTTCTTCTGTCTGTCTGTCTTCCTTCTGTCTGTCTGTCTCTTTCTTCTGTCTGTCTCTTTCTTCTGTCTGTCTGTCTCTTTCTTCTGTCTGTCTCTTTCTTCCTTCTGTCTGTCTGTCTTCCTTCTGTCTGTCTATCTTCCTTCTGTCTGTCTGTCTGTCTGTCTTTCTTCTGTCTGTCTGTCTGTCTGTCTTTCTTCTGTCTGTCTGTCTGTCTGTCTGTCTGTCTTTCTTCTGTCTGTCTGTCTGTCTGTCTGTCTGTCTGTCTGTCTGTCTGTCTGTCTTTCTTCTGTCTGTCTGTCTGTCTTCCTTCTGTCTGTCTGTCTTCCTTCTGTCTGTCTCTTTCTTCTGTTTGTCTGTCTGTCTTCCTCCTGTCTGTCTGTCTTCCTCCTGTCTGTCTGTCTTCCTTCTGTCTGTCTGTCTTCCTTCTGTCTGTGTCTTTCTTCTGTCTTCCTTCTGTCTGTGTCTTTCTTCTGTCTGTCTGTCTGTCTGTCTGTCCCCCATAATGTATGTATATTAGTGTGAAGGTGATGATGAGTACGCTGAGTTACAAGAAAAATATTAACGTGTAACAAACATTCAGTGTTCAGGTAATTATCAGTGACTCATGAATTAAAATAAATAAATGAAGCTGTAGGGAAGTTTGGCCTGTAAATCATTTTTGGTGTGTGTGTGTGTGTGTGTGTGTGTGTGTGTGTGGTGTGTGTGTGTGTGTGTGTGTGTGTGTGTGTAAGACAGAGGGTGGGGTGGGTGGACCATTTACTTATGTCCTTTAACCCTTAAAAGTGGTTTAGCCAGTCCGGACTAGACGATTAAACAAACACACTCACACGCAATCTCTCTCTCTCTCTCTCTCTCTCTCTCTCTCTCTCTCTCTCTCTCTCTCTCTCTCTCTCTCTCTCTCTTATACACACACTCGCACACTACAACTTCATTGTTCTCTTCCAGACTCTGCTCATTACTTGTGTGTGTGTGTGTGTGTTTGTTAGCCGTTGAACTAATCCTCCCAAAAAGAAATCATGTGCTAAAGACAGGGAGATAAAAGAAATGGAATGAGGGATAGATGAAGAATAAATAATAAAATAAAATGATGAGAGAGATGTAGAGAGAATGAGCCGAGCAGAAATAGAGAGTGCGAAAGACCGAGATGGAGAGAGAGAAATGTGAAAGGTGGAACAGATGGATAAGGGGAAGGACAAACGGAAGGATGGATTTTTGCCTTTTTTGTCCCTGTTGTTGTTGTTGTTTTTTTTAATTCAAAGATTCGAAGTGTTGTTGTTTTTTAAGCCTAAACACATGGATCAGCCATAACATTAAAACTACCTGCCTAATATACGGTAGGCTCCCCAGGTGAGGCGTCAAGGCCTGAAACACCTCTGAGGACCTCCAAAGGTGTGCTGTGGTTTCTGGCACCAAGTGCTTAGTAGCTTTAATATGTGTGTGTGTGTGTGTGTGTACCTGTCTGTGCCTGTGTGTGTGTGTGTGTGTGTGTGTGTGTGTGTGTACCTGTCTGTGCCTGTGTGTGTGTGTGGCAGTGAGCTCCATCCTGCTGCAGAGGTCACTGCTGTAAGGGAGTAACGTTACCATGAGGGGGTTTACTTGGTCTGGTTGTGTCAAAGGATCATCCATATGAATGTCATGGTGTCCCCGTCCTTCCTTGAAGCACTTTTGGTAGGCACTGACCACTACACACACTGCACAAGACCTCCCTGTTTTGGAGATCTGACCCAGTCGTCTAGACGTCACAGTCTGTTCTTATGTCAGAGTTTCTCAGATCCTTACGTTCATGCCACACCCCCTCGACACGGGCCACAGAGTTCTTCACATCACCTGTCTATGGTTTTAATATTACGGCTGATCGGTGTGTAGATCCCTTACCTCCAATTACCCACAATCCTCTGCTGCGTGTCATTATTCCACTGACCTGTTTTACACAAGGCAGCTCAGACCGGCTCATCAGTGAGGGGCCACTCGCTCATTAGTTCATTCAGTATACGGTCAACTCCGGCATAGAGAAACCTCTGTGTGGGGCAGGGAGGAGGGGTTGGGGGGTGAACTGGGTGGGGTGTTTGGGTGCATGTGTGTGTGTGTGTGTGTGTGTGTGTGTGTGTGCGCGCACACTCATGTGTCTGTGTGTGTGTAGGGGGGTGTTGGGGGTCATTGTAGTTGAACTGATTTGCTAATGTGTTTTGAAGTGTTGGTGTCTTTCAGTTAAGAACGTATTACATCACTTGATCTCTTAATACTCAACACATGACACACCTCACAGCAAACACACACACACACACACACACACACACACACAGTCTCTCCCACTCAAACACAAAATCTCTCTCTCTCACTCTTACACACACTTACTCGCAATCTCTCTCTCTCTCTCTCTCTCTCTCTCTCTCTCTCTCTCTCTCACACACACACACTCACTCACTCTCTCTCACTCTTACACACATACTTACTCGCAATCTCTCTCTCTCTCTCACACACACACACACACACTCACTCACTCTCTGTCTCTCTATCTCTCTCACGCACACTCACTCACTCTCTGTCTCTCTCTCACACATACTCTCTCTCTCTCTCTCTCTCTCTCACTCACACACACACACACACACACACACACACACACACACACACACACACACACACTCTCTCACTCACTCTCTCTCTCTCTCTCTCTCTCTCTCGCACACACACACTGTCTCTCTCTCTCTCGCACACACACACTCTCTCTCTCTCTCTCTCTCACACACACTCTCTCTCTCTCTCTCTCTCTCTCTCTGTCTCACACACACATTTTCTCTCTCTCTCTCTCACTCACACACACACACACACACACTGTCTCTCTTTCTCTCTCTCTCTCTCTCACACTCACACACACACTCACTCACTCACTTTATCTCTCTCTCACACACACACACACTCTTACTCAAACTCGCTCTCTCTCTCGCTCTCTCACACACACACTCACTCTCTCTCTCTCTCTCTCATTCACTCACTCACACACACACACACACACACACACACACACACACACACACACACACAGTCTCTCTGGATGTATAAATGGGTTAAAACGTGGAGTATTTGTGAAATGAACGAACAATTAAGCAGATGATGGATAGATATAATGATGGACAGATGGAGTAATAAATGTCGTCACAGGATGGATGATGGACGAATGGATGAGTTTGATGGATGCATGACTGCTTACATGCCTGATGGATAAATGAATGAGCGGGAAGACAAATGGAAGGTTAAAGGAGGAAAAAGATGGATGGATGAATTGGAAAGAAAAAATGGAAGACTGGATGTATTTGAGGGGTAGTTGTATAGAAGGATAAAAGGATAGGAAGATGGGGGAAAAAAAGAAATAAATAGAAATAGATGGACAGAGGGATGGATATTTATGTTCTGTATCTACATAATATTGTATAAATATGAGTAAGAAACAGCATTGTTTCAAGTGAGCGCACACGTCTCCATGGAAACCGTGCAGTTGTGGTTAAAGTATCTTCGAGTTCGTGAGATGATGCAACATCAAACTGTTCCGGTCAGGCTTTCGTCGGTCAGTTTCCTTCCACAGAAATGGGCTGCGGCACATTAACATTTCTGGCATTTGGCAGACTTATCCAGAGCGACGTACAAAAGTGCTTTAACTCTCAATCAATGAATACATTAACACTGGTTAATAGTGGTTAGCCCGTTTGCCTCACACCTCCAGGGTTGGGGGTTCGATTCCCGCCTCCGCCATGTGTGTGTGGAGTTTGCATGTTCTCCCCGTGCCTCGGGGGTTTCCTCCGGGTACTCCGGTTTCCTCCCCCAGTCCAAAAACATGCATTGTAGGTTGATTGACATCTCTAAATTGTCTGTAGTGTGTGATTGCGTGAGTGAATGAGTGTGTGTGTGTGCCCTGTGATGGGTTGGCACTCCGTCCAGGGTGTATCCTGCCTTGATGCCCAATGACGCCTGAGATAGGCACAGGCTCCCCGTGACCCAAGAATAGTTCGGATAAGCGGTAGAGAATGAATGAATGAATGAATTAGAAACAGGGAAAATAAGAGCTAGTTTAAGTACTTCAGGAAGGGGTAAGTCTTCAGTTGCCGTTTGAAGACGGTCAGAGACTCGGCCGTACGGATACCTAGGGGAGGTTTGTTCCACCGCCTCGGTGCCAGAACAGAGAAGAGTCTAGATGTATACCTACCTTTTTCCCTGAGAGATGGTGGGACCAGTCGAGCAGTGCTAGTGGATCTGAGGGAGCGAGGTGCAGTGTGAGGAGTGACGAGAGCTTTGAGGTAAGATGGCGCTGGTCCATTCTTGGCTTTGTAGGCAAGCATTAGTGTTTTGAATCTGATGCGTGCAGCTACCGGAGGCCAATGGAGGGAACGCAGTGGTGGGGTGGTGTGGGAGAACTTGGGCAGGTTGAAAACAAGTGGTGCAGCTGCACCAGAACACGTTGGAACATGGCGGGTCGAGTTCTGACCTCATTCTGCTCCGTTATCAGGTCACATGTTCACACCATATCAGATGTCGAGGACATCGGACACCATATAGCTTGACTTTCTTCACTAAAACGATAAAGTGTGTGTGTGCCTGCGTGTGTGTACCTGTGTGTGTGTGTGTGTGTGTGTGTGTGTGTGTGTGTGTGTACCTGTCTGTGCCTGTGTGTGTGTGTGTGTGTGTGTGTGTACCTGTCTGTGCCTGTGTGTGTGTGTGTACCTGTCTGTGCCTGTGTGTGTGTGTGTGTACCTGTCTGTGCCTGTGTGTGTGTGTGTGTACCTGTCTGTGCCTGTGTGTGTGTGTGTGTACCTGTCTGTGCCTGTGTGTGTGTGTGTGTACCTGTCTGTGCCTGTGTGTGTGTGTGTGTACCTGTCTGTGTGTGTGTGTGTACCTGTCTGTGCCTGTGTGTGTGTACCTGTGTGTACCTGTGTGTACCTGTGTGTGTGTGTACCTGTGTGTGTGTGTGTGTACCTGTCTGTGCCTGTGTGTGTGTGTACCTGTGTGTGTGTGTGTGTGTACCTGTGTGTACCTGTCTGTGTGTGTGTGTGTGTACCTGTCTGTGCCTGTGTGTGTGTGTACCTGTGTGTGTGTGTGTGTGTGTGTGTGTGTACCTGTCTGTGCCTGTGTGTGTACCTGTCTGTGTGTGTACCTGTGTGTACCTGTCTGTGTGTGTACCTGTGTGTACCTGTCTGTGCCTGTGTGTGTGTGTACCTGTCTGTGCCTGTGTGTGTGTGTACCTGTCTGTGCCTGTGTGTGTGTGTACCTGTCTGTGCCTGTGTGTGCCTGTGTGTGCCTGTGTGTGCCTGTGTGTGTGTGTACCTGTCTGTGCGTGTGTACCTGTCTGTGCGTGTGTGTGTGTGTACCTGTCTGTGCCTGTGTATGCCTCTGTGAGTGTTGAATTTTTTTTTATCATTTTGTTATTTTTAGAGACAAACCCATAATCTATCTCTCTCTCTCTCTCTCTCTCTCTCTCTCTCTCTCTCTCTCTCTCTCTCTCTCTCTCTCTCTCTCTCTCTCTCTCTTTCAGTGTTGTTGACGGCGGTGAATTGCTACAGCGTTCGCGCCGCTACCCGAGTCCAGGACGCCTTCGCTGCTGCTAAGCTCCTCGCTCTGGGACTCATCATCATTGTCGGCTTTGTGCAGATCGCCATAGGTTAGACCCACACACACACACATCATTTATATTTCATCATTTCAGAATGTCATCTAAGGTCATTATTTAACTTGACTAGATAAACAGCCTGTCCAAGAATAAAATCCTGTTGCTGCCTTGAGACATTAACCAGATAAACAGCACTATTAGCACTCCCAGTAAATAAATACTGATAATTAAATTCTCTGAGGTGAACGGAAACAGCAGGTCGGGAAGAGTGTAGCTGGAAAAACAGACCATCGCTTCAATTCTCTTTAGACGTTCGCTAATTTTGTGTGTAAACTCATCCTCTCCGAAAAACTCTGCCTTTTATTTTTTTTCTAAATACAGTTAAATATATTAAATAATAGCCAAGAAAGTCAGTTTTTCCATAACAAAAATGGAAAAAAAAATCAGTCCATTGTTCACAAAAAAATTAGCTTGCATAGCAGCCTATTAACGCTACAGTAAAGTGCGAGAGAAAGTAAGTGTTTTAAAATAATGGAATTTTGTCATTGTATATAAGCGTGGTTTTATCTGCAGCCGAGTCAGAGTCCATTCCGAGCACAGAGCTGATGAGCTCAGAGTTCGTCATGGGCTTAAAAGCCACATTAATCACAGAACCTTAAACTTTATACGAGGAAAAATGTCAGAAATTCAGTGAAGCATCACACACACTTTCACACACACTCATTTACACCTAGCGGGAGTTTCTCTCAGCCAGACACGTATTTAGGAGGAGGAAGGAAACCGGAGGAAACCCACACGGACACCCGAGGTCAGGAATTACACAACACAGAGCTTACTGAAAATTCCTGCGGTATGTATTATGCGCTAATCTTCCCAAATTCAGAGTCTAATAACCTAAATCAGCTGATTTTCAGGCTGGAGAATGTCTGGTTCTCAATGCCCCACTCCTGACCACGCCTCCCTATTGACCACACCCCTCAGGCACCATGAGAGAAAGTTTACAACGGGAAAAATTCAGCACTTCTGTTTTTTAGTTCTAATCTTCACTGGGGGTTCAAGGTTCAAGGCACAACATTTGTTTTGCCATGATTAAGGAAAAATGGAGATTTTTACGACGATGTCTGGCTGAAAATGTGGTCCAGGTTTAATCCTGCAGGACATCAGAACCTCAAGCATCGACTCATGCAAACCTGAAATGGAAAGCCTTCTGGTCATAAAGGAAAATTAGCCTGCAAATACTTTTTTACTATTAAATGAGTTTCCCGCTGGAGCCGGAAGGTAAAGAAAGCGCACGTCTGTGAAGCAGGTCATAAATGTTAGCTGGAATGACGGTTCTGTGCGAGCGGAGCATCAGCTGCCAGGCGTCACACTCGGTCTTTTGGAGCAGGAGATCAGGTGTCCTGCCAGGACGCAGACATGTTTATCTCCTGAACGAAAAAGAGCCGCAAGCGTCATGCTGCAAGTTAACGTACGTGTTATAACATTTACATTTACATTCTGATTTAGGGAAATTGACCTGACTGATTTCACTGCCTGTTCATCACCTGTAGATACACACACACACACACACACACACACACACAAAATTAGGTTCACTATATGTGTCTGCAGAGTTACAATTAACCCTAATTAGCCATGAATAAATAATAATAAGGTTCAACCAATTACACTGTCTCATAGTTTCCTATAAAATTACTAGATCATGAACATTAACCTGCTGTTATTTATTTGTTTGTTTGTTTATTTATTCGTTCATTTATTTATTTTTCTACAAATTTATAACACAAATTTATAACACAAATGTTTGTATGCTACTACATAAAATTTCTAGCGGTAAGATTCAGGTATTTTTTACTACGTAATAATTATTAATTTAAATATTTTATATCATTATTAATGTCCTTGCTTAATCTCAGGCCCCGTCTGCACATCCCTGTAGTTCTATATCTCTGTTTACACACACACATACACACACACACACACACGCACACACAACAAAAATGATTTACAGGCCAACTTCCCTACAGCTTTCCTACAAAACTCGGCATTTGTTTAGTCTCATCCGGATAAACACGTCTGTGATTTTCGATGCAGATGTCTCTCTGTTGGATAAAGATGTCTGGCTGCTCTTACTTGAGTATCAGTGACCTTCACTCAGATACTAAACATGTCCTGAGTGGCAAAAGGAAAAATGGATACTTGCGAAAGTTTTTATTTTCACCCCAAACTGAAATAAAATCCAGCTTCTCGTCTCTCCATCAGTGTATCTGCTACCTCTTGAACGCCATGTTGTTAAAGAAGCACAACACAAACGTCTGGGTTTGTAAAAATGACCTTCACTGGGCTCGCGTGCTCATGTCAGTTACTTTTGCATTTTCGCAAAGAAACACTGAGAGGTAAAAATGTGAGTGAGGAAAAATGTTTTCTTATGGAATATAAAAGTTTTGTTAAAGGGCTGACACTGACATTATGGCTCTCTCAGAGGGCTGGAAATCACGCGCACACACACACACACACACACACACACACACACTTGGTGTGCATTAGGATGAGCTGGCAGCCATGTTGCAGGAGAGGAGCCAATAAGAAGCGGCTGATCAAACACACCCCTCTCTTTCTCTCTCTTTCTCTCTCTGTCTCTCTCACACATACTCACTCTCTCTTTCTCTCTCTCTCCCTGTCTCTCTCTCCCTCTCTCATAGAAACACACACACACACACACACACACTTTCACAGTCTCCCACTGACAAACACACACACACGCCAAGCTGCAGTTTTCCACACAGACTCCAGTCAGATGAATATAAATTTAAATTAAACAATCAGTTTTTGTGGAGCATCCACCTACACACACTTTATACACTGTGTATTATCTCAGTTACTGTTGTGCATACAATGTACATAATGTACACATATTGCACAATATATAATTACACAACACTTTATCTGCTGTAAATACGACTTGCACATACTGACATAGCCTTATTTATTGATGTATATTTATCTGCACTTCTGGTAGATGCTAAATGGCATTTCGTTGCTATGTACCTGTACTTTGCAATGACAATAAAATGATCTATCTATCTACAGTGGTGTGAAAAAGTGTTGGCCCCCTTCCTGATTTCTTATTTTTTTGCATGTTTGTCACACTTTAATGTTTCAGATAATCAAACACATTAAATATTAGTCAAAGATAACACAAGTAAACACATCATGCAGTTTTTAAATAAAGGTTTTTATTATTAAGGGAAAAAAAAAATCCAAAACTACATGGCCCTGTGTGAAAAAGTGTTTGCCCCCTAAGCCTAATAACTGGTTGGGCCACCCTTAGCAGCAACAACTGCAATCAAGCGTTTTCCATAACTTGCACTGAGTCTGTTACAGCGCTGTGGAGGAATTTTGAGGTCAGGACTGCTGGTGTGTTTTGGATCATTGTCCTGCTGCAGAACCCAAGTTCACTTCAGCTTGAGGTCACAAACAGATGGCCGGACATTCTCCTTCAGGATTTTTTGGTGGATAGCAGAATTCATGGTTACATTTATCACAGCAAATCTTCCAGGTCCTGAAGCAGCAAAACAGCCCCAGAACCCTCACACTACCACCACCATATTTTACTGTTGGTATGATGTTCTTTTTCTGAAATGCGGTGTTACTTTTACGCCAGACGTAATGGGACACAGACCTTCCAAAAAGTTAAATTTTTGTCTCGTCAGTCCACAGAGTATTTTCCCAAAAGTCTTGGGGATCATCAAGATGTTTTCTGGCAAAACTGAGACAAGCCTTTATGTTCTTTTTGCTCAGCAGCGGTTTTCGTCTTGGAACTCTGCCATGCAAACCATTTTTCATGAACACTCACCTTAACTGAGGCAAGTGAAGCCTGCAGTTCTTTGGATGTTGTTGTGGGGTCTTTTGTGACCTCCTGGATGAGTTGTCGCTGCGCTCTTGGGGTAATTTTGGTCGGCCGCCCACTCCTGGGAAGGTTCTCCACTGTTCCATGTTTTCGGCATTTGTAGATAATGGCTCTCACTGTGGTTCACGACAGTCCCAAAGCTTTAGGAATGGCTTTATAATCTTTTCCAGACTGATAGATCTCAATGACTTTCTTTCTCATTTGTTTTTGAATTTCTTTGGATCTCGGCATGATGTCTAGCTTTTGAGGATCTTTTGGTCTACTTCACTTTGTCAGGCAGGTCCTATTTAAGTGAGGTCTTGATTGCGAACAGGTGTGGCAGTAATCAGGCCTGGGTGTGGCTAGAGAAACTGAACTCAGGTGTGATAAACCACAGTTAAGTGCTTAACACTTTTCATTTAAAAACTGCATGATGTGTTTACTTGTGTTATCTTTGACTAATATTTAAATGTGTATAATATTTAAATGTGTTAAATGTGTGTTTAGCCTGTTTATGATTATGAGACAGGAACCAGTAGAGATAACTGAAGGGTGGGTCTACATAATATGAGCTTACAGAGGAATGTTTGTGTGTGTGTATGTGTGTGTGTATGAGAGAGATAAATCTAAAACCGTATGTGCGTCCCTGCCTAAATATGCTTGTTTACAAACACGCAACTTTTTTCAGTGACTGGCATTTAACAGGCCTTGTTTCTCACTGAAGGCAGTGTGACCTCGTTGCTTCTGTCGCAGTGAAGATGTGGCTTCTGTACCTTGTTGTTTCATTGAAGGAAGTGTGGCCTATGTATCTAGTTTCTTTAGTCAAGGAGGCATGGCCTGTGTATCTAGTTGTTTCAGTGAAGGAGGTGTGGCCTTTGTATATAGTTGCTTTAGTAAAGGAGGTGTGGCCTATGTATCTAGTTGTTTCAAGGAAAAAAGGTGCAGCCTATGTATTTAGTTGTATTAGTGAAGGAGGCGTGGCCTATGTTTTTATTTGTTTTAGTGAAGGAGGCATGTTCTCTGCACAGGTTGGTGCTTGGTAAAGGTGTGGCCTCAGTGCCTCATTCCTAAGGAAGAAGGCGTGGCCTATATATCTAAGCGTTTCAGTGAAGGAGGCTTTTCTCTGTGCCAGTTGGTCCTTGATGATTGTGTGGCCTCTGAGCTTTATAATTAATGGAGGTGTGGCCTATGTACCTATGCATTTAAATGAAAAAGGCATAGCCTGTCTGTCCATCGCCACGAAAAAAAGGTGTGGCTTATGTATCTGGACTCCTAAACCTCATAACTAAAGTACTAACTAAGAAACAAACTACAGCTAAAGAACAAGACTTTATCACATGTATTAAATGACATGTCTGACCTGATTGAACTGTTCATTTAAAATTCTCTATTAGGAGCTAAATCCAGGGTATGTGTGTGTGTGTGTGTGTGTGTGTGTGTGTGTCACTCGAGGAAAGTGGTAATTTACCGAAGCACAGTGTTCCTGAAACACAACACCACATTGTTTTATTTAACAGACAACCTGCTGCGACCTTTAAACTGTTCGCCTACAGGTATGAGTGTGTCTGTGTGTGTGTTCACCTACTGCTATAGTTGTGTGTTTAACTACAGGTGTGTGTGTGTTCGCCTAAAGCTACAGATGTGTGCACAGATACAGTTAGGGGTGTGCTGAGCTTGTGTGTGTGTGCTCTCTCCTTTACTGTCTTATGCTTACTTTGGGTGTTGTTTTTAAAACCCGGGGCCCTTGGAGATAAAGCAGGAGAGCAAATCCCATAATCAGGTTCTCCTGAAATGGGCTGAATTGAGGATTAGGTTCAAGTTGACACTGCTAAACAGGAATTCTGTGTGTGTTACTTAGCCTGTTATTACACACAAACCCCTTGTTGTTGCAGGACTAACACTGATCCTGTGGAATCACAGAGATTCCTGACTGCAGCTTTAAAGCTTCTGAATCTGTCGTTTTGCATTAATGTATCGTGTCTGGAACCAGGAAAAAGTTCAGAAAAAGTTGGCATTTAGCTGGAATTTTATTGTCTGTCTTAAAGGGCACAGCATGAAAATTGCTGTATGTTGTTGTAATTGCTTTAAAGACGTTTATTAATTGCTTAAATTAAAAAAACAGTTTTTTTCTTTTTCTTATTTTATGTAAATCTGCACTGGATAAAAACTGACACCGATGTTAGCTAACTGTTGAGCTAGCGTAATCACAGAAGTCGACCAAAAGCACCTAAATTCAGCAAGTTAGTGTGTGTGTGTGTGTGTGTTTTAGTGAGTTATACCATGTTTGAACACACAACTGAAGTGCTGTGTAAGAGTGTGTGTGCGTGCGAGTGTGTATGTGTGTGTGTTAGAGATAAGGTTCCTCTCGGCAGCGTTGCTCCTAAGTGACCCCATAATACTGACTTTATCCTTCGGCTTTACGCTCAACACAGTGCTTTCTCTCAGGGCTAACTACACACACTCATTCACACACCCTTCACACGTCATGTGCCCCGGGGGGGGTCCCAGGGGCCCTAACGCTCACACTCGGTGTCACATGAGTTTCTGGCAGCTCTCCTTTCTCACACACACACACACACTTGCTGTTCACCCACTCTCATTCTTCTGTTCATTTCCCACTGGGATGGAGTGAATGCTAACACTGATGTGGGGATGGATAATAACACTATACTTGTTTATCTTAAAAAAAAAACCCAACAACTTCTGAACGTAGAAACTGTCTCATTTACATGTAATCATCATCGGTGTATTAGTCGTGTAGCTCATACAGCTGAGACCGCCGACATCATCTGGTTCAGAACACACCACTTCACGCTCACAGCTATAACTAATTCTGCTGCTTTTTAGGCTCCATCATCTCAGCAGGTCTGTATTACATAAAGTTGACGTTGGCCGATCCTGTTTTATTAGACATGCGACTTTTTGTTTCTCTATAAAATCAGGCTGAAATGATCATGTGATTCCCCACTGCACTTTTTTACATTTTATCTAAAATAAGAACAAATTTATCTGTCTGTCTGAGCTGCACCATTACAGTCTTCAGTGATGCACATGGGATTCCTCAAGGCTCGGTAGTTGGCCCGCTCACATTTTAGCGTTTTATAGTTGATCTATTTTCTTGGGTGTACCTTTTCTATCTTTTTTTCACCAGTATGTTGATCACATTGAAAATTCAGGTTATAAAGACTTAACCTTGTCATTATTTTTGACTGAGATCAGACGGTAAAATTCAGGGTCGTGTTGGAAATTCTGTCATGCTAGCTGTCGATTCAGCAGCCTTGGAGACTCTCAGGCTAAAGAATTCATCTTGCTCTCATGTTTTGTTTTTTTCCCCCATCCATCCTCTACGCCTACCATAAGTTCACAAGTCACACATCTGTTTAGCGTGACCTTGTGGATATCAGCAGTTTTCCAGGTCAACATTGAGATCTTTTGTAGTATGAAAGTGTGGAATAGAGTCACGCTGTATTTCTGAACCCACATTCGCTTCCTTTCCCAGGAAATCACCAGTGTTTATAAATCCTCTTATTATGTCTCTGTGTGTGTGTGTGTGTAGGTGATACCACATACCTTTCACCCGAGAACTCTTTTAAAGGATCCAACAGTGACTTTGGGAAAATCGGCCTGGCTCTATACAGCGGCCTCTTCGCATACGGAGGCTGGTAAGCTCACAATTATTAAAATATCCAAGAGCAGCAAGTTAAAGGAGTTTAAAATGGATAAAAACAAAATGATGGTTCGAAGCTAGCTGCCGTGCCAAAATGACAGAACTGTGTGTCTAATTCATCACACAGTTGTGTCAGTGTGTGGTTTGGTTTGGTGTATAGACACACTGACTCAGGCAAGGAGGCGCGGCCTGAAGATATTTCGTTCATTCTTTTTTTAAGTTTCATCCTCGGTTTACACTGTAAAACATTATACAGAGATACAAAGCAGTGGGAAACATTTGCAAAAGAATTAAAATAAAAATAAATGTTTTTTGTTAAAAATAGTAGCATATTAAAATATTGTTTTTAGGATGAACCAAAAGTTTTTAAAAACCTTTAGATTTTTTAGGTCAGATTATTTATTTATTTATTTATTTATTTATTTATTTATTTATTTATTTATTTATTTATTGCAAAGTCGGTCAGGATGTTAATAAGGAGAGGGATATTTAATGTTGAATTGTTTTAATATAATCTGCTGTTCCAGACAGCACAGGGTGTTTCTGGGGCACGGAAATGTCGTGTGAGGCGAGTGTGATGAAATAGAAAAACCAGCATGAGCAAAATCTGTTCAGTGACATTTAACATCAGGCTAAAAAAAATTTCTGACACAGCTTCTCTTCTCCAGGAATTATTTGAACTTTGTCACTGAAGAAATGATCGAGCCGTACAAGTAAGTAAAGACTGACTGAGAGAATGGCTGGTTTTAGTTGTTTTTATATCTTGACAAAAAAGTAGACCAAATATATATATATATATATATATATATATATATATATATATATATATTATATAGTGTGTGTGTATATATGTATATGTATATGTATATATTTATATATGTGTGTGTGTGTGTGTGTGTGTGTGTGTTTCAGAAATCTGCCACGTGCCATCATCATCTCACTGCCCATCGTCACCGTCGTCTACGTGCTGACCAACCTGGCCTACTTCACCACTCTCAGCCCTGAGATGATGCTCAGCTCGGAGGCTGTAGCTGTGGTGAGTACACACACACTCGCACACACACTTAAACGATCTCCCTCTCACACACTTGCACAAACACTTTCATACACTTACACACACTTACACACTCATCCACACACTCGCATACACACTTACACGCACACACTCTCTCAAACTACTTGCATACGCTCAAACGCACTTACACTCACACTCTCTCCCACACATTCTCACACACTCGCACACACTGTCACATTCACGCACACACTCATACACACTTTCATACACTCACACACTCTCATACACTCACACACACTCTCATACACTCACACACACTCGCACACTATCACACACTCTCACAACACACTTTCATACACTCTCACACACACTCTCGCAAAGCCGTTATGTTATTGTTCTGGTTATATGATATTTGTGTGTCTTCTAGGATTTTGGGAATTATCACTTGGGCCCCATGGCGTGGATCATCCCGGTATTTGTTGGACTTTCCTGCTTCGGCTCAGTCAATGGCTCACTGTTCACCTCATCCAGGTTAGACACACACACACACACACACACACACACACACAAACCCATACATACCAGCACTCCCAGTACACTTACACTTGCTCTGGTTCACTATTTAAATAGAAGCGATTTATTTATTTATTTTTTATATTGCTAGTTTGTGCTGCAGTGTGTTAATTATTAAGCTAGTTTGTGTGTTAGCGTGTCTAGCGTATCATTTGCTAGTTATCTAGCCAGTTCGCATTTAATCTGTTTACATAATGCTACACTGATCATTTGTTTACTGCTTCTGTATGTTGTATTGGTGTGTGTGTGTGTCCATCAACCCTAATCCTGTTACTCTGTTCACTTTAGTCAGGAAAACACTGCTCTTAAAACATGAGGTCTGTTTTTGTGTTTTTAATGAACTGATTTGTTTGATTTTTTTTTTTTTTCTGTGTCTGTTTCTTCTTACAGTTTTTATTTTTTAACTTTTTTCATAACTTTTTTTCTTTAGGTTGTTCTTTGTGGGTTCGCGTGAAGGTCATCTTCCCAGCCTGCTGTCCATGATTCACCCAAGCCTGCTCACCCCGCTGCCCTCACTACTGTTCACCGTAAGTGCCTGAGGCACACACACACACACACACACACACACACACACACACACACACACACACACATTTGCCTAAAATAAAATCACCCTGAAAGGGACAGAGTTGTGAAGGAGGCGTGGCTTCTGTGCCAAAAATTAACCCTTTGAATTGTGTGTGTGTGTGTGTGTTTGTGTGTTTTCTCCCGCAGTGCTTGATGACGCTCCTCTATGCCTTTTCCAATGACATCTTCTCAGTCATCAACTTTTTCAGCTTTTTTAACTGGCTCTGCATTGCCATGGCAATCATCGGAATGATGTGGCTGCGCTATAAAAAACCTGAGCTTGAGCGGCCAATCAAGGTGAGTGGTGGGCGGAGCTTGTGTACAAATGGGGAAGAGAAGTGGTCCTGGGTGGTCTTTCTCTCTCTCTTCTCTCTCTCTCTCTCTCTCTCTCTCTATCTCTCTCTCTCTTTCTCTCACTCTCATGCTCTTCATCTCTTTGTTTCTCTCTGTGTCTCTCTCTCTCTCTCTCTCTCTCTCTCTCTCGCTCTCTCTCTCTCTCTCTTCATCTCTTTGTGTCTGCGTCTCTCTTCGTCTCTTTATTGTGGTTATTAAATTGTATATAACTGAGGGGCCTCTGCTTGGTTGTTGTCTGCAGTTCGATTAAAAACATGACATAAAATGTATCTCCGCCCACTTTCTTCGTAAATCTGTGCTGCATTTGCATATTAATACTGATGGGCTGTTACATTATTGCGTTACGACGCAACAACAATTGCATAATACTGTTCAATACTCAGGTATTTCAAATAAATCTTTAAAAAACAGCATAAAAATGATAAAAGCATTTGAATAAGTACATACTGTCTTAACTCTGAAGATTAATAAATATCATTTTGAGAATTCTTGAGAATATTAATAATGAGTGGTCAACTCCAATTTTGTAGATAATAAATCTTTAACTGATTTTTAACTTAAGGTGATAATTGGCATAGTTGTCAATTAATATAATAAGTTATAGTAAATCCAGTGCGGTGGCTTGGTGGTTAGCATGTTTGCCTCACACCTCCATGGTTGGGGGTTCGATTCTTGCCTCCGCCGTGTGTGTGGAGTTTGCATGTTCTCCCCGTGCCTCGGGGTACTCCGGTTTCCTCCCCTGTCCAAAGACATGCATTGTATGTTGATTGTCATCTCTAAATTGTCCGTAGTGTGTGACTGTGAGAGTGTGTGTGTGTGCCCTGCGATGGGTTGGCACTCCATCCAGGGTGTATCCTGCCTTGATGCCCGATGACACCTGAGGCACAGGCTCCCCGTGACTAGAATCAATCGGATAAGCGATACAGACAATGGGGGGAAAAAATGGAAAATCCAGTTCTCAGTGTCCATTAAACTTGTTCTTTTTCTCACAGGTGAACATCCTGTTGCCTATTTCTTTCGTCCTGGCATGTCTCTTCCTGATCGTAGTGTCCATCTGGAAAACTCCAGCCGAGTGCGGCATCGGATTCGGCATCATCGCCACCGGCGTTCCCGTCTACTACTTCGGCGTGTGGTGGCAGAACAAACCCAAGTGGCTTCAGCAGCTCATCTGTGAGTGCCTCTGATAGCGTACTAAAAACTTCCAAATCTTTCACTTTAAATGATATGATTTATGTGAAATCAGGAACTAGAGTTGGAGTTTGGTCTTGTAGAGCTGTTTAGAAATGTCAGTAGAATTTACTAGCGATCTCATCGGTTAGCTTTTCTTAACAGTAAATGAGCAGATCAGTGCTAAAGCTAGGGTCATGCTAGCGAGTGACGAAGCAACCTGCAGCAAAACTGACTAGACTGATGTGTTCTCCATTCTGTGTAAATTACAACAAATCCAACGAATGTCTCACGTGGTTTCTCGGACCAGTAGTACAGCGTGATATTTGTTCGGTTTCCTGTCCAAAGCTTTAATTCTCTTTTACGGTTTTACCGACTTACAAACAAAAAACCCCTAAAAACTGTAGTTTCATTTGATCCCGTCATTTACCATGTCTAAATATCTGAATGTCTTCTTTTTTTTGTTTCTTCCCCCCAGTCTCAGCCACAGCGACATGCCAGAAGTTGTTGGAAGTCGTACCCCAGGAGTCATGAAGGAACTAAAACAAAACCCAAGCAGACGCTTTAGAAAAAATTCTGCGCACAAACAAAAAGACAAATTTCATAATTTCCCTTCTGACCTCTACCTGCACTCACTCTCTGCCTCTCTCTCTCTCTCTCTCTCTCTCTCTCTCTCTCTCTCTCTCCTCCATGAGCTTTCCCTGTGTTTAAATGCATCAATCCGCACCTTAATGGGGAAAACAAAAGACATGAGGTGTTGAACGAGTGCGGGATTCTTTACTTTAATTCCTTCTAACCTCTCGGACTATCTTGTAGTTTTTTTTATCTGAGCTAGAGCAGTGTAAGCATTCTCTTTTTGCTTTATTACTTTTTCTATTTCTGACATTCCTTTCAGAACTTTGAGTATAGCGTGGCATGGTGTGTGTGTGTGTGTGTGTGTGTGTGTGTGTGTTTGTGGTGGTGCTTTAAGTATGTGCTGCAGACTCAGACTTTTTTGAACACCCGAACATAGCTTCTATCTGAGACGTTTAATTCCTAACGAAGTTATAGTTGAAGTAATAACTTAACTCTCAGATCCTGTTGTAATAAGAGACTCGACAACAACAGGCATTAGTTATTGGAAAGTTAAATTAAAATGAAAGTTACGAAAGCTGTTGAAGAATCTGTGACTGCGAGCGCAGCAGCCAAGCCAACAGCTCACACTTTTCCGTTTTCTCACAAGTCTCCTCGTGTTGGTTTATTGTTTTTGTTTTTACTTTTTTATTTTACACAGAGTTAGTTCAGTCAGCTGTGAGTTAATCGAGTGACGTCGATTAGAATACACACAGCACTAACATTAACCGTAGGAATGATTTGGACTTCACTGGAATTTGCAAATCTTGTCGGTCATCATTTGAATAAAAAGGAAGCTCAGGTTCAGCAGCGTCGCGCTCGGAAATCGTCGAAAGCGTCAGAGCCGGAGGTCTGGCTGTTATGTTCTCATGATAATTCGTGCATTTCTACACCTTTGTATTTTTCCCACGTCAGCACATTCTGTGTGTTAAATATTTTCTTCGTTTCTGTCTTCCTCTACAGCAGTCTTATATGACCACAGCCATCTAGAAACCTTTTTAAAATGGAATTAATTTTGTCTTGGATGCCTGAAAGACTTGCGGTCATATCGTACCTCGTTAGATTGTTAGCATTCACAGCGTCAGACTGATTTGTATATTTTCGAGGCTAAGACCTGGACTAATGTACATGAAGTATCTCGGAGTCAGGGCCGGCTAGTCGGCGCTGCTGATTGGTAAATCGTTAAATGGCAGTCATGTAGACATTCTTTAATCTTTTTGTTATAACTTGAATGCTCAAACCAGTGGCATTTGTATTAAATATGATAAAACCAATTGTATAAACGAATTTTCACATATTTTAGTGAAATATTTCCAGATGCTATTCTCTAGCCGCTGAAGCACAGAAACACTCCATAAAACTAAAGAGCGAAAGGAAAAATCCACCCTGAGTGACCCGCGTATTTTCTTCATTTATTTTAACTTTGCTTAAACAGTTTCAGAAATTACCCACAATACCATTGGAGTACCTGCTGATTGCGGCATGGTGGGATTCGGTCCTCGCGTCGTCTGTACCTAAAGGGATGCGGCAGTGCTTTAGTGTTTTAACTACCCTATACATTCCCCTCTAACAGATCAGCATCCAAAGCATCTCGCACACAATGCTGACTAGCCGAGACGCGACTCTGCTAATGTAACGTCATATAGCCGCACTACATTCTGGGATTTAGATTAGCAGCAGAATCGCTAAACACATCCCAGCAATTTCGATGTAACATGCTGAATATGTTTCAGGGTGGAGATTTTTCTTTATCTCTTTATAAAGAAGGGCAGATATGTAAAAATTACACTGGGCTGAGCACTGAACCCTGAGGCACTACGTCACCCACTGGATACAGACAGAGGTTGCTGTTGTACTTTTTGTGTTATTGTAGTGGAGTTGTATTTTAGCTGAATGCCTTTTGACACATTTTTTCTTCTTTTACATGTTGCGTTACAATCATCACTGAAATCATATGAAGAACAGCAAGTATCTAGAATCTACACTGGGCTTAGTACTGAACCCTGAGGCACTCCATAATACAGGAAATAGTCTTTTAGTCACTCGGCAATCTTTAAACTTGCCTGATTCGCATTGCCAGAGGTTTACAAAATTAATTTCAGTTATGCCATGCTTTTCAGTGCCTCTGATATAAAGATTATATTTTAAAAAATAAAAATAGAAAGGAAAAGTTGTGTGTTAGATAGTAAGTGTCGAATTGTGCATATACGTTTACCTGTGAGCATAACTAATCTCAAAGGTTCGATGAAATGTTTTGGAAGCCCTGAGAAATGTGAGATTTTTATGAAAGATTTTGGGAAAACAATTTTTAACAGTAATCTCACTGGGTAGAGCTGAGAGGTTTGGCAATGGCAAAAAGAAAATGAATAAAAAATGAATGCCTGACATTTTTTTTATGTTGAGCTTGTAGTCATTTAGACTAGCCTCAGAATGAGAAGTTTTTTCCTTTTGTAATATAACGAGTAGAACTTCTCTACACCACAAAAATTCCAATCTTTCACCTGAAGTTGATGTTAGCTACCTCACCAACACATCCTCCACATTTCTTAGCAACATTCCACCAACAGTCCCCTTATCTGTAGCTGTTTGTCATTATGTCTTTCCAACATATCAATATCACAAATGGATGTGATCTCATCCCTTTTTTTTTTTCATCCTTAACATTGTAAACCCTGATCCTCACTCAGTCGGTTTCACACGTCCGCCATCACCGGGGATTTGTTCGTGTTCGATTATTCCGTTATCAGGAATCACTGCTGTTACTCTGGATTCTTCTCGCTTCCTGTCGTCCTCAGTCAAGGTCAATTTCCAGAATCTTTAAAGATGTTGCTTATTATTTTTATTTTTTTGTAGGATGGAGTAGAGGTGAAGTTTTACAAATGCAATAGAAATGGAAAAATAGAAAAAGATGCATTTATAGGTCTGGATTAAATTTTTTTTGTGTGTTCTTTTTTTTAATCCATCCAAATGCAATATAGTGAGATGGCTACTTTTCTTTCAGGCGTAAAAGATCGGAGTAATGGAGTCTTTTGCAAAGCACGAGAAAGATCTCCAGACAGAATGATTTCAGAGGCCAGTATGATTTGGCACTTACATGTGTGTTACAGCTGTTTGTCTGCGTGTGAAAATGTTCAGCTGAAGATTGAACTAACAGTGAAGTCAATCAGACTAATGTAAATTAGTGCAGCTGACCGTTACTTATCTACTTATTTATTTATTTGTAGGAGCTCTTTAATATTTTTGTATCTTATTAGTGCACTAATATATTTAGCTTTTTATTTGAGGGGGCGGTTGTTTGGGGTTTAGCTTTTCTTTTTTTTTTTTCCTTTATTAAATTCCTTTTTTTTTTAGGTCATAGAGCCTCTAACAAACTTTCTGCTGTATTTTAATTTGAAGAATTTCTTAATTTTTGATTGCTGTTCGTTTGTCTCAAAGCTAAAGTGTGAATAAACTCCTGGAGTTTGCCCTCGCGTCAGTGACGTCTCGCTTTTTCCATCTTGATGAAGTGGTAATTCCAGAGGATTTGTGTTTCATGGAGCTACAGGCATTTTCATCTGTTTTGGTATTTTCGGAACATTTCAAGCCAGAAACTCGCATCAGACAAAAATAAAAAGATGTGTTTTAGAACTGTGGCTTGTTAATGACCTGGTTTGCTCGTTATCTCGAGTAGGTAGCAGTGGACGGAGGACTCGGCTGTATAATCTAGTTTGATCTAGGTTAATCTAGTTTAACCCTCACAGTCAGATCTGTTTACACCTTTTTTTGCGAATTTGCTTCTTTTCTTTTAATCAGAACCAAAGCTTCTGGATGCAAGTTGACTTCCTGACTTGAGATCCCTCAAATCTCCAAGAATGTCTTACTTCACTTTCCATTAAGATGATAATGAGGAAGTCATTGAGAGTGTGCTACATTATTAGGATGCAACCCATTTGGCGCTGAAGCAGGAAGTGAGCTTGCCACCATTTTACTCCAATCACTTTACTCTTGTTATTTATAGGCACCAGAAACTCTTCCTGTTCAGTAGCTCATCTTTACCACTGAGCTACCACTTCCCTACACGTGCACACACACTGAGGTGAGGGCGGACTGTGGGTTTGGTCACACTCTGGCAGTTTGCGTCTAACACCAGTGTGCTGCTTGTGTTTAGTGATTCAGCTGATCTCAGATCTGTGCTAAACGCCGTAACGTTTCAGTCTGGAGTGTGTGCTTTTAGCTGATCTCAGATCTGTAAAATGTTTCTGTAAAATGTCTGACAGACAAATCAGTGTATAAACAGACAACAATACCGTCAACATGTCAGTTTCTCTGCTGTTTGTGCAAAATGTCTACTGAATCCGTTTTTGTTTGTTTGTTTTGAGAAATAAAAATGAAAATTATGAATTGGTGTGGATGTGTGATGATTTTTCGATCGCAGTATTATTTTATGTTTATTTTATTAATGTCCCACCTTGAAGGTGACCGATAACAGAACGTCCAGAGGTGTTGTATGCTCTTTTACCAGAAGAGCAATTAGCTAATAAGGAATTTAAAGAATCTTTGATGCATCTGTAAAACAACTTCCTGTTCCTGCTGCTTAAAAATAAAAAAAAGCGGCTTGTAATGCTACAGAAACAAATGCAAAGTGAAACTCTTCTGTTCTAAAGGTCGCAACATAGTGCTGACACCGGAGACTCCTTCTTCTTCTTCTTCTTTCGGCTTTTCCCTTCAGGGGTCGCCACAGCGAATCATCTCTCTCCACCTATCCCTATCTTCTGCATCCTCAACACTTGCACCCACTAGCTTCATATCCTCATTTATTACATCCATATACCTCCTCTTTGGCCTTCCTCTTTGCCTCCTGCCTGGCAGCTCCATGTCCAACATTCTCCTACCAATATACTCACTCTCCCTCCTCTGAACATGTCCAAACCATCTTAATCTGGCCTCCCTAACTTTGTCCCCCAAACGTCCAACATGAGCTGTCCCTCTGATGTACTCGTTCCTAATCCTGTCCAATCTTGTCACTCCCAAAGAGAACCTCAACATCTTCAGCTCTGCTACCTCGAGCTCTGACTCCTGTCTCTTCCTCAGTGACATTGTCTCTAAACCATACAGCATGGCCGCTCTCACCACTGTCCTGTACACCTTACTGGAGACTCCTTCCATAATGGTTAAAGAAACACATTTCTCCTTAAAAAGAACTAATCTCAACAAGGACACACTATTTTTTATTTCATTTAAATAATAAAATGTAGAAATAAATTGAACAAAACAAAGAAAAAATCTAAATTATAATAACTGATAATAATTATAATATCTGGAAATTTTTTTCAAAATAATTACTAAGTAAACTTATGCTATTTACTGAAATATATAACCGAATCAAATAAATAGATTTTTTTTTCCGGTTGTGAGGATTAATACCAATAGCACCACTTCACTACGGTTGAAGGAGCATGTGTGAGACCCAGCTGTGGTGTTTTTCTGTTCCAGTCCTGCTGTTTGTGTGAGCTGATTTCGATGTGTTGGTGCAGTATAAACTGGTAAACTCTAAATATCCTCAGAGATCTGATCCTCCAGTCTGATGCCGGTCTGATCCCCAAGTGGAGTTAAACACTCCCGTTGCTCGGCTACATGCAGCTCGTGACTGCTGTAGGAAGAGTCTCGTGATTTGAGTGAGGGTGTAAACCCTCAGGATATTTTCCCTCAGGATATAAAGCAACATTTACTATGATCATGTGACCTTTCCTTCTGTGGACATGTTAATGTGTTAATATGTGCATCATAACCTTCAGCTTCCATACAGCTATACAAAGATCTTTAATGGTATTT
>JAUCMX010000009.1:24415516-24490516 GCA_033459395.1 Hemibagrus guttatus | reverse complement strand
CTTATTTTTTTTGCGTGTTTGTCACACTTTAATGTTTCAGATAATCAAACACATTTAAATATTAGTCAAAGATAACACAAGTAAACACATCATGCAGTTTTTAAATGAAGGTTTTTATTATTAAGGGAAAACAAAATCCAAAACTATATGGCCCTGTGTGAAAAAGTATTTGCCCCCTAAGCCTAATAACTGGTTGGTCCACCCTTAGCAGCAACAACTGCAATCAAGCGTTTTCCATAACTTGCAATGAGTCTGTTACAGCGCTGTGGAGGAATTTTGGCCCACTCATCTTTGCAGAATTGTTTTAATTCAGCCACATTGGAGGGATTTCGAGCATGAACCACCTTTTTAAGGTCATACCACAGCATCTCAATCGGATTGAGGTCAGGACTTTGACTAGGCCACTCCAAAGTCAAAGCCATTCAGAGGTGGACTTGCTGGTGTGTTTTGGATCATTGTCCTGTTGCAGAATCCAAGTTCGCTTCAGCTTGAGGTCACAAACCTACCGATCTATCAGTCTGGAAAAGATTATAAAGCCATTTCTAAAGCTTTGGGACTGCCGCGAACCACAGTGAGAGCCATTATCTACAAATGGCAAAAACATGGAACAGTGGAGAACCTTCCCAGGAGTGGCCGGCCGACAAAAATTACCCCAAGAGCGCAGCGACAACTCATCCAGGAGGTCACAAAAGACCCCACAACAACATCCAAAGAACTGCAGGCCTCACTTGCCTTAGTTAAGGTGAGTGTTCATGAAAAATGGTTTGCATGGCAGAGTTCCAAGACGAAAACCGCTGCTGAGCAAAAAGAACATAAAGGCTCGTCTCAGTTTTGCCAGAAAACATCTTGATGATCCCCAAGACTTTTGGGAAAATACTCTGTGGACTGACGAGACAAAAATTGAACTTTTTGGAAGGTCTGTGTCCCATTACGTCTGGCATAAAAGTAACACCGCATTTCAGAAAAAGAACATCATACCAACGGTAAAATATGGTGGTGGTAATGTGATGTTCTGGGGCTGTTTTGCTGCTTCAGGACCTGGAAGACTTGCTGTGATAAATGTAACCATGAATTCTGCTGTCTACCAAAAAATCCTGAAGGAGAATGTCCGGCCATCTGTTTGTGACCACAAGCTGAAGCGAACTTGGGTTCTGCAGCAGGACAATGATCCAAAACACACCAGCAAGTCTACCTCTGAATGGCTGAAGAAAAACAAAATGAAGACTTTGGAGTGGCCTAGTCAAAGTCCTGACCTCAATCCGATTGAGATGCTGTGGCATGACCTTAAAAAGGTGGTTCATGCTCGAAATCCCTCCAATGTGGCTGAATTACAACAATTCTGCAAAGATGAGTGGGCCAAAATTCCTCCACAGCGCTGTAACAGACTCATTGCAAGTTATCGAAAACGCTTGATTGCAGTTGTTGCTGCTAAGGGTGGCCCAACCGGTTACTAGGCTTAGGGGGCAAACACTTTTTCACACAGGGCCATGTAGTTTTGGATTTTGTTTTCCCTTAATAATAAAAACCTTCATTTAAAAACTGCATGATGTGTTTACTTGTGTTATCTTTGACTAATATTTAAATGTGTTTGATTATCTGAAACATTAAAGTGTGACAAACATGCAAAAAAATAAGAAATCACACCACTGTATATGTAATAAGTGTCCTGTTTTACCTGAAATTATTCAATCTGCCATTTTCTGCACTTTCTCTGGGGGTCTAATCTTCCCGAATCATTCACACCTTCCTCACTTCTCCTTTTTCTCAAAGGGAAAATTGAGCACAGAACCCAAACAGAACCCATGCACTATATGTGGTCCAGTGCTGTTTGTAGTCTGCAAATTGAGATCTTTAATAAACCCATCAGGAGCTGCTTTGAGCTTCTACTCAGAGAGCAAAGCAAATTTACTTCCTGTGTATTAATGGGAATGTGGCAGGTTTAAAACACCTGCACAGCAAATCACAGTGTGGATACTGGAAAAATGTCAACAAAGAAACCTCAGCATTTACCATTGAGCATGAGAGCGGTCACAGGTGGAACTGAACAGCTCTGTTTTTTTGGGGTTTTTTGCCCATGGCATTTTCTCATGCTGTGATGTTAAGAGATATTTCCAGAAACAGCAGCAGTGATGTCCATGTAGATATTTTATCAGAATTTTCTTCAGTCAGAGTTTATTTCTCTTTATTTCTCTGACTGCAAACATCTAACATGTTTAACATCTTGTATTACATAAAATATAATAATAATAACAATAACAATAACAATAATTTAATTTAATTTAATTTAATTTAATTTAATTTAATTTAATTTAATTTAATTTAATTTAATTTAATTTAATTTAATTTAATTTAATTTAATTTAATTTAAGGGGGGGCACAGTTGCTTGGTGGTTAGTACATTTGCCTCACACCTCCAGGGTTGGGGGTTCGATTCCCGCCTCCGCCATGTGTGTGTGGAGTTTGCATGTTCTCCCCGTGCCTCGGGGGTTTCCTCCCCCGGTCCAAAGACATGCATTTTAGGTTGATTGCCATCTCTAAATTGTCCATAGTGTGTGATTGCGTGAGTGAATGAGTGTGTGTGTGCCCTGCAATGGGTTGGCAGTCCGTCCAGGGTGTATCCTGCCTTGATGCCCAATAACGCCTGAGATAGGCACAGGCTCCCTGTGACCCGAGAATAGATCGGATAAGCGGTAGACAATGAATGAATGAATGTACAAAATAAACCAAAAAATACCATAGGATCCTAACAACACTGAAGAAAGATAGAGGATGTTTCCTGTTGTGCTGCAAGTGGCCACTCAGGTGAGACGGGTCTGACCCTCAAACCGTGAGGAGAAGGTGAATTAAATAATAATAATAATAATAATAATAATAATAATAATAATAATAATACATTTTATTTGTGGGCGCCTTTCAAGCTCACCTTACAAAAATACATTTAAAAAACACAGCATAATATAAAACATACAGATAGAAAACAAATAATAAAATATTTAAAAATAAATTAACAAAGGAAAAATAATGGACAAGTTTCAAATATAAAATGCAGTTCTAAACATTTAAGTTTTGAGTCTGGATTTAAAGGTTGTCAGAGAGTCTATACTTCTGATGTCAGCAGGGAGACTGTTCCAGAGGCGGGGTGCAGAGCGACTGAATGCGCTAAGCCCCATGGTGGACATTCGAGCTGATGGTGTGGTGAGCTGGTTAGCAAAAGAAGATCTGAGTGTATTGGAGGGTGCGTATAATTGGAGAAGGTCAGACAGATATGGTGGAGCAAGATTATGAACAGCCTTGAAAGTGAATAGCAGAATTTTATACTCAATGCGAAACTTCACAGGAAGCCAGTGAATCTGGTGAAGAGCTGGTGTGATATGGTCAATAGAAGGAGTTCGAGTAATAATGCGGGCTGCAGAGTTCTGTACCAATTGAAGTTTATGAAGAATTTTAGAAGGCAAGCCAAAAAGAACAGAGTTACAGTAATCCAGACGTGATGTAACAAGGGCATGGACTAATATGACAGTACTGTGCTGTGTCAAGATTGGACAGAGGCGATTAATATTGCGGAGGTGAAAGTATGCAGACCGAGTGACATTATTAACATGAGCCTCTTAGGATAGAGTGCTATCAAGGATGACACCCAAACTCTTTACCTGAGGGGAAGGAAAAACAGTAGAATTATCAATATTTAATGAAAAAAGATCAACCTTGGCTAAGGTGGACTTAGAGCCAACGAGAAGGACTTCTGTTTTAAGAAAACCAGGATTTAATTTCATTTAGACAGACCGAAAGAACAGCAGGAGGAAGCATGGAAGTAGGCTTTGTGGACAGGTAGAGCTGAGTATCAACCGCATAAGAATGAAAATTAATATTATGTTTGCGAAAGATCTTGCCAAGAGGAAGGAAATAGATGATAAATAAAAGAAGGCCTAGCATGGAACCTTGAGGAACACCTCTAATAACAGAAGATGACTGCGATCTAAAATTTTTAAGCTGAACAAACTCTGAACGGTGGGAAAAATATGATTTAAACCAATCATGACATGTGCTAGAGATGCTAAGAGAGGCAAGCCGTTCAAGGAGAAAGTTATGAGAGATAGTGTCAAAAGCTGCACTCAGATCCAGAAAAATAAGAATTGTTAAAAGACCAGAATCTGCTGCCATTAGAAAATTGTTTGTGATTTTTACGAGCGCCGTCTCAGTGCTATGAGATAGACAAAGACTGAAATTCTTCAAACAGGTTGTTGGTAGTTAAGTGATCATGAATCTGACCTGCAACTATTTTTTCAAGTGTTTTTTTTTTGTATAAAAATGGTAAATTATTAAGGTTATTGGGATCCACGCCAGGTGTTTTAAGTATAGGTGTTATTGCAGCAATTTTGAGGGATGATGGAACATGACCAGAATTCAAAGAAGAATGTATAATGTTAGTTATTAAAGTGGATAAAGAAGGCAAGCAGGTTTTTACTAAATAGGTTGGGAGAGGATCTAACTGACTAGTTGAAGGTTTGGATTCATGAATAATCTGTGAAACGTCAGCAATAGTTGGCAGTGTAAAACTAGATAATGAAGAAGCAGAGGGTGTAAGAAGAGAAATGGATAATGAGGTGTTCAGAGAGGTTAGCTGATGATGAATATTGTCAATTTTAGATCTAAAAAATGTCATAAAATTATCACATTGAGCAGTTGAGTAAAGGTGAGGTGGGAGAGTATCCGACGGCCGTAATAACCTGTTAAAAGTTGAGAAAAGAACTCTTGTATTACCTGTACCTGACTTAATCAAGTTAGAATAGTAGACAGATTTTGCAGTAGAAATAGCATCCTTATATTGAAGCAGATGGTTATGATACATTTGTTTATGAACAGTAAGTCCAGTTTTTAAGTGAAGACATTCTAATTGACGACCTCTAGCTTTAAGCTGATGGAGCTCAGGTGTGTAACATGGTGCAGAATGAGTAAAAGAGACAGTCCGGGTTTTCAGAGGAGCAAGAGCATTGAGAAGGCTATGAAGACTATTGTTGTAGTGAAAGACAAGGTCGTCAGTGGTGAGTAAATCCTCAGTTCCAGGCAGGCTGTTGATCCCATTAGAAAGAAGAGATAAGTCAATGTGTTTATTCATTCATTCATTCATTCATTGTCTTCCGCTTATCCGGAGCCGGGTCATGGGGGCAGCAGTCTAAGTAGGGATGCCCAGACCTCCCTCTCCCTAGTCACTTCCTCCAGCTCTTCCGGAGGGACCCCGAGGCGTTCCCAGGCCAGCCGAAAGACATAGTCTCTCCAGCATGTCCTGGGTTTTCCCCGGGGCCTCTTCCCGATGGGGAATGCCCGGAACACCTCTCCAGGGAGATGTCCCGGAGGCATCCGAAACAGATGCCCGAGCCACCTCAACTGCCCCCTTTCGATGTGGAGGAGCAGCGGCTCTACTCCGAGCTCCTCCCGGGTGACAGAGCTCCTTACCCTATCTCTAAGAGAGCGCCCTGCCACCCTACAGAGGAAGCTCATTTCGGCCGCTTGTATCCGGGATCTTACCCTTTCGGTCATGACCCAGAGCTCATGACCATAGGTGAGAGTAGGAACGTAGATTGACTGGTAAATCGAGAGCTTCACCTTCCGGCTCAGCTCCTTCTTCACCACAACAGACCGGTACATAGACCGCATTACTGCTGCCGCTGCACCAATCCGTCTGTCGATCTCACGATCCATCCTTCCCTCACTCGTGAACAAGACCCCGAGATACTTAAACTCCTCCACTTGAGGAAGGACCTCCCCTCCAACCTGAAGGGTGCAAGCCACCTTTTTCCGGTCGAGAACCATGGCCTCGAATTTGGAGGTGCTGACCCTCATCCCAGCCGCTTCACACTCAGCTGCAAAACGCCCCAGTGCATGCTGTAAGTCCAGGCCTGAAGAGGCCAACAGGACAACATCATCTGCAAAAATCAGCGATGAAATCCTGTGGTCCCCAAACCGGACTCCCTCCAGCCCCTGGCTGTGCCTAGAAATTCTGTCCATAAAAACAATGAACAGAACCGGTGACAAAGGACAGCCCTGTCGGAGCCCAACATGCACTGGGAACAGATCTGACTTACAGCTGGCAATGCGAGCCAAGCTCCTGCTCCGGTTATACAGAGACTGAACAGCCCTTAACAGAGGGCCACGGACCCCGTACTCCCAGAGCACCTCCCACAGAATGCCACGAGGGACACGGTCGAAAGCCTTCTCCAAGTCCACAAAACACATGTGTACTGGTTGGGCAAACTCCCACGAACCCTCGAGCACCCTGTGGAGGGTATAGAGCTGGTCCAGTGTTCCACAACTATCAATGTGTTTAATATTGCGGAAAGAAACTGAACATGACTGTTTTAATTGGGATAAGGTAGAACTGATACTGAAATATATCAGCAAGTAATCAGAGAACGGAAGATCAACTGAAGAACAGTCACGAGGCACAAGGCCAGAACAGCAAACCAAGTCCAGAATATGTCCTTTCAAATGAGTCGGGAAATCTATGAATTGCTGAAGACCAAAATTATCCAGACTGGATAAAAAGTCCCTGGTGAGAAGATTGGTGGTACTGTCCATATGTATATTAAAATCTCCCAACAATAATATATTTTGAGAAAGTGCACTTAAATGAGTAAGAAACGTGGAAAATTCAATCAGAAAGTCGGTGTTTGGCTTAGGTGGGCGATATATAGCAGCAAGAATGATAGGGTGACAAGTAGATCCCATCAGTCTAGATACTATGGCTTCAAATGAGGGAAACACCGGTACTGACACAGACGAGACTTTCCACCTCTCACTATAGATTATCACGAGACCGCCCCCTCTTCCAGAGGCACGGGGTTGACAGACATAAACAAACCCAGGAGGAGTAGATTCATTCAACTGTGAAAAGTCATTAAGCTGTTGCCAAGTTTCAGTCAAACACAAAAAGTTAGCTCCGACTGGGGAAACCGAAGTTGCAGGAGCTCAGCCAAAGAATATTGAATTACTGCTGTCAGTGGATGAAATATGAGAGACAATGCAGTCCAAACAAGCACGGCCTCACAAACGGCTTATTAATCCACATTGTTTCAGGACATAAACAATCTAGCCATGGGGGTCACAGTCCAGTGACTTCTGTGCCGGTCCCAAGCCCCGATAAATAGAGAGGGATGTGTCAGGAAGGGCATCCGGCGTAAAACATTGCCAAATTTAACCATGCGAATCGTCAGTACTCTGAATTTCATACCGGATCGGTGGAGGCCCAGGTTAACAACGACCGCCATCGGCGCTGTTGACCTACAGGGTGCCGGTGGAAATTGGGCTACTGTTGGTCGAGGAAGTAGAGGAGGGAGGAGAGTGCACAGACAGAGAGAGAAGAGGAAAGGTAAGAGTGTAGGACTGAGAATAGGAACTCTGAATGTTGGTACTATGACAGGGAAAGGTAGAGAGCTGGCTGATATGATGGAGAGAAGGAAGGTGGATATACTGTTTGTACAGGAGACCAGGTGAAACGGTAGCAAGGCTCATAGTATAGGAGCAGGATTCAAGCTGTTTTATTATGGTGTGGATAGTAAGAGAAATGGTGTAGGTGTGGTCCTGAAGGAGGAGTTTGTGAGGAATGTTCTGGAGGTGAAGAGAGTGTCAGACAGGGTGATGAGTCGAAGTTAGAGATTGAAGGGGTGATGGTGAATGCTGTTAGTGGTTATGCCCCACAGGTAGGTTGTGAGTTAGAGAAGAAAGAGAGATTCTGGAGTGAATTAGATGAGGTGATGGAGAGTATTCCCACAGGTGAGAGAGTGGTGATAGGAGCAGATTTTAATGGACATGTTGGTGAGGGGAACAGAGGTGATGAGGTGATGATGGGCAAGTTTGGAGTTAAGGAAAGGAACCTAGAAGGACAGATGGTAGTGGACTTTGCTAAGAGGATGGACATGGCTGTGGTTAACACTTATTTTCAGAAGAGGGAGGAGCATAGAGTGACTTACAAGAGTGGAGGTAGGAGAACACAGGTAGACTACATCCTATGTAGAAGAGGAAATCTGAAAGAGATTAGTGACTGTAAAGTGGTAGTGGGAGAGAGTGTAGCCAGACAGCATAGGATGGTGGTGTGTAGGATGACTTTGATGGTCTGTAAGAAGAAGAGGTCAAAGACAGAGAAGAAAACCAAGTGGTGGAAGCTGAAAAAGGAGGAATGTTGTGAGGAATTTAGACAGAAGTTGAGGCAGGCTCTGGGTAGTCAGGTAGTGCTGCCAGATGACTGGGAAACTACAGCAGAAGTGATCAGGGAGACAGGGAGAAAGGTGCTGGGTGTGTCATCTGGAAGGAGGAAAGAAGATAAGGAGACTTGGTGGTGGAATGAGGAAGTTCAGGATAGTGTCCAGAGGAAGAGGCTAGCCAAGAAGTGGGACATGGACAGGACTGAAGATAATAGACAGGAATACAAGGAGTTACAGCGCAGAGTGAAGAGGGAGGTGTCTAAGGCCAAGCAGAAGGCATATGACGAGTTGTACACTAGGTTAGACACTAGAGAAGGAGAGAAGGACTTGTACAGGTTAGCTAGGCAGAGGGATTGAGATGGGAAGGATGTGCAGCAAGTTAGAATTATTAAGGATAGAGATGGAAGGGTGCTCACAAGTGAGGAGAGTGTACAGAGGAGATGGAAGGAGTACTTTGAGGAGCTGATGAATGAGGAAAATGAGAGTGGAAAAAAGAGTAGAAGGGGTGAACTCTGTGGAACAGAAAGTAGATAAGATTTGAAAGGATGAAGTCAGGAAGGCTTTGAAGAGGATGAAAAGTGGAAAGGCAGTTGGTCCTGACGACATCCCGGTGGAGGTCTGGAAGTGTCTGGGAGAGGCAGCAGTGGAATTTTTAACTAGTTTGTTCAACAGGGTTTTAGATCATGAGAGGATGCCTGAGGAATGGAGAAGAAGTGTGTTAGTTAAAATAAGGGTGACGTGCAGAGCTGCAGCAACTATAGGGGGATAAAGTTGATGAGCCATACAATGAAGCTATGGGAAAGAGTAGTGGAAGCTAGGTTAGGAAGGTAGTGGAAATTTGTGAGCAGCAGTATGGCTTCATGCCCAGAAAGAGCACAACAGATGCAATTTTTGCTCTGAGAATTTTGATGGAAAAGTATAGGGATGGTCAGAGGGTGTTTGTAGACTTGGAGAAAGCGTATGACAGGGTGCCAAGAGAAGAGCTGTGGTACTGTATGAGGAAGTCAGGAGTAGCAGAGAAGTATGTCAGAGTGGTGCAGGACATGTATGAGAGGAGCAGGACAGTGGTGAGGTGTGCTGTAGGTCAGAGAGAGGAGTTTAATGTGGAGGTGGGACTGCATCAGGGATCGGCTCTGAGCCCCTTCCTGTTTGCTATAGTGATGGACCAGTTGTCAGAGGAGGTCAGACAGGAGTCTCCTTGGACAATGATGTTTGCAGATGACATTGTGATCTGTAGTGAGAGTGGGGAGCAGTCAGTCGTAGAAAGACTGAGTACATGTGTGTGAATGAAAGGGAGGGAAGTGGAACAGTAAGGTTACAGGGTGAAGAGGTGAAGAAGGTACAGGAGTTGAAGTACTTGGGGTCAACAGTCCAGAGTAATGGAGAGTGTGGGAAAGAGGTAAAGAAGCGAGTGCAGGCAGGTTGGTATGGGTGGAGAAAGGTGTTGGGAGTTCTGTGTGATAGGAAAATATCAGCGAGAATCAAGGGGAAGGTGTACAGGACAGTGGTGAGACCGGCCATGCTGTATGGTTTAGAGACAGTGTCACTGAGGAAGAGACAGGAGTCAGAGCTAGAGGTAGCAGAGCTGAAGATGTTGAGGTTCTCTTTGGGAGTGACAAGATTGGACAGGTTTAGGAACGAGTACATCAGAGGGACAGCTCATGTTGGACGTTTGGGGGACAAAGTTAGGGAGGCCAGATTAAGATGGTTTGGACATGTTCAGAGGGAGAGTGAGTATATTGGTAGGAGAATGTTGGACATGGAGCTGCCAGGCAGGAGACAAAGAGGAAGGCCAAAGAGGAGGTATATGGATGGAATTAATGAGGATATGAAGCTAGTGGGTGCAAGTGTTGAGGATGCAGAAGATAGGGATAGGTGGAGAGAGATGATTCGCTGTGGCGACCCCTGAAGTGAAAAGCCGAAAGAAGAAGAAGTTTCAGGAAATAAACATGAACCGGCATATGCTTTCTGGTAGTGGCAGCGGTGAATGTAGCAGGAACCAACAAACAGGTAATCCAATCCAGGTAATAGTCCAAACACAGGCACAAAAGGCAGATCATCAACTAGTAAAATAGGACATATTAGTCCAAAGCCACGTTAGAAAACAATAAAAGAAAAAAACGTACCTCACAGCGTTCACTAAAGCAGTAGGAATTAAAGCAGTAGGTTATTGAGCTGAAGTGAGATTTTTACTCGTCCTAAAGTTCAAAGCCAAGGACATGGCAGAACACACACAGCATTCAGTCTGAAGCACAGTTAGGGTCACATGTAACTTCACAATGTCATGTGGATTTGGAGCCTTGTGACATTCATATGAACAGCTGTTGGAGATGGGGACACGCTTAATGACCTCGTTACTCAGGGGCATTAATAACCTTAGCATTCATTTTTAAAAGTAAAGATCTGAAGTGATTTGTGGTGGCGTCTAACACGTATCTGACATTAACCTTTCAGAACGTGTGTGTGTGTGTGTGTGTGTGTGTGCTTGTCTATGAAATAGTGTCTTGTCTCCAAGGGAATAATATGTGTAATTTTCCTTTACTCAAAAGACAGCATTGTTCTCTGTGATCATATTCAATATTGTCACAGCAATTTCCGTCATTCTGATCTCCTCAGAATCATCCCTTGGTCACGACTCACCGTGGCACTGAAGAGGTTTGTGACGCAGGACATATTGACTCACCACACACACGGAACTGTGTGCAACCCTGTTCTCGCCGTTTGATCCTGACATCAAAATCAATCCCTGATGAAAAAGCCACAGAACTTCAAATTGTCTGCTAATACAATGCTAAACTCCAGAAAAAAAAAAAAACATTGCTTCCTGTCACATAAGAAAGACCCCACGGCAAGCATGAAACCAGAATAACGTGTGTGTGTGTGTGTGTGTGAAGAAGGCCAGATTGCTTCTGGTGAGATTGGTTGCCAAGGAGAAGATATCAGCATGCTAACACACAGCTGATAGCAGGAACAGTCATGTGCTTTCTGAGTCTAAACTAAACTGAATAATTCTCCAGAACATCACGTTATATACCGTAACACCATGGCCTTGTTGAATATCCAAATCTGATTGGTCAGAAGGTGTTGATTAATTTTCTATAACAGCAGGGTTTATATTAATGTGCTTGTTCTTATTAAAACCTTATCATTTCTATAGCAACAGGATTAAAGAATGTGTGTAATGTGTGTAATTGCTGATATGAAGGAGTCTCCAGTGTCAGTGCTATGAGTGTTTACTCCAGCTGTTCTGGTAGGTTGTTATGATATAATCCATATGAAGGTAAACAGTAAATGCGGTCAAAGTACCAGAAACTAACATGTAGATGAACTGAATAAACATTTTTTTTTTAATCAAAATTTCACTTGTACGTCTTTTCCTCAAGGGCGTAAAGATATATGACTGCAGAAATTCTCAGGATTCTGTGTCACAGACGTTAGTTAAAATGCCTCTGAACAGGAAATTTCTTTGAGTAAGCAGACTCAAGTTAATCAGACTCCAGGAAAGCGGTTCTGAGCCTCAAAAGATCCACATGAGTCTGTCACGGTTCTGTGGAAACAAAACAAAAAAACGTGAGTTTTAGCCTCCATGCTAATCCTCCACTAAAACATGCAGCTGGAGGTGAGTGAAGAAACTGTGAGGACTGAAAAACTAAACAAACTGTGGTCTTGATCTGTGGTGCAGAGAGAGAGAGAGAGAAAGTCAGAGAGACAGACAGAGAGAGAGACAGAGAAACATGATTAGCAAAGTTGATGCCTCTGTGTGATCTACAGCGCTGCTAGTTTTGGTTTAATCCTCAAATTCTTCAAAAGGTTGTGAACTTCTTGTTCCACACATCAGATATACAGGACACTATACAGGTCAGAAGGATAGACATCAGATTAAAGGTTACAGCGCTCCTTTAAAGGGACAGTCCTGTGTGCAGAACCTGGGGTTTTGTTTTCCTGATTACTTACAGAAAATATCACAGACTGCGGTCCATAAAGTTGATAAAAATCTGTGTTAAACTTTTATATGGAAGGAGTCTCCAGTGTCAGCGCTCCAGTGTACCAGTCAGAGGCTAAACTGTGTGTTATCTGTCATCTTCAGGACACAGGAGTTTACACTTCTTTGTGGTTTCTCGGTAGTATGACAAGATGCACATTATCCTCATATAAACTTGGAAAGAGAGAATAAAGAGAGGTTGTGAGGGAGCGACTGCTTAGAGCTGCTAGAATGTACATGAGACCAGGAAATGACTGTGGATGTTCTTATATATGGATCGCCAGGACATGTAATTGTTTAATGACTAAAAATTGTTAGTAAAGTGATGTATAAAAGTGCAAAGCTTATCATCATACTAACATCATACTATTTTCCTTCATAGTAAACTATAAAACTGATCTCGGATCATTTGGAGGAATATGTTGTGATATCAACCCAAAATACCATCCAAAACCATCATAAACCATCACAAACCATTACAAGAACACACACAAACCATTACAAGAACATCACAAACCATTACAAGAACATCACAAAGCATTACAGACCATCACAAATGTTATAAACCATTACAAATCATCACAAACCATTACAAACCACCACAAAAACCATCACAAAAACATTAGAAACCAACAGAACTCTATACAGATTGATTTATCCACCACATTTTTACTCTCCTATTCATCAGCCTAAATCCTTACTGATGCTGCCACCATGTGGACAATCAGAGAACCTCATGATCTCGAGCAGACTTCAGGGTTCTACACAACCTCAGAGGCCACTGATAAACCCTGCTCTCGTCTCCCTCTCGTCCGCTTGAACAGGAAATTCCTCTCAGATTCCTATCGTTCTAATTTCCGGCTCTACATTTCACACAGATGTGCGAGCCGAGAGCGGCGGCCACATGCGAGTGTGAACACGGGGGATCAGTTCCTAGCCAAACCGCCGCTGTGGGATTTGTCGAAGCCTCACAGCAAGACATTCAGTATGAATCTCACCTTTAACCCCGATGTGAGCAGCTGAGACATCTGAACTGTGCAGATATTTACACAAAAGACTTCTGTTGTGTATCTGATCGATTACTCATGTAGCTCCAAAAACAAAGAGACAAACTTCAGTCATGTTTTTACTGATCAACTAGAATTAGCTAACTAGGATTAGCAACATTCTAAAGAAACATATATACGCTTAAAATAATGCGTCTGTAATTATAGAGATACTATAAAACCATATTAGATAAAGATTAGGTTTTAAATCATTGGGAGCTATCTAGACAGTGGCAGTTGAATAAGTATTTACCCTCCTGAACCTCTAAATATTTTAGGTTTACAGAGATTTTTGTCATAAATCTAATTAATTGTACTGCAGCTACATCACTATTTTTATATGGAGATGTGTGAAAGCATTAACATGACTCCAGGAAGATCCCAGAGTTTCGTAAAACAAAGAACATCAAGAAGACCAAATGAGCTAGCTAAATAAAGCTTAGGACAAAGTTCTGGAAAAATATCAGCCAGGATTTGATTAAAAAGCACTTTGAAAATCCATGGGATTAATACTTCAGCCTACAGGAAAAGAGATGCTTAGTGAGATAAGCAAGCCAAGAGGAACGCTCAACCTAAGGCTACCAATACCATGCTTAAAATAGACAACACTGAATAGATTCATATATGCTGCTACCGCTATTTTGGATGAAAATTACTATGATATTATTAATATGTAGTATAAAACAACAGCGGAAGCCTGTGTGTTTCACAGTCAGCATGTGAGGGAGATAATCATATGACCGTAACACGTCTGACAGACTTCTGATCCATTATTCCTCGTGTCTAAGAGGCATATAGACACCACATATTAATTACACATTTAACTAGAACATTCAGAATCGTATGTGGAAAGTGAAATCTTCTCTTTGTTTGTGCTGTTACTCACTCAGTGTTGTTTTGTCTGCTACTGAAACAATAGTGAAAAAATTATGAAAGATATTTTCAACATCTGGCTCATTTTCCCTCAGTGAATTTGACAAATATATATTTTACATTTAAGGATAAAGTTTTTAAATCAGAGATGATCCTCCTGATGAAAGTCAGGTGAACAGGACAAACACATGTAAACACAGAATTTGGCAATAATATTGTCTGTCTGAGGAAATATTTTAAAATCATTTTAATTTGAAATATAAATAATTCATTCATTCATTGTCTACCGCTTATCCGATCTATTCTCAGGTCACGGGGAGCCTGTGCCTATCTCAGGCATCATTGGGCATCAAGGCAGGATACACCCTGGATGGAGTGCCAACCCATCGCAGGGCACACACACACACTCACACACTACGGACAATTTAGAGATGCCAATCAACCTACAATGCATGTCTTTGGACTGGGGGAGGAAACCGGAGTACCCGGAGGAAACCCCCGAGGCACGGGGAGAACATGCAAACTCCACAAACACATGGCAGTGGCGGAAATCGTACCCCCAACCTTGGAGGTGTGAGGCAAACGTGCTAACCACCAAGTCGCCGTGCCCCCCCATCTAAATAATTTGCCTAAATAATTCAACCAATGAATGATAATTAAAATCAAATTATTGTGGTTTAGGAAACCATCCAGCACTTATTAAACCGTGTTGTTTTATAAATTAAGGGATTATATTTAAAGCATATAGATTGTAGTAGAGTTTAATACAACTATTTATATATATATATATATATATATATATATATATATATATATATATATATATATATATATATAGCATAGATGCAGCAGCGCCTCCATTTCACTTGGTGGCACTGCCGTTAGATTATGTACAAAAAATAATACAAATAATCACTGAAATAACGTTTTGTGGTGTTTCCCGCTGTCTGATTAAATCTTTACACATTTCACCATTATACTTTAAACAATATAAGTGGATTAAACTTTGTAGGTATATTTGATGTTTTTGATTGATCTGTCAAATTCGCGATAGACTCAAAGAAGAAGAACCACCACCGAAGAAAACGCTGTTTCCGGAAGTAGTCCTTTTAAAAGTCCATGTGGATGATTTGGCTGCAAATTATTGTCTGTTAAAAAAAATTAAATATGGGTAAAAAGGGCAAAAAGGACAAGAAAGTAAAGGGGGCCGAAAAGACGGCGGCCAAAATGGAGAAAAAGGTCTCAAAGCGATCGAAAAAAGAAGAGGTGGGTGTGTTCTTGCTAAATGCTACAGCTTTATTCATGTGTTAGCCGGTTGGCTAACTGTCAGTTCTGCATCAGTGCTTGGAGAAATCAAGAATCAAAAATGATTTTAGACAAAAAAAGAAAAAACAGGACCTTTTATTTTTTTTCCCCCTGAAAACTTGAAATAACTACAGTCATAAACACATGTATAGTAATAAATACATATAAAGTCATTAAAAACTATTCCCAATAAACAGGTTTATGCTTGATCTCCAACAAAAACTCTGTGACATTTTAACCCTTACTGTTTATGTAAATCAGTTCAATTTATTACATTTTGTTTCTGATTATTTTTATTTTTTGTTGTTGTTACAGTGTAATTTGTTCTTCTTCTTCTTCTTCTTCTTCTTCTTCTTCACAGTAGTATTGTTAATTTCTTTAACACTGCTGTTGATTATATACGATTGTAAGACTGCAGAATCTCCAGAGAGATGTATAATGCAGCAAGGAATTCAGTTTCCTGTGTGTTTTTGTGCAGGAGGATCTCGAGGCTCTCATTGCCGAGTTTCAGTTACTGGATGCGAAGAAAACGCAGGTTGTTGAGACGGCGTGCCCTCCTCCGTCTCCCAGGTGCACATTAATAAAGCTTCTTTGTGTGTAGGAACACTTGACTGTACGTGAGATCTGTCCTGTGTAAGAACATGTGACTGTAGAATGTGACTTGTGATCTGTCCTGTGTGCTGTGTTCAGGCTGAACGCATCTCTGAGCGCGCATCCCGAAAAAGACGAGCTGATTCTGTTTGGTGGAGAATACTTCAACGGGAAAAAGGTGAAATGCAGGAAAAGATCTGTCATGGGCGACAGGATAGCAGAAATATCTACAGTATATCTACAAGGAATTTTATTTTGTAATATTTAATCAGAGCTCTCTTTCAATCCTCCTTTTTAAAAAAAAAACATTTCAGACCTACCTGTACAATGACCTGTACTTCTACAACATAAAGAAGAATTCATGGGTGATATCCGACATCCCGAACCCTCCTCCACGCCGCTGCGCTCATCAGGTAACATCTGGATGGAGATGTTTACTGTTTGATCACATGCGGAAGGAGTCTCCAGTGTTAGCTGGACACTTATGACATATTTCAGGACAGAAAATTGTGTGTTTTCTCTGTGTGTGTAGGCGGTGGTGGTGCCCCAGGCAGGGGGTCAGTTGTGGGTGTTTGGAGGTGAGTTTGCGTCCCCTAACGGAGAACAGTTCTATCACTACAAAGACCTCTGGGTTCTTCACCTCAACACACACACCTGGGAACAGATCAAGTAAGAACAAGCAACACACATACAATCTTTCATGTGTTCTTCAGTCTCCACTTCCTATATGAGATAAAGACATTCAGCTCAAACTCACCTACTTCAATCACCTACTGACTGACTCAATTACTCATTGACCCACTCACTGACTCGCTCACTTACTCACTCACTCACTCGCTCACAGACTCAATTACTCACCCATTCACTGACTGACTCACCCACTCACTGACTCAATTACTCACCCACTCACTGACTGACTCAATTACTCACTCACTCACTGACTCACTCACTGACTCACTCACCCACTCACTGACTCACTCACTGACTCAATTACTCACTCACTCACTGACTCACTCACTCACTGACTCACTCAATGACTGACTCAATTACTCACACACTGACTGACTCGCTCACCCACTCACTGACCGACTGACTCAATTGTTCACTCACTCACTGACTGATTGACTCACTCACTGACTGACTCACTCAATCACTGACTCAATTACTCACTCACTGACTCACTCACTCACTAACTCACTCACTCACTCAATCAGTCCTTTACATTTGGGAGAATTTTAAATTTAAACTGTTGTTTACTCTTCAGCATTAAACTGTATTGTATGTTTTAGAACATTCTAGTTGCTGATGTTTATTTACTGCTTCCTTGTTTATTAAGTAAAGTAAAGTTTTCCAGAGTTATTTTTCATCTAATTACAGAAGTTATCCATTTTTACAGACGATTTGATTAAATACATTACATTTAGCTCTGAAATGAAGCTACATGATTTAAAACGCTGTAAATTGCACATCTGCTGCCAGTTATTTAATAATCAATTATTGAATAAATAAATCAGAATGCTGTGTTTATTTTCTGGAGAGAAGAAAGTGCAGGTTTTATTAATACTGCTGTTTAAACAGCAAAACATTTATTTACTTTTTTTTTTGCTTTAGCACAATTAAGTCAAATCAATTAAATTAGTTGTTTAAAGTCACTTTACAGCAGAAAATCTTTAATTAAGGGCTTTAATGTATTTGTTTGTCTGCTGAACTCTGTGTGTGTGTGTGTGTGTTTTCAGGGCTCCTGGCGCCCCCTCTGGTAGAAGTGGTCATCGCATGGTGCTTTGTAAAAGGCAGCTGCTTGTGTTTGGAGGATTTCACGAGAGCCTCAGGTACAAAATGGAATAAATTCACACTTTTTATTATTCATTTCATGTAGAAATTGTTAAAGAAGAAGAAATCCATTAAAGAAAGAAAAGGAACCTGGAGCTGAAGGCTGATGTAGATAACGAGTAATGGAAGCTCAAGCTGTGTACGAGTGTGTACGTAATAATACGAAATTTTATTGATAACCTTGTTTTTTACATGAAATTATAATAATTGATATTTTTATTCTTCCCTGGCAAAATAGTCCAAGCCTGTTTGCAAATCTGATTTATGGATAATTTGATTTAAAAAATCGATAAACTCTTAACTCTAATTATGATGTAAATTTAGCACCAGCCTCGATTGGAAATACTTTAGACCTGGTGTGGGTGTGTAAGTAAATATTTTTCAAGCTTTCAGCACAGGAAATGATCATAATTGAGAAAGTAAAATGGTGTATAAAGAATAGAAGTAAAGTATGAATAAAGTAATAGAGTGTATGTTTGCTGTTCATGAGCTTTTTATAGCAGTAATTCAGTGTACTGTGTGCTTTAGGGATTATATCTACTATAACGATGTTCACTCATTTAACCTGGACACCTTCACCTGGTCCCGATTGGCCCTGTCTGGCTCCGCCCCCTCACCACGCTCCGCCTGCCAGATGACCACCACGCCTGATTCCACCGGTGTCATCATCTACGGAGGCTACTCCAAATCCGTACGTCTTTAATGACAGAATTTGGAGTTTGAGGTCTTTTTTTTGTTTACCTTATGAAGCAGTTTAAGTCTCATTTTGTGACTCTCAGGCTTGTTTTTTGAGTGTACGAGTTTATCACATTAATCCTGCTCAGACTGTAATGATAGTAATTGTGATGCAGTGATGTTAAACTACACGCTGTACAGAAAATCAGTAGCAAACACTGCTAGTGAAGAAATTATTGAAACAGGAAGTGAAGCAAGTGCTGAAGCTAAAGATTTTACTCTCTCACCAGAGAGCCAAGAAGGATGTGGATAAAGGGATCATCCACTCCGACATGTTTCTAATGAAGAAAGAGGGCAAAGAGGAGCAAGGTAACATCCACTCATAATCCAGATTAAAGAAGGGTAAAGTCACATCTGAGAATAATCCAGATTAAAGAAGAGTAAAGTCACATCTGAGCATAATCCAGATTAAAGAAGGGTAAAGTCACATCTGGGAATAATCCTGATTAAAGAAGGGTAAAGTCACATCTGGGCATAATCCAGATTAAAGAAGGGTAAAGTCACATCTGATCATAATCCAGATTAAAGAAGAGTAAAGTCACATCTGATCATAATCCAGATTAAAGAATGGTAATAATCAGGATTAAAGCAGATTAAAGTCACGGCTTCTTGTAATCCAGATGTTTATGATAATCTCAGAAATGTAATTTTTTAAGACTTTTTAATTAAAGTACTAAACTTTACTAAAAGTACTGATGAGACTGACAACAGCAGGGTCTAACAGCTATAAATGAAAATATCACTTACAGTTATAACAATAATAACGGTTATAATAAGTTATATAACAGTCATAATAACAGTGATGGAACATTATATGTCATTAATATAAGTAAATTAATACAACGTTACAGGTTATAACAGATATTAAAATTGAAGTGAACATGTTTCTACCACTTATACATTAAGAATCAATAATAATCAATAGAATTAATAATTAATATGTAATTAGTACAGACACAGAGTTTAGTGAAGAGTAATTACTGATATAAACTGAATACTGACACAATGTTTATAAACACTTATAGAGCAGTTATAGAGGTGAATAGTAATGAATTAATATTGATACAAAGTTTTATACAGATATAATGAATAATAACTCAATTATATTTTTATTGATGCAGTGTGTGTGTGTGTGTGTGTGTGTGTGTGTAAGTGCAGGTGTCAGTAATAATCCCGTGTGTTTGAGTGTAGAGAAGTGGTCATGGAGTCGTGTGAACCCGTCGGGTGTGAAGCCTCATCCTCGTTCGGGTTTCTCTCTGGCTGTGGGGCTGGCGGGACGAGCCATCCTCTTCGGAGGAGTGTGTGATGAGGAAGACGAGGAGACGCTGGAGGGAGATTTCTTTAACGACCTTTACCTGTACGACATCAACAAGAACCGCTGGTTCCCAGGACAACTCAAGGTCCAAAACCTCACCATTTTATTTAGGTTCTTATTATACCCCGACATCATATCTTTCTTTAAGGGTCTTTATTAATTACTTAATGCTCGTTGTGCAGGGGAACAGGTCAGAGAAGAAAAAGCGTCGCCGTGGGAAGAAAGCAGGAGATGATGAAGGACAGGAGAACGAACTAAAGCAGGAGAGCGGTGAAGCAGCAGAACAACCTATAGAAATCGTGAAGGAAATCGTCACAGAGGATGGAACGGTGATGACTGTAAAGCAGGCGATCCCCACGGCCCAGGAGAGCGAGGATGAGGGCGATGAGGAAGAGGAGGATGAGGATGAAGGAGGTGCCGCCGCTCCTTTGGTAGAGCCGTGCCCGAGGTCGAGCGCTATGGCAGCAGTAAAACACGGGAAGCTGTATTTATACGGAGGCATGTTTGAGGTGGGAGACCGTCAGTTCACCCTGAACGACCTGTACTGCCTCGACCTGCACAAGATGGAGCAGTGGGACGTGCTGGTGGAGATGGACCCCAGTACGTCAACACGTTTTTATTCTTTCATTAAAAAACATATCAATAGTATACTGGTTTATAATTAATTACTCGCTGAAATATATTGGTACATAATTTATTACAATGTCACACACTAAGTCCCGCCCCTTCTCCAATTCATTGGGCTAATTAACATTATGCTGGCATGAAAATTTTATCTTCATCTTAAAACAGCTCTGTACTTCAGCTCTGCCTCGAAATTGTTAACACTGTACATGAAATGTGTTTACTGTGATCATTCTTTGTTCAGATCATTCTTTGTTGAGTAGAACACAAGCAAAAACTATCTACAGATGATTTCCTGCTGCCGTTACAGAAACTCAAGAGTGGCTAGAAGAATCGGAATCAGAAGATGACGGTGAGGAAGAGGAGGGAAAAGCAGGCGAGGATGAGGACGAGGAGGAAGAGTCCTCTGAGGAGGAGGAGAGTGATGATGAAGGTGGTAAGTATTGGGGGGGGGGGGGGGGGGTGGGGGGGGGGGGAATGGGAGAAAGTTTTGTCTCTGATTTGAGGAGAAAAACAGAACGAAACATAAGAGTGCCAGATGTCCGGCTTTCTTGGCTTAATTCTCGTTAGAATAGTGACAAACATTTCGCTCCGACATTAACAAACGATGTAAACGAACATCACCACTGAAAACAACAGAAGTAATGTTAACTTGCTCTTACTTATATGAATTAACTAAATTGTAAATAAAAAAACAAACATAAGTAACAGTGAAAGGAGGGTGCTATATAAATATTTATGCCCAGATTTCAGTTGATTGTCAGACAAATGAACAAAATTATTAACACAATGTAAGTTTAATTTATGTGAGTATTTGTCACTTCCACAATAACAGAAAAAGCAGACATGATTACTGCAGACCTCCAGAGTCTGTGTCCAGCAGGTGGCAATAAAGAGCATCAGGAATGTTTGACAGCTTGCGTGTCAAACTAAAGCTTTTTGTGCACGTGTTCGCTTGTGCAGATTTATTTATTTATTTATTTATATGTTCCCTGTCTTGTGGTGTTTTTGTACTTCCTGTTTTTGCACTGTCTTTTCTTTGCACTGTTTGCACCTGGTTGCACATGTTGCACTTTATGCAGCTAGGACAAACTTTTGTCCTAGCTCTGCGTCGTCGTTCTGTTTGTAACTGTATGTCGTATGTTGTTTACGTAGCACCAGGGTCCTGGAGAAACGTTTCATTTCACTATGTACTGCGTCAGCTATATGTGGTTAAAATGACAATAAAAGCTTCTTGACTTAACTTGATTTGTGGTACATCTGGTAAAAGTAGCTCGTTTTACGGGGCGTTATTTATCAGCATAAGAGTTTTACCTGTATGTCACTGTTTATTTTCTTCTCTATGATCACATAGAATCCTGTAGAGCTCTGAAAAGTACTTAAACAGCTACAGGAATGAAAACATCTGATCCTTAGCACTCATATGTCCATGTGTGTGTTGCAGAGGATGAACATCCCCCGGTGAAGCCCGGCGAGAATGTGAGCGAGTATCAGAGCCGGACCGAGGCGTACTGGCAACGACTGGCTCGCTCCAACATGGGCTCTGACGCCAAGGACAAGAAAGTCAACAAAGTGGCACTCGCCATGGCCAAGGTGTTCTTTGAGGATCAGGCATAGCAGAAGCTGATTATAATGTGTATGTGTGTGTGTGTGTGTGTGTGTGTGTGTGTCAGAGAGAGAGAGAGAGACATCAGGTGCATGCACATTTGTTTATATTCATATCTATGCGAAATATTACACCATATAATGTGTGTGTGTACAGTTATAAATGTGTGATTGAGTTTTAAGAGCAGCTTTTATTATTCTCTTTGATATATATGAGGATTTCTGCTCAGTAAAACGTCTGTATTCTTGTCTTGCCTCTTTTATTTTCTGTGTTTCATGAAATTTTGTGGGAAAGTAAACGTTTGTAAAATCTTCACTTTAGTTTTAAACTGAACCAAATATACACTAACAGATCTCTGTAAAAGCAGATTTGAAGATCTCTAGGCTAACTCAAGCTAGCTGCCTGTTCCACACCTAGCATTCTCACTGTGATAAATTGAACTAGCTATATTAACTACAAAAGATTTTTAGAAGCTGAAACTTTAAAAGCCATAAAAAATGAACATGATCACAATCCACGACCCCAGTTGATGAATCGGGGCCTTCTGAAGTGGCTATTCAAGTCTTAATGCCTGGTTGAAGAAATGAGGTAGGAAGATACTGGAAGAAGTTTCAGTTGGTAGCTAGTCTGTGCTAAAGCCAATATAGCTAGCTAGATATTGCAACCTAAGCCAGAACTAGATGTGAACAAAATATACTGATTATAAATGATTATGCTATCTGGCACAGTATGTTAATCTGGATTATGTTGTTAACTTTCAGTCGAATGCCAGCTTTCCTTCATTACACTGTCCTCATCTGAATTAGTGCATTTTATTGTTTTTCAATTTTGTTCATTAAACATAACATGCAATCATCAAAATATTGAAAATGATCAGCAGCTAGCATAATAACACGCTAATGCTAGCTAGCATGTATCTGACAACACAAAGATTTTTAGACATTTTAAAAAACTTTTTTTAAAGAAATAACATCATCGTGACCATATGGTCACCAAATGATGATAGGATGTAAGAAAATGACTACAGCACTTTATGAAGCGTGACACAAGCATGTTCTGAAGCTTATAGGAGACATGATGCAGAAGGACTGAACTGTCACTTCTTGCTCATTGTCTGCCACTTATCCGATCTATTCTCCGGTCACGGGGAGCCTGTGCCTATCTCAGGAGTCATCGGGCATCAAGGCAGGATACACCCTGGACAGAGTGCCAACCCATCGCAGGGCACACACACACACACACGGTAACAAGCAACAATCAGAAACACCCACACACTACAAGCAATGTAGAGACTCCAATCAGCCTAGAAGCATGTCTTTGGACTGTGGGAGGAAACAGGGGAAAGGCACGGGGAGAACATGCAAACTCCACACACAGTGAGCAGGAGCAAGAGCAAGACTTGATGGACAGGATGCTGGAGGTGTGAGGCAAACGTGCTAACCACTAAGCCACCATATCAGATATTATTTTCCAATATTTTGTTTGTTAAGTTTAATGATCAAAATGGAAAGTGCAGCAATTCAAATGAGGACAGTTTAATGACAGAAAGTTAGCATTAGACTGAAAGCTAACATACCTGTGTATATGCTTTCTGAAACTAACATAATCATGTATAATCATTGTCATGTTTTGTTCACAGCTAGTTCTTACTTAGGTTGCAAAAATCTAGCTAGCTATATTGGCTTTAGCACAGACTAGCTACCAACTGAAACTTCTTCCAGCATCTTCCTACTTCATTTCTTCAACCAGGCAAAAAGATTTGAATGTTTAGTGAATAGTCATGTATATCTGACAGACACCAACATCAGAAAAACTTTAGATTATTACATGATAGGTTAAAACCAGGAAAGGTTGATGAAGCAATGCTGAAAGTGTTTGACTAAATATGGACATAGCTAGCTTAATAGTAGCTAGCTAGCAAGCTGACATACATGCTAGCTAGATTTCAAAATTAAAGTTGGCCAATAAGCTAGTTGTACCAGAGTTAGTTACCTAGTTCTCACTTTAGCTAGCTAAATTCACTATAATGGCTTTACGACAAACTAACTAGTTGTATTATTCTAATGTCTAACAGAAAATACAATCATGCTAGCTAGTATTAAAGTATGGTGCTGTACTAGCTGCTAATATTACCACACCAGATAGCAGATATTGTACCCACATTGTGACGAATACAAGGTATGTTTAATATGTAACACTGACTAAACATGTAAGAAATCTGATAGTGTTATGTTCACTTATAATCCCTGCCATGTTTTGTACACCCTGCTAGTATTAATTGAATTTAGCTAGCTAAATTTGTGGTGCAGAAATTGCCATCAGAAACATTACTCTAGCTAGCTAAAGTTAAAATCAGGACAGTAGGCTAGCTGGTGGTATAAGCTCGCCGCATTCCAGATTTTTCCTCACAATACACATGGTAACAAGCAGCAATCAGAAATTAGAAGTTCAACAGTTAAGAATTTTCTGGAACAAACCTTTAGTGTTCTGTTAGTGTTAGCGTAGTCATGTAAATAGTAGCAGCTTGCTAGCAGGCATAATACATGATAGGTTTACATTAGTTTTTAGTAAGATGAAAGTATTGGCTGCTTTGTTTGCGACACTCGTATATTGACAGCCAAGTCTCCCTGATAGCACTCACCGTCCTCTTTATTAGAAGCACCTGTACACCCGCTTATTTATGCAGTTATCTAATAAGCCACATGTTGCAGCAACACAATGTATAAAATCATGTAGCTACACGTCAAGATCTTCAGCTAATGTTCACATCAAACATCAGAATGGGGAAGCAGTTTGATCTCTGTGACTTTGACTGTGGTTGTTGGGGTCAGATGGGCTGGTTTGAGTATTCTTCAGCCAAGATCAGGAATTTGATGCTATCATGGGCATAGGTGATTTTTTTTCTAATCTTCAACTGTCCGATTTGGATCTTTTTCTTCACGCAGTGAAAAGAAACGAAGCCTACTGAGATAAACCGTGGCTGTGAGCTGATCAGTGCACAGATTAATTCCAAGTACAGCAGTAGATCTGCAGAATCTCTACTGGAAATCACAGTTTCTCCAAACCAAACGCTTGACCTATTTCTTCATCCGGTTGAGCAGAACGAGGGATGGAGAAGTACTGATGAATAATAAATGCAGCGCTGAGAGATGGATGAGGTTACTATGAGGCAGCTGAATCCGAGCCGAGTCGACTGCTCCCCCTGCTTTAATCTCTCATCGCTCTCTGAGACACGTTTATTTCATAACGTTTCGTTAAAAAAAAGACTTGGCTTATATTTACACCTCAAAAAATGACTATTTTTGTAGCTCTGACGTCCTGTGGCACATGAAGCAGCAGTCGTCAGAGAGACGTCAGGAGGTGTGTGTGTGTGTGTGTGTGTGTGTGTTTTGCGTGTTTTAAAGAGAATTTACAGCCCAGCAATATTTCAGACATAACTAAAAATAATTTTTTTTTTTTTTCAAAGAACATACCATTCCTAATCACGTGTGGGATGATGTTCTGAAAAACTCTGTGTTTGGTTTGAACAGAAAGACAGGATTAGCCAAAGAAGCAATCAAGAAAGGAACTTGGTGCTGCCACCACCATGCTTCACTGTGGGTATGATGTTCTCAGGGTTATTTGTGGATTTGTGAATTAAGCCTTGACTGTATAAGGAACATTCTATATATAATCAGACTGTTGGTTTTGCTTCTTGTTGAAAGCAGCAGATTTGAAAATGTTATCTGTGTGTGGGGATAAAAGTTTTTTTTATTAATTTTGACAGAATTATTCTACTATGCAGTCAGTTTAAGGTGAAGTGTGACATGCAGACAAACCTTATGTGGCATCTATGTCTGTCAGTCAAAGTGAAGAAGGTGTGGCCTTTGTGTCTGTCAAACAAAGTGAAGGAGGTGTGGCTTCTGTGTCTGTCAGTCAAAATGAAGGAGGTGTGGCCTCTATGTCTATTGTTTAAAGCAGGGGTGGTGAACCTGTTTGGCATGATGAGCCCAAAAAAACCCCTGTACTATCACTGCAAAGAGCCACACAACAGATGTGCAAAGGTTCAAGACTCAAGAGGTTTATTGTCATGTGCACAGTGAAAACACAACGGTTTAGACCATACAATGAAATTCTTACTTTGCACGTCTCCCTTACAAAAAGAATAAAAATAATAGAAATATGTGAAAAATCCAATAAAAAATAAAAATATACAGTATATACAGATTAAGACTTAAGTAAGATGCTCAGTGTGTTGTGTGGCAGCAGTCAGTGGGAGTGATGGGGTGTGAGGTAGTGGTGTTAAGTGTTGTTCAGGAGTCTAATGGCTTGTTAATAGAAGCTGTTTGTGAGTCTTTTTGGCCGCGATCTCACACTCCTGTAGCGTGTCCCAGACGGCAGAAGTGTGAAGAGGTTGTGTTGTGTGTGTGTATTGTCCATGATGATGTTTTGGGCCGTCCTGATGACCCCAGTGTTGTAAGTGTCCTGCAGTGATGGGAAGGCCACTCCACAGATGAACTGTACAGTTTTTAAGACACGCTGGAGAGCTTTCCTGTCCTGAACAGTGCAGCTTCCATGCCGCACTGTGATTGAGCTGGTGATCACACTTTCAGCTGTACATCTGTAGAAGTTGCTGAGGATCTCGGAGTCATGGGGGGCGGTGGTTGCTCAAGTGGATAAGGCTCTGGGTTGTTGACCAGAAGGTCAGGGTTCAAACTCCAGCACTACCAAGTTGCCACTGCTGGGCCCTTGAGCAAGGCCCCCAACCCACCCTGCTCCAGGGGCACTGCATCATGGAGCTCTAACCCCAACTTCCTAGGATGGGATATGCGAAGAAAGTATTTCACTGCAGTAATGTATATGTGACAAATGACAAATAACAACTTAACTTAAAGAGGGTGTACAGAAGTGGGCTCAGGACACATCCTTGGGGGGTCCCTGTGCTCACAGTTCTGATGCCTGATATCCGGTTTCCTACTCTGATTGACTGGGGTCTGTCTGTCAGGAAGTTCAGCACCCAGTTACAGAGAGAGTACAAACAATAGTATATCACAATAACTTATATGCCTAATTACATAACACAATAGTTTTCATGGATTTAAATCAGCCTACCTCCTTTTACTTGACTCAGTGGGACACCTAACAGTCCTTGGTTTTCACAATCCTTTTCAGGTCTGGCTTGTATTCAGTTGTGGCTACTCGTAGTAACTCTTTCAGATGTGTGTCAGCAAGAACAGAGCGACGCTTTGATTTCACTTGTGTCAGTGTCCAAAAAAGTGATTGACAGATGTAAGTTGACCCAAACATTGACAATAGTTTGAGTGCAGCTTGTTTGACATTGGGATATCTCTCAACTGGCATAATCTTCCAAAAGATTGGTTCTTTCCCTCAGAAAACAGTCACTTGCCTTCTCAAGTGCTTCTCCACTTGCCTTCAACAAGGATGGAAAATTTGTGAAGTCTCTCTTTTGTAATGTGTCTTGAACAGCTTGAGTTTGTTGACAAATGTGAAGACACTTTGCACCAGGTCAGGCAGCATCTTTAACTTCCCTTGCAGATCCACATTCAGTCCATTCAGATAATGCAGCATGTCGACCAAAAAAGCCAAATCTGAAATTCACTGGGGATCATTTAGCTCAGGATAGTCCTTATGTGTCTCTGCGAGGAACAGCTTCACCGGATTCAAAAGCTCAAAGAAACGAGAAAGCACATTACCTCTTGAAAGCCATCTCACAGCAGTGAAGAAGCAGATCAGATGGAAGATCTTCATCAAGTTCATCAATATGGTTTTTGAGAGCATGTGTACGTATAAAATTGACAATTTCCTGCACAGGTTTCATGATGTGGTCTAAGTTCGGCTTTTTAGAAACCAAGTGCTCTTGATGGATAATACAGTGAAATGTCCAAAATTCTGGAAAACGATCGTCAGCTTTCAGGTCGACGCCACGAGTTCTGTCTTTCAGCGGCACAATGTCAAGCAGCTCTTCCTTAATTGTGCAGTCTTCTGACACAAACCGTACAAATATTGCCAATTGTGGCTTGTCTTGAACATCGCAAGACTCATTCGTAATCTACTCCTAATGTCTTATTTGAGCTTCAGTCTGTAAACATGGCTCCTCTGAACTAATTTCCAAAACCTGTAAACAAGAAAAACTTTCAACCTGAAGACATTTGAGGCCATAGATGGATGTGTTGCACTGCTAACTGCTATTTTACTGGAATAAAATTACTTCAGTGAAATATTATTTTAAAATATTTGACCAGTTATCATTGCATTGCATCACCCCACACACACACACACACACACACACACACACACACACACACACACACACACACACACACACTGAGAAGGTTTTAATATCCTCCTGTTTCTCTTCTTAACTTCTCCACAGATTTAGAGAAACTACCCATAATCCTCTTCTGCTTTGGTACAAGGCTGAATTCGGCGTGGTGATTCTGGATTCTGTTGCAGTAATCTCTGCTGAAATTAGCTTTATGTCCCTGCAGACAGACACACACTTCTCCTCACACCGTGAGTGGCACTATGTTCTTAACTACAGCCTTCACTGAAATTTTCAAGTTGGAACAGAACATGTATATCATTTACATCTTGTAACCTGATTAGTTGTTAGGATTTATGATGCGATGAAACTCTCATTAATAACACAAATTTGTTTTTCCCACTAAGAAAACGTCTACTTTTAGCCTCGTATTTTTTGAAAGAATGCAGAAAAAAAACTCTAAATTAAAATGCAATCGTAAACCCTTTACTTGCTTGAGCTCAATTTCGATGTGTTTAAAAGCTAATGTTAAATAAACCAATCAAAATTTCCTGTAAGCCTTTAAAATAATTCACATTTCGGAAACATTCTGAAATAGTTTTAATAATTTCGAACATAGCTGTCATGTGATTGATAAAATTATACAGGAGATCACGGCCTGCTTGTGTGTGTGTGTGTGTGTGTGTGTGTGTGTGTGTGTGTGTGTGTGTGCATGCTTCTTGACAGGGAACACAGACTTGTGGTTTACTTCACATTCTTCAGTACTTGTGTGTGCGTGAGTGTGTGCGTGCATATGCATGTGTGTCTAAGGGAGCATTTTATTTAAACGCACAAACACGCACACACACACACACACACACACACACACACACACATGCCCTGTAGTTTGAGCTGTTCTCCAGAAATACTCATTTGGATTTGTTTTGGTTTCATATAATTAGGGGCATGGCTTCAACAAGACTATATTATACAAGACTAATGAATATTAGAAGGAAAAGTTTGCTCAGAGTTAGTCCAAGTTTCTTGAAATGATTTTTAGATTTTATTTTTATTATATTTTATTTATTTATTTTAATAATTTGTTTCTGTTTATTTCATTGCATATAAAAATCATGATTAATTTGTTAGTAAATATCATAAACAATAAAATAAACCATTTTATTACAGTCGAATCAGCAGGGACAGTAAGGATATTTACATAACTACAGTTACCAAAAAAAAAAAAAAAAAACCAGTCAAACAAACAAAATATACATTTGCATTTTATTTCATTTCAGTTTCTTCTGAAGTTTCCTTTTACTTGTAGTTTTTTTAGTGTAAGTGTATTGCGATTTTTGTGATTTTTAAAAAAAATAAAATGCTTTGAATGTATTACTTCATACATTTTTTGCATTAGTTTATAACATTTTATGTTAATTTATAGCTTTAATTTTTTTTATAGAATTTGCATTCTAACACTTTGTTGATTACAAAAACTACTTTTATTTCATGTTTCATTGTTGTTGTTTTTTATTTAACTGTAGTATTTCTTTACTTTCTCAGTTTTGTAGCTTTATTTTTACAGTTATCTGCAGTTATCCATCTTTTAGGGTGAAAGTATTTAGTGTTTTACTTACACTACATTACATTTACTTTTACTTGTTGCTGTTTAAATTTTTAATTTTAGTATGTGTGTGTGCGTGTGTGTGTGTGTGGGTGTGTGTGTGTGTGTGTGTGTGTGTGTTTTTAGGGTATGTAAAGTTGAGTTCAAACTTTGCAACCTTCATAGATTCTGGGTAAAAAAATAAAAATGTAACTCAAATTAAATAACTAACTAACTAGCTAAATAAATAAAAAAACTACTAGAATTACTAGTACTACTAATAATAATTTAGCTGTAGTTTTCATTAACAGTCCCCGTTTCTAGAGTAAAGTAAGTTACATTTTAGACGTCGTTTCATCAGCGTTTAATAAAAGAAGGCAGTGATAAAATGAGAAACCCGTTTTTTTTTAATGACCACAAAAACAAGCGCTTACTTTCAAACACTTTCATTATGTTCTCCACATAACTCAAAAATGAACAAACTCCCAGGAAAACAAAAGTAAAGAACTGAATAAGAGAAAGAGAGTAAAAGAAGTGGGCATGCTCGGGCATGCGATGGCCGACCGCAGGGTCGTGGTGCGTCCGTCTGGGCAGGATGGAGGTTACAGAGGAGATTTCAGCCACCGCATGCTTCGTTTTCATCTCCAAACATCCCCCCCTCCCCACACACACACACACTCACACACTTACAATACACACAGCATATGGAGTGTGTACACCAGGCCATCCAGTTGGACCATTTATACCACATCATGTGGCCAGTGACCTGCTTTCAGTGCTGTTTTTAACACGCTCTCCCCGACTTCCTGTTAAGATTTGGGTGTATGTGTAAACATTTTAAACACAGATTTATTTAATGAATTTATTTCCTTGGAAATTCTCTCACTTGTACATTGTCATATCAGATTGCTAGCATTCTAATTCGGGCTTACATTCATTCACACGGTCCAGGTTTGTGGCATTTCATGGCTGACAATTAAATAAATCTAAAGTATTAACATGATAAAAATGTAAATGTTTGTTCAAACTATTTATCATGCAGGACCGTGAGTTTTTGAAGTAATCCAGCCAGCATCAGGGTGGGGGAGGGGTGCATGAGAATGTTACTGAGGTAAATTTAAAAAGCTAGCTAGCTAACAGGGTGCCTGAGATGACATAACACCCTATTTAACAAGCTAGCTTCATAGTTAGCCAGGTAGTACTGCTTAGCTATGAAAAGGTACTTTTAGTGATAATTATTTTATTAAATGTGTAAGTATTCGCTAAAATATTCTAACGTGCATATCTGAAGTAGCTAGCTCAGCATCGTCATTAACTTGAATGTGGATTTATCCACATAAATTATATTTATTAATCTCACTGGACGAGATTCCTATAAAATTCATTCATTCATTGTCTGCCGCTTATCCGAACTACACTCGGGTCACGGGGAGCCTGTGCCTATCTCAGGCATCATAGGGCATCAAGGCAGGATACACCCTGGACGGAGTGACAACCCATCACAGGGCACACACACACTCAAATTCACACACTACGGACAATTTAGAGATGCCAATCAACCTACCATGCATGTCTTTGGACCGGGGGAGGAAACCGGAGTACCCGGAGGAAACCCCCGAGGCACAGGGAGAACATGCAATCTCCACACACACGGTGGAGGCGGGAATCAAACCCCCAACCCTGGAGGTGTGAGGCAAACGGGCTAACCACTAAGCCACCATGCCGATTCCTATAAAATCTCAGACAAATTCAATAACAAATTGTATACCATGAAGAAAAAGAAAATTAATCTGGGAAACAACTGGCTCAAATAAACACATATTATTCAAAATAAGGATTCTTTTTGTTCCTTTATCTGTACATTACAACGTTAGCGTATTTGTTGCTGTCTTGTAAGATCGCTGTCCTCCTATTGGTGGATTTTAGACGAGCGTCGCATCAGCAGCACAAACACTGAGATTTTAATCCGAAATTTCTCACGCTGCTACAGACTTTCTCGTCGGCCATCTTTGTTCTCAGTTGCACTGAACTGCTTGGAGAAATCTTTCACCATGTACAATTTCTGTCTGTGGAAACAAAACCGTACAGTGTGAAGCCAGCAACAGGATCGAGAGGATCGAACTCGAGTAAAATAAAAAAAATTAGGTTAAAACTTACAAGCCAAAATGATTTAAAAATACTCAGATGTTAGAAAGTTTTGATTTGATGATTCTGATGAACAGTAGATGATGGATTGGCAGTATCGTTTATTTTTCATGTTGATAAATTAAATTGGACAAAAATAAAATGTACATAAAATGCGCCAAAGAGGAGAGATTTGTGATGAGGTCTAAACTATTATTTTTGTCCAATAACAGTTAATTACAGTATAAATCTGACAGTATAATACTTAAGGAAAGTAATAAAGTGCTATTACTGAAGTCCCGCTGGTGGACGAGGGTGTGTTAAACCCAGCACTGGAACTCTACTGGTTTGGCCTCCTTTTTTTTTCTTCCGTTCCTTTCCTTTACCATTTTCACATTTTTTTGAAAAGTGTTGTGGTGGGAGAAGAGAGGAAAAGAGAAATAAAGGGAGAGAGCACAGACTGTGAGCGATCAGTGACTCAGGCAGGAGATACAGGCCCCATACACACACATGCTATAAAAACCACACACAGCTCAGAGTCTTTGAGTTCAGTGAGCTGGATAGAAAAAAATAAAGTGGACACATCTCTTCGAGTGTTTATTCCCTTTTGGTTGGATGAGGAGTTCATCTCAGGTGTTTGGGTCCTTCTGAAAGATGTTTTTTTTTCTTTTTGGAAAGAAGTCACTGCAGTGCTGGGGTAGATTCAACAGTTTTGTTAGGATTTAAGAAAAAAAAATACACAAATAAATTCATAAATAAAAATAAAAAGCAACCGTGTACTGCTTCCAAAACTAGAAGACTTTTATATCCGTATTTATCTCAGAAGGTAGCTTTACAAAACTAAACCATACATCAGCATGCAGATTGGTCTCTTTAAAAAAACAAGGCAGTCGGCATTTTTTCCAGACATCTTGCAAATAGCTAAAAAATCTTTTTTTTTTTTTTAAATAATTTTTCAATAAATATTTATTTTGAAAGCAGCAGTTTTTTTTAAAGGAAAAAACAAAAACGTTAACAGTCTCTGACACTCAGGTGGACCTCAGTGGCTTCCTCAGGTGGGTTTGTGCGGTCAAGTGAGTGGGTGCTGATGTTCCTCCATAATTAATGGCCGTCAGGATTTAATACCTTACAGGAGATCGTGTGTTAGCCCTCATCCAACATTCAGACGGTTTTTAACCAAAAAAATAGATGAAATGTGTGAATATGAGTCTACTCTCAGGAATGTAATATATTATTGATAATGATGTGGTGTAAGAATGAAATGTAGCCTAAATTAAAAGCCCAAATTGTTAGGTTAAAAGTTGGGTTTATATTCTGGGGCAGATGAGGAAATAAAATGGTCAGTCAGCCGGTTTGCCATCAACCAAACTAAAATATCTTGACAGTTCCGCTGAAAATATTTTAAATAAACTTGCTAGTAATGCAAAAGAAATGACTGTACTTTATAAAAACAGGAGTCTGGTTTATTTAACCATGTGTACGCACTTTTGTACACATTCATTCATTGTCTACCGCTTATCCGATCTATTCTCGGGTCACGGGGAGCCTGTGCCTATCTCATGTGTCATTGGGCATCAAGGCAGGATACACCCTGGACAGAGTGCCAACCCATTGCAGGGCACACACACACTCTCATTCACTCACACAGTCACACACTACGGAAAATTTAGAGATGCCAATCAACCTACCATGCATGTCTTTGGACCGGGGGAGGAAACCAGAGTACCCGAAGGAAACCCCCAAGGCACGGGGAGAACATGCAAACTCCACACACACGGCAGAGGCAGGAATCGAACCCCCAACCCTGAAGGTGTGAGGCAAACGTGCTAACCACTAAGCCACCGTGCCCCCCCCCTTTGTACACATGAACGTTATATTTACGCATACTCCTGACCCTGTATGCAGACACCCCCTAGTGCTGGGAAAGTGAAATGACAGATAAACTGACATTCAGTGAGATTTAGCTGATTAATGGCTGAAAAGTTTTCACGCCGTTGAAGGTTTTAAAAATGTATATATATATATATGTGTGTGTGTGTATATATATATATATATATACAGAGAGAGAGAGAGAGAAAAACAAGTTTTTGGGCCACTTGTGAAAATGTTGACCATATATGGTGATTTGGGGACGTTTCATTAAGCAAATTAGCTAGCCATGGGTTAATAAACATCCATTTCTGTGTAGATGCGCACATGATAAATGAGTTTTCCATGATCAATGTGATAAACAAGAACCCATCGTCCTGATATCGACTGTTAGCCAACACTTAAGCCAGTGATTAAACAAATGTTGGTTTTACATTGTCGTTGTCATTGTATGAATCATTATACAGTAGAAGAGTTTCACTGTGTTAAACATGTTATTGGATTTGTGTTTGTGTGTATTATGTGTAATTTCAGAGTAAGGTTTTGGAACTGTCATGAAATATTTTAAACCTTAAAAACACTCTCTTAACTGAGGTGTCCAAACTGACTCAATCCTCTGGTCTGTTTAAACCCAGCTGATTATTATTAGAGAGTAAAATCCTGGATTATGGTTTTAAAGAGTGCTTTGTCTCTGATGCTGTCGTTATAATGGAAAATGAGCGTAAACTGTTTCTGCTTTCAGCTAGTTTTTGTTCCTGAACATGTCGTGAAAATGGGTGAATTTTTTTGTGCTCTCCAGAACAGAACCTGTCCTGATTCTACAGTTCCTGACACGGCTCTTCCTGAGCAGGAATGAGAAGATGAAGCAGATGGAGGAATAGGGTGATGGAGGTGATGGGGGTGATGGGGTGATGGGGCGATGGGGCGATGGGGCGATGGGGGTGATGAGGGCGATGGGACGGAGGGCCGGTGGGTTCAGACATCCAGTGACATCATCACAACACTTCACCTGCCAGCTCACGCATTTCACACACAACCTCCATGTCTCACACCAGCACCACCACCATTTATTCGGATCCAGTAGCCAAAAAAAAACAACAACAAAGAAAAAGCTATGGAAAAATCAAGAACGCCAAAAAGGCAGTAAAAAAAAAACCAGTGTAGCAATGAGGAATCTTAAAACATTAGTACTAAAGAAAAAAAGCCAAGAAAAACAAGAGCTCTTTGGAGAAGTGGAGAGAAAAAAATGTTGAGCCCCGAGTTGCCCATTTATTTTTGTGTCCTTCCTTCCTTCCTTTCTTCCTTCCTTCCTTCCTTCCTTCCTTCGTCTTCGTGATTCACTCTTCCTTTAATCAGATCAGACGTAGCCAGAGCCGATAAACACTCAGAACCAATTCATGAAGAAGATAAATAAAGAGGGAATAAAGAAAATGACAAGAGTATTAAATAAAAAAGTGAATAAACAGAATGGCAACTCCGATGTTGAGCAAAATCACCATGACAACCAGAATAGAGCTGGAGCCCTGCGAGAGAGAGAGAGAGAGAGAGAGAGAGAGAGAGAGAGAGAGAGAGAGAGAGAGAGGAGAGGGAGAGGAGATGGGGGGGGGGGGGGGGGGGGAGAGGAGAGAGGGAGAGGGGAGGGAGAAGGAGAGAAGAGATAGAGAGAGAGAGAGGAAGAGAAGAAGGAGAGACAGAGGAAGAGAGAGAGAGAGGAAGAGAGGGTGAGGGAGAAGGAGAGGAAGAGATAGAGAGAGAGAGAGGAAGAGAGGGAGAAGGAGAACATCAATATCTTTAATCATTTCATAGCCTTAACTATCATCCTCATGCAATTTCTCTAACACTGAGATCACACACACACACACACACACACACACACACACCCCCACACACACCCACACACCCACCTGCTATCTACTACAGTGTGTTTTTTAAGTGAGCTTCATTGACACCTGTTTTTGTCAGTCAGTGTGTGTGAGCATGATCGTGTTCGCTTAAAGACAGGAATACACTTATCTGACAGACAGAGACAGAGACAGACACACACACACACACACACACACACACACACACACACACTCTTGAGGACACTTAATTTAACCAAGGCTTCATTCACGGATACTTTTGAGCCGTAGGAAATCACTGACTATGAGATGGAGATGAATGCTCCCATAAAAACATGAAAAACACACACACACACACACACACACAGACATTAATAATTATTAATTGCTGTACATTAATGTTATGATACACTAAAGTGAAATCTAATCCGAAGTTTAATCTCATTAAAATAAAAACGTTTACATATTTTAGTGTTTTTAAATAAAAGCTGCAGAAAGATTAATCAATCAATCAATCAATCAATCAACCAAGCAATCAATCAATCAATCAATCAATCAATCAACCAAGCAATCACTCAATCAATCAATCAATCAATCAATCAAACAAACAAACAAATATAGTAATGCCCACAAACCTGTCATATATTCCTATACTTATGAGGAATTTTTTTAGTCCCCACCAAATAAAGCACACACACACACACACACACACACACACACACACACACACACAATATGTTTATTTGATCTTCTTCTCCTGCCACTCAGCAGATAATTAGGATGGACATGGAAATGAAGCTGCATTGTTCTCACGCTTCAAAGATGTTCAAAGCGTCCATCTGCATGCGATTTTTAATTGATGTGATTCTGCAGCTGTTTACGGCTACACACACACACACACACACACACACACACACACTCAGGCAAAAACACACAGCATCATGCGAGGCATGAAATCAGGCCGTGACAAGTGAAGCATGTGTTTCTTGCAACAACATCACGTGCGCTGAAGCACACACACACACACACACACACATTCATGCTTTAATATGAAAAGGAATATCATGACAAATTAGCGTCACAATGACATACACAAAACACCCAGCTGTAAATCTGTGCTCAGCTGCGTGGGTGAGTGACTGTACATTGATTGACTGATTGATTGATTGATTAAAATGCAGACTGAGATTTTATTGATTTGTCAGATGACTGATCTTCCCCTCAGTGTGTTGCTGTGTTCTGTAAACCTGTTTTACACTACTATCCTGCACTCTTTGCTTCTCTGCAGCTACACACACACACACACACACACACACACACACCGCTCTGTAACTCACACACACTCTGCTATTGGCTAATATCAGAGCAACGCATAAGCTGTTCCCTAGCAACAGCGTGAAGCAGCCAATCTGAGGCCGATTTAGTGAGCTGCTGTTACCAAGGTGCAAACGGACAGCGCAATGTGTGTGTGTGTGTGTGTGTGTGTGTGTGTGTGTGTGTGACATGGTCGAGGTTGTTGGCCTGCTCTGTGTTGCTCTTTCCCTCCACCTGTTTTCACAAAAAAAGTTTTGTATTGAGGTTCAAAAAGTCTTCACAGATGCTAATGCGCTAGCGACTGATTTCACTCTAGACTGAAAAAATATATAGCGTAACTGTAGTGATTGTTGCAGGACGAGGTCAAGACAACGGTTGGTTGGTCAAGACAAGGGACACGCCCCCATGCTGATTCATTCCAAGATTTTAAGAGACTTTAAGGAGAAATCTTCTTATAGCTATAGACATTTGTCATGAAGGTGTAACAGAGCCAACTGCAGTACTGGTTCATCTCACTCCTGAGTTTCTAGTGTGACCACTTCTTCTTTCCAGACCTGCGTGATCCATCCAGATGCGCTACCCCTGGTTGGAGTCTCGCCTCTTGGTGGTGCTTACTGCTGCTATGGATAGATCTGCGTGGACTGACCGAGACTATCGCGGTGTCTTTGAACTGCCATTGCCTCAGTCAAGGAATTAGTGTTAAGTCAATTATGAACTCAGAAACTACACTGACCTATTAGTTCCTCAGGAGCTCTTGGTTGCACAATTCCTCATGACTATAAACTGTTGAAGAAAGGACATTATTTACATTTACATTATTTACCCTCCAGTGTCATCCAAATGAGGTTGAGGTTCCCTTCTGAGCCTGGTTCCTCTTAAGGTTTCTTCCTCATATCATCTCAGGGAGTTTTTCCTCACCACTGTTGCCTCAGGCTTCTCATTCAGGATAAATGTTAGGGATAAATAATAACTTAACTTTAAACTCTTATTTCTATGTTTCTGTGCTTCTGTGAAGCTGCTTTGAGACAATGTCCACTGTTCAAAGCGCTATACAAATAAATTGAACTGAACTGGTGCACTCGTACACGAAAGCTCAGAGAGAACACAAGCTTCTCAATTCAGCGGCTGTGTTGTTGCCGCTTTTGCGCACAGTGAAGTAAATTGCTGTGTGTAGACAACACGTGTGTGATGTGTGTTAAAAAATGTTTTTAGGACACGGCTTGTGTCACTGTGATTGACCAGCGAGTGAGAGTTTGCCCCTCCCACCCAGACAGTGTGACAGTGTGTGTGTGTGTGTGTGTGTGTGTGTGTGTGTGTGTGTACACTCACCGAGTTGGCTTTGAGCTGTGTGTGTTTCTCGTTGTTGTGTTCTAGTGCAATGGGTGAGGATTTTTGGGGGGGTGAGAGCATGAGGTCCCTGCGCAGAGGCCGAGCCTCCAGTTTCTGTCCTACACGTAGACTGTCCAGCTTTTGCACCGACTCCACACCAGGCCGTGTCGCGTCCTCTCTCTCTCTGTCTCTCTCCTTCTCTCTGTCCCTGTCTCTCTCCCTGTCCCGGTTTTTGCCCCGGTTCTTGCCCCGGTGCCGCTCCTCCCCTTGCCCATAGGGCTTCTGGGAGTTGGAGTCCATGGGCTGCAACGGCTTCATCTCCATCTCGTAGTTGCTCAGCTTCTCCTCGTCCTGCTCGAGCAGTCGCGTCTGCGTCCGGTGCGAAGTCCACTCCGCCCACTTCTCCCGTGAGGACGGTTTGTGATTGGATGAACCGTGCTCCCGCGACGAGGCCTTGTGATTGGATGAGGAGTGCCGGTGTCCGTTGGTGTTGGCTGTTCTCAGATATTCCTCTCCTAATCCGCTCCCAGCACTTGGCCTCCCGTGGCTTCGGCCCTCCACTAGAACCTGAATTTCCGAGGCTCCACCCCTCTCGTCGTCCACCGCACTCTGACGCAAGAAGCGAGCGTTTTTGGGGCGGGCCCGAGGTTTGGAGGTGGGACTCGGACCCGGGCTGGCATCGGGAGTGAGCTCTGGAGGAGTCGAGCCCTTCATGTAGAGCTCAGTGCTGTCCGGAGTCTCGCTAGACATCATCTCCACGTCGTTATCACTTGAGGGCTGTGGCTTCGGCCTCTCACACTCCACTCCTGCACACACACACACACACACACACACACACACTGCAGTTATTTAAAAAGTTCCCATATACTGAACAGCTTTTATTAAAATATGCTAAAAATCCAGTGCATTAATCCATGACACATCATCACTTCAGTTTTTTAATCCATGTTGAATATTATCCATCGGGTTAATCAGAGAATTCTACAGTCTGGCAGAAGTAGAGTGTGGTTATGTTTAAAAAAAAAATAAAGCAGTAAAATAATGAGGACAAAAATAGGAACTAGAAAAGCACAAGACCAGGCTGCGGAGAAAAGATGGCTTAGAATAAAAAAAAATACACACTTTATTTAATTACATTTTTTTTATTATTTATAAATAAATTTTATAAAGATGAATTTTAAACTTTGTATTTTTTATTCTGAATTTATATATTTTTGTAAAGCTGCTTTGAGACAACGTCCTTGTTAAAAGTGCTAGGCAACTAAAATTGAATTGAATTTTTATACCACAACATTTATTGTTTCTATAGTAACAGGTATCAAGGACTCTGTCAGGATGATGGGATGTTTATTAACTGTTTATGGAAGCAGTCTCCAGTGTCAGAGCAAGAGGTTACTGTACAAATAATGTACCAAGTAGAGAATACCCATAATGCACTGCAGTACAATACATGGGACAGGAAACTGACCATATAAGGGCACATGGAGAATCATGAAAAAAAGAATGCAACATTTAAAAAGAAAAAATATCGTGTACATGTATTATGTGTGTGTGTGTGTGTGTGTGTTTACAGATTTTATCCAAATCACCACTGGTCCTTCTATTAATATGAAAATGTTAAATGTCTCCTCAAAATCCAGTTTCTTTTACAGCTATAATTTTATTTTAGCTACAGTCTCTTTTTGGTTGCTAAGGGCTCTCACAAAGAAAAGATGTAGTGTGTGTGTGTGTGTGTGTGTGTGTGTAAGATGGATATGCGTGGGCGCATTAGAAAGGTCATTCCTGGCCTCCCCTCATTTTCCTGTTGCCTGTGCCATCATTCACTTCCACACCACCCTCACCCAAACACACACACACACACACACACACACACACACACACACACACACACCAACCCGCAGCAGGTGAAGCATAACCTAAGTGCATCCTGCTACATTACAGCCTGAATAATAATCATGCTTATTCTATCGACAGAATTAAGTTCCATTATAACGACATTTACACGTTTTTCACGTTACACTTTTTTAAAAATTTTTTTTTTTTTTTTAAATAAACACTCTCTACAAGTCCTCCTATAAACACTCATACACACTCATCATTACTCTAAGTTTTTTTAGAATAATCAGTTGTGTAAAATACACGTGTAAATCCTCTGACTGTTACACAGCACTGATGCTGGAGACTCCTTCCACAAGGCGGTAAATAAAATGTCCTCATAAAAAAAAAAAAAACTTCACCAGTTATTTTTGAATCCTTTTCTGTAGAGCGTGTCCTGCACACGTATCTCTGGACGAGCTGTTGCTATGGAAAGGATAATGATACCTGATAACCACCACCAATCAGAATCCAGAACTCAACAGAGCTGAGGGACAAACCACTTAACTTTAGAAACAGTGTGTATTTATTTATTTATTTATTCATTTGAATTAACACGACTTATTCAGTCCACCCACTAACGCTACACGTCTGCGCTCAGCTGTGATCTGTCGCTCTGCTGAAGTGTAACTGTGTGATTTTGTGCTTTTTCGTGGTTGGGTTTCTCACCGTTTCCTCGATGCTGAAAGGAAGGTGAGAACTCTTTCGCTGCGATTCTGGCCAGTCTGCACTCCTCCTGTGCTTTCTGTGCTGCCATCATGGCTGCCTCCGCCTTCCCCCTCGCATGGGCCGTCCTTAGGAGCGGGAGGAGAAGAAGAGGAAAAAGACCAATTAAATGATACAAATTAAGATAAAAATCTTACTTTCTTATTTCATATCTTTTAAAAAAAAATGCTAAAAATACAGCAGTATGTTTTCTTTACCTGTTCAGGTAATAGTAGCTTTTTTAATCAAACTGATAATAATGTAGAAGTTTTTGTCTGACAAAATCAAGGAACATCTGCGACGTTAATGAGCTTACAACAAATATTTTCTAGGCAGCATGACCTCATTTCTGCAGCTTCGTAATCATCCACATGACTCTCTTCGTACGAAAAGGTTAAGATGACGATAAAGTTTAGTCAGAAGCAGTCCCAAGTGCATCTTTTTTTTTTTACGACTATGAAATTAAACACAATCCAGACACACACGTCTGAATTCGTATACATTTCTTGATATGGAGTCTTAATATTCCTTAGAGCCAGAAAACCACACCGCAGTCTGTTTGCTGTACAGGATAACTTTAAAGTGTAAGGAGCGTTTTTGCAAGACGGTTAATTAAGGAGCCAGAATCACAAAGGGATTAAAATGAGCTAGTTAGATGGCGAAGAAGCCTAGCATGCTACTGCAACGATAACCATATAGATTAGACTAGAATAGAAGCCTTTATTTGTCACATATACATTACAGCACAGTAAGAGTTTTCTTCACATATCCCAACTTTAGAAGGTCAGAGTGCAGGGTCAACACCCCTGGAGTGGTGAGGGTTAAGGGCCTAGCTCGGGGGCCCAACGGTGGCAGCTTGGAAATGCTGGGGCTGGAAACCTGATCTTCTAATCAACATCAGAGCCTTAACCACTTGAGCCACCACTACCCTGTTAGCACCATTAGCTAACTGCTGCTAATGGAGGTGTTCACCTGCACAACATAAAACCTTCTCAGATGAATTGTGTTAGTTAGAGGCACAGTCATTTGTAAAGCAGATACCCAAGCAGTTTTTCCTCCAGATGATTTATTTATTTTTACTCATATTTTCTTCTTTTTTTTTTACTTTACTGTTGCTCACAAAACCTATTAGCCAGAACTGCAAATTGTGCGAACGAAAGAGTGCAGATAAATATGTTAATATATGCACAATAAATAAATAAGGCTATGGCAGGCAGTATGTGCATAAGAACATGTGCTAGTTGTGTATACAGCACTATATGTAATATGTAAGATGTAGAGGGTGGAGCAGAACTGTATGATGGTTACAGGAAGTGACGTGTTAGCGGTGTAGTGTAGAGTTCAGTGGGTTTATGGTTGTGGGAATAAAACTGGCCCTGAACCTGCTGAACGTTCACAAGCATTACTGTTACTTAAGAGAGTTTTGTACTTAGAAATTTGGTATTTATTTTTTAAATTATTGGTGCCGAAAGACGGCAGATATTTGCTCAGAACTCCACCGCAATTGAGCCAAATAATATCTACGATAAACAAAATAAAATGATCATCTGCCTGCAGTAGGAGTTTAGCTAGTTCACTGCTTTACATTAAATGCAGCTGATAAAAAGTTTAATGTGAGGTTCATCAGTAAATAAAGAGTTTAAATCATTGGAGGTGTAAGAGGAACATAATATTTCAGGGCAATCTGTTTTAGGAAAATAAAACCAGTCTGCAGCAAAGGAAACACTTCAGAGTGGAAACAATAGATCATGAGTGATTATTTTCCTGTAACAGAACGACACACAGAGTATTTTTATTATTTACATATGTCTTGGTGCAGTGCTGCATGTGATGGTGTATTGATTTACTCTCGTTCCTTCTTTCATTTTGCTACAGGCCCCCTCACTCAGGCAGCAGGTCAGGGTGTGTGTGTGTGTGTGTGTGTGTGTGTGTGTGTGTGAGAAAGAGCATTTTCATGTGTGCAAAGGCTGTGAGGCAGTGTGTGTGTGTGTTTTGTGTGTTTGTGTGTGTGTGGGCATGCTGTATGCTAGCGTTTGATTTGTGCTGAGTGGGTTTGAGCTGTAACGACTGCTCCGCACTGTGTGTGTGGGTGTGTGTGTGAGGGTGAGGTGAGCCGAGGTGGGACAGGCCTCTCTGGTTGTCCTGACAACGGCAGGAGAAAGTGTGAGGGAGGGATTGAGAGACAGAGAGAGAGAAAGAGAGAGAGAGAGGATGCTGGGTCGAGAAAAAAAGGAAAAGGCAGGTGGATAGTAGGAGGAAGAGAAAAGACAGAGGAGTAGACGTGATAAATCATTTATTCACTTTCACTTAGCTTCATGGAGGTCTGCATGTGTGTGTGTGTATGTGTGTGTGTGTGTGTGTGTGTGTGTGTGTGAGAGAGAGAGAGAGAGAGAGAGAGAGAGAGAGAGAGAGAGAGAATATTTATGCCTAGAGTGTATTCTTACTAGAAAGATTAAATAACTGCTCACTGATATGTAACGTAAGAGTCAATTATCTGATTCTAGGTTTTGTGAATCAGGAATCGACTCCACTGATTCAGAATTGAATTCACACAGTGAATTATTGTAGAAGATTTAGCTCTCTCACCAAACCACTAATAATAAAGGCCACACCTCCATCAGTGTTACTGACAGACACAGATGCCATGCATCCTTCACTGTTATTGACAATCACAGAAGCAACGCCCTCTTCAGTAAAACTAACACACCTATATCTACACTGAGACTTCAGCATATAGGAGGCCTGAAGGAGGCGTGGCCTTTGCTCCTGTGAGTTACATTAAAAATGGCATGACTTCTGTGTCCGTCAGCAACACTAGAGGGGACGTGGCTTCTGTGTCTGTCAATAACACTGAAGGAGGCGTGGCCTCTGTGTCTGTTAGTAACACTGAAGTCTCTGTGTCTGTCAATGTTAGTGAAGGAGGCGTGGCCTCTGTGTCTGTCAGTTGCAGTGAAGGAGGTGTGGCCTCTGTTTCTGTCAGCCTCAGTGATGGAGGCATGGCCTCTGTGTCTGTCAGCAACACTAGAGGAGGTGTGGCCTCTGTGTCTGTCAGTAACACTGAAGGAGGCATGGCCTCTGCTCCTGTCAGTAACACTGAAGGAGGCGTGGCCTCTGTGTCTGTCAGTAACACTGAAGGAGGTGTGGTCTCTGTGTCACTCAGTCTCAGTGAAGGAGGCATGGCCTCTGTTTCTGTCAGTCTCAGTGAAGAAGGCGTGGCCTCTGTTTCTGTCAGTCTCAGTGAAGGAGGCATGGCCTTTGTGTCTTTCCTTCTCACATTAGAGGAGTCTAAATATATTTTTCCGGCAGCAGTTTCATCACTTTGATTGAACCAGTTAATCACTGCAGACTTTCCTCTCATTCATATACAAACACACACTTTTTTCACCCCTCCCTAACACTCATTTCCCACTTCTCACACCTAAATATGTTATTCTTACACATACACACACACACACACACACACACACACACACACACACACACACACACACACACTCTCTGTCTCATTCATTAACACACTGAAGGAAAGACAGAGCAGAATGAGATCTGTTTCTTCTGGTCTGTGTAATACTTTACTGATCCCAGACGCACAGAATTCAGATCTGTACCAGAACCAGAGTGTCACACATTTATTAAACATTTCATGTGCGTTCATTCAGGTTAATCATCTACATGCTACACTTGTAGTACAATAACAAAGCCAGCATTACAGCTCTCATTACATCACAGAGTCTCATTTTAAAGCAGGACTTACTCAGTTAAAGAGTGAAATATTGATTGAAGCAGACTTTAATGGTGGAATCATTTGTAGCCTTTAGCTATTTCACAGAACGATGGAATGTAATGACGTCGACCATCTTGAATTCTCTTTACATTAGATAGAGATCACAGAGATGGGTGTGTCTTTTTACAGAGTACACATGCTTGTCATGGTAAAAACGCCATGTGTACTTTTTTGGTACTTTATTAAAAGGGGTGTGGCCAAACAAGTCACACCTGATTATTAGCAATTGTCTTCAAGGCATGAGAAAAAGTGGTGGTGTGAGATATTTTATTTTTTCAAAAATCAATGACAAGATGTTTTATTTTAACAACAGGATTTGAAGGGAGCATGGCTCGTCTCTGACACGTCTTTTTAAAACGCCATCTCTGGCAGTTCAGGTGGGATATACACCTGCACCAGTCTGAATATGGATTTGGAGAATTAAATCACTTATTTCCTCTGAGCAGTTTGGTATAGCCCCGCCCCTTAGGCCACGCCTCTACGACAAACTTCAAGTTGTAGCAGAAACCTGGATGTGATGTGAATAATAACTCAGTTCCATGTATGTAATGATTTAATTATGATGTCACTCGAAGCTTTTTTTTTCTAAACGACTCACTCCGAATGACAGAATTCCACTCTGAACCAGCGAAGACAGAAAACCCTGACGCATTCTTCGTAAACAAAACCCTGGCGTTGTAGTTCTAATCCGCCACCGCTAACCTGCGCTGAGTCACGCTAATTTCCGGCGTTAGCTCATCAGGAGGTGTTTGGGTTTCTTTATCACATCTAACAGCGATGACCCACAAGCTAATCGGCTTAGACGCTAGTCCATATCCTGCACGTCTCTGCTGGACAGATCTCTTTAATCTGCAACACACAGTTGCTGACCAGTGTGACTCACTTGAAGCCAAGTGTTAGCATTAAATATATGTTAATTATTATGGTAATCACCTGAGCATTGAAACAAATGAACTGTTAATACTTTTAATATGAAAAGCCTACTGATATGTTACTTCCTGTAAATTCCACAATCTGAACCCATCGATAAAGATTCAAGGGAAACTGATCATAATATAATTTTGAAATTATATCATTCAGGTACGTAGATGAGGCTTAACGATGAAGGCAGAGAAATTAACCACAGAGTAGCCTGTGTATTATGGGAGTGGGCCATCCTAGCTTCTAATGCTAGCTAGTTAAACACAAGTAAATAGCCTGAATCAGCAGTTTGATTGACATGTAACCTGCTCAGCTTCCTCTAGCTTAAACGCATGCTAACTGCACTAGCTATATCCACTCTGCTACTCCTTCCAAGCCTTTTCTCTTCCTAACGTCTCTGTTCACACCTAACGAGTGTAGGAAGTAATGTTGCACTGCACCTGCCATCGGATTAGTCCAAGCAATCCAGTTGTTTGGATTTGTCGCTTCAGTGTCATTGCTAATTAGCATAGAATTGGCAAAACTGCAACCGACAGCAACACAAGTGACATTTACATGGAGAATTTCCCAATTCTATGCTAATTTAAACCTTATTACAAATATGACCATGTTAATGCTAAGTAGCCTAGCCTAGCATTGAATGTTAAAACTCTCTATAAAAGTTATTTTTCCCCTCATCATGGCATAAAATGTGTGCTTTTATTTATTTAATTTAAACTCTACGTTTATATGAACCGTGACATGCTCTGCTGCTGCTTCTTAGGTTCTTGACACAACAAATTATCCGATTATCGAGCTTTAAAGAGCTAAATGTGGTACGTAATTCCATGCAATCAGGTTACACACGTGTGCTCGGTTTTAACGGGATTAATTTGGAATAGGATCTGAAAGTATACTTCTCAGGAAGCGGATGTTGTGCTTAAACTGCAGGAAGAATCTGGGTTATACCTCAGTGAAAGCAAGGCAGTCACAATAAAATGGAAAAAATGGAGGAAATCATTCATTCATTGTCTACCGCTTATCCGAACTATTCTCGGGTCACGGGGAGCCTGTGCCTATCTCAGGCGTCATTGGGCATCAAGGCAGGATACACCCTGGACGGAGTGCCAACCCATCGCAGGGCACACACACACACACACACACACACACACTCTCATTCACTCACGCAATCACACACTATGGACAATTTAGAGATGCCAATCAACCTACCATGCATGTCTTTGGACTGGGGGAGGAAACCGGAGTACCCAGAGGAAACCCCCGAGGCACGGGGAGAACATGCAAACTCCACACACACACAGCGGAGGCGGGAATCGAACCCCCAACCCTGGAGGCATGTCTCACAGAGCTTGGCATGCCTCACAGAGATGGCCATGTCTCACGGAGATGGGAGTGTCTCACGGAGATGAGAGTGTCTCACAGAGATGGGCGTATCTCACAGAGATGGGCATGTAGTAGATGGGCACAGGCTCCCTGTGACCCGAGATTAGATCGGATAAGCGGTAGACAATGAATGAATGAATTCTTTTTTTCTCCTTTCTCTGTTTCTCTACTTTTGTAAAGCTGCTTTGAGACAATGTCCATTGTAAAAGGCACTATACAGATAAATTGAATTGAAATTGAAATGAGTGTCTATATGATCGAAAAAATCATATAGACTTATAGGCTTTGCTGACTTAGCGGTATAGTGGCGGGGCTACCAGGCACTCATGCTGGATGAGAAAACGTATTCAAGACGACACCGGTGCACAAAATATCTTACAAACATCCTTTAAGCCATCCCATGCTATGTGATTTATTTAACTTTTTTCAGCAAATTCTGCTAAAGCTACTGTAGCGACATTGTGTGACATTAATTAAGCGGACAAACTTCTGCTCAGTAAAACCATGTTCATACACTAGTGTAATAGTGTATATTGTAAGTGTGTAGTACATCATTTGGATGTCATCATTATAGATAAATAAATAAATAGATAAATAAATAGTGCAAAGCTTTTATGTTTTCTTATTAGGGTTTTTTAGGATGCACCAGTATTTTTGTGATTCAGTATAATAAACACCCCAAATGACAAATTATAATCCTTTTTATTTTTTATTGTAAATGAATGTTTTATGTAATTTTTCCCATGCTAACATGTACCATCAGTCAGGATAAATACTAAAACAGAGAGCATTTTAATTAGGAAATATAATAAAAAAGAAAACATATACAGTACGTTCAGCATATTTCTGAAAGCCCTTAAAGTTTTCTTTATGAAGAATTGAAGAATCCTCTCTTACGTCTCTCGCTCCTTTTACAGATTTTTTTTTTGTTTTTTATGAGAACTTTTCTCAGCCTTCTGCTTTCCTGAGAAGTTTAGCAGCATGTTACGGTTCCCTCAGTTCCTCAGAGCACTTTGTTTAGAGTCTGTTGAAAATGTCAGCTTCTCCCTGGTGTCCTTCCTGTAATATTCACGCTGTGCTGTAAACAGGCCTGATGACCACTGAGCTCCGGCGGGTCACCAGCATGTGCAGCACGGAGGTGGGGCCAAGGCTGAATTTTGGTAGAATTTTATTTACATTCTTCACGGACGAATCCTGTTCCATTCACTAGCAGAGTGCTGCTTAATATCTGACAGGCGGTCTGATAAAGCTCAATATTTTAACAGAACATCAATAATTCATGAACACCGTCTAGGAAGCAACGTCATGCTGGTAAATTCATAAGGATTCATGCTTTATGAAAAGTTACAAAGTTTTAAAGAATCGAATCGCTTGTGGTCATTTACACAGATTTTTTTGAAACAGAATATTTTATTTTACATATTTTATCGTCAGATCTTTATACAAGACGCCTTCTCACTGTTTAGCTGTCATGTAGTACGAGAATATCGAAATCTGATCTAATCTGATCTGGGCGTGGCCTGTTCAGTGTGCTTTAATTCTGATGACAGACATATAACACTAACTAGTAAAATACAAATTATTACGAATTGTTTGATTTATGTTTTTACGTGCTTGGCTTAGATTAGATTAGTAAAGTGAGCTAACTCTACTAGCTACATCCACTGTAACATCCGGGCCGCCCGCACCCCGCGTGGCTCGAACCCGGATGTCCATGGAAACCGCGTGCGCCCGCACACCAGGGAAACAGACCCATGTGCTGGATTACACGAAGTGCTGCTTTATTCACAGGGGTACGAAAAGACTAAAACAAAACGAAACTAATCATAATAACGAAACACAACGGTCCGTCTTATGACCGCTAACACAAGACACATGAAAACATGACATCAAACTGACTAGCAACGGACAGGCACACAAGGGTTACATATGTAGGGCAGCACATCAAGGGAAATGGGAAACAGGTGACAAATGTGTGAAGGCAGAAAAATAGGAAGAGTGTGGCACAAAGTGCAAGGGAAAACAAAGAGTAAAGCAGGCTCCGCCAATTCACCTGCCGGCACCCCCTTCAGTGGTCTGGCAGGGAACTGTCCCAGTGATTCCTGACATAATCCCCCCTCTACGGTGCGGCTCCTGAAGCACCCCCAGCTGACCTGAGGGGAAGCCCCAGAAGTGATCGGCAGATGTAGTCCAACCTAAAGGGGAGACACGAGGAACTGTATTTCATGAAACAAGTCCGTGGCAATGTCCCAGGGCCAGGGGACAAAGTGACATCTGACACGGGCAGGAGGGGGGGGAGTGTCTTCCACCTGGATTGCCAAGCGGCGTCCTCCATGGAACTCCATCATGGAGCGGCGTCCTCAGCTGGCAAGGTGGTGGAACCAAGCTTCCATCGGGTCTGATAAAAAGGGGGTGCCCTCCACCAAACAGGATGTCGAGTGGCGTCCTCCACTGGACCATCATGTGGAGCGGCGTCCTTGACTGGAACAGAAGTGGAGGCACCTCCCTGGGGAAACAGGGAAGGGAGTCCACCTGCACAGAACGGTCGGATGTCGGATGTCGGATGTTGTCCACAGATAGTCCAGGGCCCTCACCAGCACACTGCAGATCCTTGCAACAAACAGAAACTCACTGGGTAATCCTGCTGGGTCTTCAACAGCGGCTAGTCATTCTGTAACATCCGGGCCTCCCGCACCCCACAGGGCTCGAACCCGGATGTCCATGGAAACTGCATGTGCCCGCACGTCATGGAAACAGACCCATGTGCAGGATTATTTATTCACAGGTGTAAGACGAGACTAAAACAAAACAAAAAATGAAACTAAACATGATAACTAAACACGAGTGGTCCGTCTTGCGGACCACTATCACAAGACACGTGAAAACATGACATCAAACAAGCAATGACTAGCAATGGACAGGCACACAAGGGTTACATATATAAGGCAGCACATCAAGGGAAATGGGAAACAGGTGACAAAGGCAGAACAATAAGAGGGCATGGTACAAAGTACAAGGGAAAACAAACAGTAAAGCAGGCTCCACTGATTCACCTGCCGGCACCCCCTCCAGTGGTCTGGCAGGGAACTGTCCCAATGATTCCTGACATCCACTCACCAGACACCAAAGATTTCTGTTAATTGCTAGCGTCAAACCTCAGGTAACATTGGACCACATATACAGCGAGATCGAACCGAGGAATCATTTGTTTAGATTTGTTGCTTCACAGCATCACCAAATTTGCATATGAATTGAGGAAAATATCCAACTAAATCTCACCCCTGTGTCCACAGCTTGAGTTTCTGTCCATATGGAGATGTTCTCAGTGTGTCTGTGTGCGGTTCCTCTGGGTTCTCAGGTTCCTCCAACCTCTCAGAAACATTATAAAATAGAGGATTGCTACACAAGATGAATAACTGATCCATTTTTCCTACTATGGATGCCTCAAAAAAATTTAGGATCTCACTATAGATCCAATAATCCTCAAACATCCTGGCTATGCCACGCCCACACCCTGTGCCACGCCCACTGTAATCCCTTGCTGTGCAATGTGAGGTATAATACACAAAGACATAGATATTCTCCAATCCCAGATCAACTCCGTTTCCTTGTTAGTAACATCAGCTACACATGTCTCCTCCCAGCTCTCCTCCTCTTCCTCCCCTCAGGACTCCTGTATCCACCACAGAGACTCAGCTTAGAATTTCACCCTTTCAGAACATTACTAAAGCATACCTTTCAGAGCTAATTGCTCATCAGTTTGGCACAGCCCTCCAGGGGACGTCTCCTGAATCTCCGCTTAGAGTATCTAGAGAACGAAGTGCAACTTATGAAACTCCTTTAAAGTACATAATTAAACCATAAGGAGCAGTGAGAGAGCTCTGAGGGTCTGATTAGGGAATGCAGCTCTACTGCAAATAGATGATGATGATGATGATGATGAATCCTCAGATGTATCCTTCAGCCACAGGTCGGTTTCTGATCTTGCTCCTGTTATAGCAGCTATAAACACTCGTTCCCTCACCATCTCTCTCTCCCTTTCTCTGTTTAATTTTCTCTTTCTCTCTTCCTTTCTATTTCTCTCTCTTCCTCTCTCTCTCTCTCTCTCTCTCTCTCTCTCTCTCTCTCTCTCTCTCTCTCTCTCTCTCTCTCTCTTTCTTCGTCTCCCTCTCTCTCCCGTTCTCTCTCTCTCTCTCTCTCTCTCTCTCTCTCTCTCTCTCTCTCCCTCCCTTTCTTCCTCTCCCTCTCTCTCCTGCTCTCTCTCTCTCTGTCTCTCTCCCTCTCTCTCCCTCTCTCTCCTGCTGTCTCTCTCTCTCTCTCTCTCTCTCTCTCTCTCTCTCTCTCTCTCTCTCTCTCTCTTTCTATCTGACTGTTACAAAGTGCTCACACTGGAGACTCCTTCCACACATGATATATAAACACCTCCTTACTTTAAGAGGTCTTCAAATCAGTGATTTTGATTTTAGAGGCCCTGTGAATGAGCTGTTGCTATAGAAACTATTATGTATTAATATTAATTTAGAACGAGCGCAGGAATATAAAGCTGTGATTTGCAGTTGCGCTACTAATTAACTGCTGGCAGAGAAAATGAATCACCTTCTGACCAATCAGACGCCAGAACTAAACAGCACTGTGGTATAAATTACACATGTTGCTAATCAGACCTCAGACACAGACTGAAGCACCGTTAAGTGATGATATAAGTTACACATGTGAGGTAGGAGTCAAAAACAGACACAGGACACAAAACCTTCCTCTGAAATTTATGTTTACAGTAAACTTATATTATAAATATTATAATTATTTAGACGATTCAATAATTCTCGGGTTAATGCAATTAAACTTGGGTTTTTCCACACACAGGATGATGAAATTTTGAGTGAAATTTCTTTCTGTAAAAATTCTCTGAAGCGTTTCTCAAACAGTGGTCTCGTTTTCTTAACACGCACACTCACACACACACAGACTCACACACACACAGACTCACATGCACACACTCACACACACACCGAGGCACAGACCACGAGGAGAAACTAACATTTTCCACAGACTTCAGTAAGGAGAGTTTATCCCTGAGCAGTGCACTAACTTCTACACAGAAGCCCGAGCCACAGGGCCTCATTTCTATCAATACTGTTTATCCAGGTGTTCTAAAATGACTAGTAATATATGTGTGTGTGTGTGTGTGTGTGTGTGTGTGTGTGTGTGTGTGTGTGTGTGTGTGTGTGTGTGTGTGTGTGTGTCACCGGGAGAGAACATGGCTAAGCAGCGAACAGATCAGCAAGGTTAGCGTGTAATCACTCGCTCCAAAACCAGGTCAATGGGATTTGAAGGGTGAGTGATGATCTAGATATAGCGCATGCATACCTCTGCACGTTTACACACACACACACACACACACACACACACACACACACACACACACACACACACACACACTGTCTCTCTCTCTGACATTCAACGGCATTTACACCACAGTGCTGTTAAATTCTCAATTCTGATTGGTCAGAAGATGTCGATTAATTTCGCAGGTTTATATTATATTATATTATGGTTTCCAAAGTAGCAGCTCGTATATAGGGATTAGCAGCATGAGAAGCTGTGTATTTATTTATTTATTTTTTGGTCTTATTAACTTGGAGTGTTTTATACCTGATGTTAGCATGTAACTAGTTGGCTTGTTAACGCCGTGTAACCTAGCTTGCATTTCTGTGTGATTTTGGGATCGGCCTCATTGTTCAGTGTCATGATCATTGATTTCTCAGCTATTTACGTTACCATAACAACCACAGTTTTACAGAATCTAAGCTAGCCAGTTACCTAAGCATTTCCTACTTCCTGTGTCCTATGATTGGTTCAGTTTATTTAGTGACATCACAATCTGTGCTCCACCCTCAGAAGTGCATAGAAAGTCTGTCTTAGAGAGAAGAATGTGACATTCATGCTAAAGAGATAGAGAAGAGAGAGAGAGAGAGAGAGAGAGAGAGAGAGAGAGAGAGAAAGAAGAGTAAGAGAAAGACTGAGAGGGGGGAGGTTGATGGTCTTGCTTATTCCTCCTCGTTTCTGGAATTTTCTTTAGCAGGTCACACTGCAGAAATCTCTCTCAGTACCCAGTGCGAAGTTTCCTTCCTCCTGAACACCAGAAACTTATTAGCAGTGACCCAAATAAACCCCTGATGTGGGTGTGATTAGCTGAGCTAAAACATTCACTCAGTCACGGAGAGAAATGAACACGATCCAATTGAAACAAAGCTTAACTCTTATATCACACAAACCAGATTTGTGTGATAAAAAACACAATAACAAAAAGACAAAAAGTACAGCCTTCTCTCATGTTATTGATCAAATGTGAGCCGGTCAGCTGATACACCAGCCATGCAGACCAGCCTCGTTCAGCTTGGGATAGCCGAGTCACATTCTGTGTAGAATTCATTCATTCGTTGTCTACCACTTATCCGACCTATTCTCGGGTCAGAAAACCTGTGCCTATCTCAGGCGTTATCGGGCATCAAGGCAGGATACACCCTGGACGGAGTGCAAACCCATCACAGGGCACACACACACACAATCACACACTATGGACAATTTAGAGATGCCAATCAACCTACAATGCATGTCTTTGGACTGGGGGAGGAAACCGGAGTACCCGGAGAAAACCCCTGAGGCAAAGGGAGAACATACAAACTCCACGCACACACGGCGGAGGTAGGAATCGAACCCCCAACCCTGCAGGTGTGAGGCAAAAGTGCTAACGCACCAAGCCACCGTGTTAACCACCAAGCCACCGTGTTAACCACCAAGCCACCGTGTTAACCACCAAGCCACCGTGTTAACCACCAAGCCACCGTGTTAACCACCAAGCCACCGTGTTAACCACCAAGCCACCGTGTTAACCACCAAGCCACCGTGTTAACCACCAAGCCACCGTGTTAACGCACCAAGCCACCGTGCTAACCACCAAGCCACCGTGCCCCTCCTGTGTAGAATTCATTAAAAAAAACAATCCTGGTGTTTAAAAATGAAGTAAAGAGATTTACCAGAGCCCTGCTGCATCCTCGATTCTGATTGGTCAGAAGGTGTTGATTAGTTTCTTATAACAGCAGCTCTGACTGTAGCACAAGATTACGTTAACACACTCTAAATTATTAACACATCATTGTTTCTACAGCAACAGCGCCTTTACAGGGACTAGTATGGCTGACGATCCACACAAACCCAACCGATTGAATTCATTGGTGCGGTTTTCTGTCAGGAGACACTGATTTAACATTAACGGAAGGAATCTTCAGTACAAGGAAACAGCAATCCATAAATAAACAGGAAGAGATTCACAAATCTAATGACAGAGCCAGAAAGAAATCAAATGCGAAATATTACTAAATGTTTAGTTTAGAGTTTGTTCCATTAATAGTTGTGTTTTATGGATCTGTTCCAGCCAATCAGAGAGTAGACAACTTTTTACCTATGCACACATTACTTCGACCAATCACACCAGATATCCGGTCAACCAATCAATAAGAGCCAAGAAATCGAGGCAGAACTCAGTCCAAGCACAAAACAGAGCGCAATAATCTTTAATTATTAAATAATCTTTAATCTGATTATTTTAAAGCTAGGTTGGAAAAACTAATTTATAGAATTGCAGTGCAGTGACTCATGCTAGTCTCTGTATTTCAGGCTGCGGTTTACTTTTCTCTGGGCCAGAAATAAGCTCCACCGCCAGCTAAAAAATCATTGTAAAAAAAACAGACCAAGGTAGTGTTTTTATTTCAGTTGTGACTCACCAGCAGAGGGCAGCCCTGGATTTAAACTCAACCCCGTAACAATGCTAACTTTCAGGCTAACACTGTTACTAGCTCCTCCTCCTGTCCACCCTCAGCAGGTGATGAGTATGATGTAATGAACACGCCTCACGCTCACCTGGACGAAGCGATCTCTGCTTTCTGCTTTGCAATTTCAGCTGCCTTCTCTGCACCTTCGATAGCACGGTCCACCTTCTCACGGATCTTGCTAGCGCGTAGCGGGATCAAATTCTTGCGTTTGCCGCTGACCAACGCATTATGTTTGTACTTTCCCTCCTCCTTGGTGCCGTCAGGAAAGGTGGTGCAGCCATAACCATGACGCTTGTTGCTCAACCACTCGCCTTGGTAACAGAGACCATCAGAGCGTCGGCTCACGCCACAGCCAGCACGTTTGTCGTTCCTCCACTCCCCTGTGTAGCTCTCGGTGGCCGTAGCGTCCACACCATCATCGTCATTGGCGTCATCGTTGGTGTTGGTGCTGGTGGGCAGGAGCTCCCCCTCGGCCTCGCCCAGACTGATGGTGGAGTTGACGTCTGAGGCGGCAGAGCTCACAGTACTCATGGCCGCCTCGCTCCGGAACGAGCTCTGCTTGCTGCGTTGACTGGCCAGCGAGCTCTTCGACTCAGACTTGCGCAGACGTAGGCCACTGAGCAGCGAGCGCCGGAAGAACAGGCCTTTCTTTTTGGCCTTCAGAAGCTCTGCCTCACTGTGAGCTGTCAGGACGAAGCCACCACGTGACGCTGCTGGGCTGATGCCTCCTCCTGTGCCTGGCGTCCCCGCCGTGCCGTTACTGTGCTCCGAGCGCAGAGAGTTAATGGACGTGCGCAGTGGTGAGCGGATCACAGCTGCCATACCGTACGGTACGCTCTGACGGATACCATAGCCATGCCGCATGCCGCCCACCCACTGGCCCTGGTATGTACCTAAAGATGGAAAAAACACAAAAATGGAACAAAGTCAGAAAGGGATGTTTCGCTTGACACAAACTTTCATGTGTTTTCTAGATCTTCCTTAAATTCAGGCTCAGATATTTACGGTACATATGACCACATGTTCTCGATGCTCATTGCTCGCAGACGTGAAGTGCTCACATTTCTCTGCTTTAACGCTGGCTCACAAACACCTCCTCAAGATCAAACACACTTAGTATTTAAATGCCACAAAGAGGTTTTATCCTGTCTGATGATCAACATTAATCATATAAAAATACGTTCAGAAATATGTTTACTGTTACATTTATTATTGAGGGGCAGTGGTGGTTCAAGTGGTTAAGGCTCTGGGTTGTTGCTTGGAGGATCAGGGTTCCACTGTTGGGCAATTGAGCAAGGCCCTTAATCTTCCCTGCTCCAGGGGGGCTGTATTATATCCCCTCTGACTCTGAACTTCCTCAGTTGAGATACATGTAGAAAAAAATTCTGCTGTAATGTATGTGTGGCGATAATAAAGGCTTCTTAGCATTAGTGGTACATATTTATAAGTTGTAAAAAGAATCTTAAATGTCACAGTGGAAGTGTATTACAGTCACCGTCAGTTTTACAGAATCCAGTCACAAACCAAGATGGCCGACATCAGAACGTTACAGTGTTCAACTCAATAGGTTATAGCTGACATTAATTTAATGTATAAGTGAAGAACTGGCTGTGGTTTACTGCATATATTTACAGAAAAGATGTTGAGCTACATTAGAACTTTAGCTTCAGAAGCACAGACTATTGTTAACTCCATTTAGAACTTTTTGTTTAAGATGGGAAAGTGATATGTGTTTGATTTTTCTCCAAGCTTATATTTGGGAAAGCACCGAAGCGTGTGGGTTTCCCCTGGACTCGGACAGAGAGTCGGCGAGGTAGGAGGCGGAGATGATCACTGATTTGGATGATTCATCCTACGTAGGCTGAGGCTACACAAATTAAGCCGAAGCCCAGCATTTTTTTAAACAGAGCTTGTTGTGGGTTATGTTAAAGCTTTCTTAGGAGACTGCACTAATTACACACTCAGAAGCCCTGAGAGCAGGATAATGTGTGTTCAGTACTGTACCAAACCTGAATCAGCCATCATCTGCTCAATGTGTGTACACACACACACACACACACACACACACACAGACACACACACACACACACACACACACACAGACACACACACACACACACACACACACGCTTGGAAAAGTCTTATTTAGGAGCTCATTAAGTTTCAGGAAGTCGGCGCACAAAGCTAATTATAGACAATATACAGGAAAAGCAACAAATTCTTAATAGTGAGCTAAAAGTAGTTTTATTCTCACAAACTGCCTGTGTTCTGGTTTAGTTTCATTTGTTTATTCACCCTAAATTTATTAAATGTTAATGTGACTTGCGTATAATCTTAAAGTTTATACAAAGTCTTAAAACAGTTGCTGATGTAAGTGGGAAGAGAAATACGCATGCATTTATTGGTAAATAATCCACTTCAGTGGGATAACAGTTGATTAAGGAAAGATTTATTATTATTATTATTATTATTATTATTATTATTATTATTATTTCATCATACCACAGCAATTTGCTAACATTTACAATTAGATTGTTTAGCTATAAACAGCCGTTCCCTCAATGCCATGTCAATAAGACAGAAACAGAAACTATCATGAAGCTTAAATCTCTAAAGCACTGACACTGGAGACTCCTTCCTTTATGATCTCCTCAGGAAGAACAAAAACTTCACAATATCAATGATTCTTCTGAATTTTTTTTTTTTTTTAATCAGTGCAGCATCTACTGAAGACCCTTTCAAGGAGATGTTGCTATAGAAACGATGAGGTATTAATTAGAAAGAGTGCATTAGTTAATAGAAAGCTGCGCAACTGTGAGAGGTGCTGTTAAAAACAACACCATTCAACACCGCTGATTTCTGCAGCATCTCGTTATACTTGGTTGTTTTTTGTTTTGTTTTTTTTTATAGCAGGATTTCTCACTTCAGTCACTTAGCCACAATCCCACTGTCGTGTAAATGAATGAATACTTTATCTCTTTTTTCTTCTTTTTTTTTTTTTTGCTTACTCTTAAACAAAACTCACGAAGCTGGTGTTAAAATTTTAAACCTCCCAGGTTCATTTGCCTACATAAAGAAAAAACACCTGACAAAGCATGACTCACCAAAAAGTCACTCTCGTGCTCAGAAGCTGTGTGTGCGTGTGTGTGTGTGTGTGTGTGTGTGTGTTTCTTTTTTTCATAATACCTTTTATTTCATGGAGCTGGTGTAAAACGAGCCTGGAATGAGAGTTTCTGTTTTTAGAAACTCTATGAGTTATTCTATGAGCTATGACTCAGGGCTTTGTTTAAGTGGCTCTGATTAGCTGTTTTTATTCTTATTTATTCAGAAAAAAATAGAGACTTCAATACCAGAAAAATAATTAATGTCTGAACAAAATACTCTTTTTTTGTTAAACTTGTTAAACGCTGAATCCTGCACTCTGATTGGTCAGGTCCTTTACAGGGCTGTGTAGAGCAAACGCCCCATTGAAATCATTGACAGATGAAGTTTTCTTTGTTTTGTTATCAGTCAGACGTAAAGCTGTAGGTCATCTTCAGAACTACAGAGGAGTTTCTCAGTAACATAAACCACACGCTGGGGGATGATTTTTATCTTATTCACTTGAAGAGAGAGAAGAAAAATAGAGTGGTGAGGAAGTGAAATGAGAACAGGAACTAAGTAAACTCTTGTGTGTCTATAAACAGATATAAAGTACAATGGGTCACACTGTTATAGTAAAAGAATCGACTTCAGTAACTCTGCTTCGTCACTCCTTCATCCTGACACTAATGACTTCTCTAGAACTGCATGACACACAGAGTGTTTTATTCCTGACTAACAGAATATAGCTTTAAACATTAGATTTTGTTTCATTTTATTGTACATTACGTCTGTCATCAAATGATGAAACAGGGTGGCGCTGTCCACGGTGCTGAAAGTTAAGACAGAAGCTCTCTCTCTGTTGGTTGTCTTCGCCCCCCCCCGCCCGGATCATTTAGATTTGTGCCATCATTTGTGTGTGTGTGTGTGTGTGTGTGTGTGTGTGTGTGTGTGATGTAATTATGATCCCAGCACGCCAGTGATTCATTCAGCCTTCTAGAACATGCTGCTATTGCCAGAGTCGCCTCACACATAAACAACACACCTTTTGTTTTTTTTTCTTCATCCCTCTATCGCTTCATTCTTTCTATTTCCTCCATCCATCCATCCTCATTGCTAATCCACAATTATTCTTCTATCATCTTGGGCTCTCTATTCTCTTTTCCTTTTTTTAACCTACAGGTGAGCTACATTGCTACATAACATGTTTTGTTAAAGAGCTATAGCATTATATATCTAGCATGCTAACTGTCTGGGCTACTAATGGAATAAATGTGCCATTTATAAACCATTTCAAACCTAGAATACAATCAAATGGAATAAAAAGTATTCAGGATGCTACCACCGCCGTGCTTCACGGTTCATAAAATTCACAGTAAACAGTAAAAGTTTATTGTGTAGAAAAAGGGGTGAATGCAATCACAACAAATAGCACTATAAATAAATAAATGAATGCATGAATGAATGAATGAATGAATGAATGAATGAATAAATAAATAAATAAATAAATAAATAAATAAATAAATAAATAAATAAATGTCAATTTCAGTTCCAATTTGTAACTGGGGTGTAATGTTTGACAATGTTATTTGACATACAAAAATATTTGTTTATTAAAAAAATAATAAAATAAACTATAAAGTTTTGTTTATACATCTGTATAAACCTGTAAATATGTAAACATTTTATATAAATAAATAAACAAACAAACAAAAAAATAAATAAATGGCTCCGGAAGACAATGAATGAATGAATGAATGAATGAATGAATGAATATTGAGACACTACAATAAATTATATATAACATACACATAACATTATGACCACCTGTCTAATTTCGTGTTGGTACCCCTTTTGCCCTGACACCTTTCTATCAGAACCAGCATTGACTTCTTCAGCAATTTGAGCAACAGTAGTTTGTCTGTTGGATCGGATCACACGGGCCAGCCTTCGCTCTCCATGTGCATCAATGGGCCTTGGCTGACCATGACCCTGTCTCTGGTTCACCACTGTGCCCTCCTTTGACCACTTTTGATAGATACTGACCACTGCAGACCGGGAACACCCCACAAGAGCTGCAGTTTTGGACATGATCTGATCCAGTCGTCTAACCATCAAAATTTGTCCCTTGTCAAACTCGCTGAAATCCTTACGCTTGCCCATTTTTCCTGTTTCTGACATCAACTTTGAGGACAAAATGTTCACTTGCTGCCTAATATATCCCACCCACTAACAGGTGCCATGATGAGGAGATAATCAGTGTTATATGGGTGGAAAAAGTATGTGAACCTTTGGGTTTAATAACTGGTTGACCCTCCTTTGGCAGCAATAACCTCACCCAAACGTTTCCTGGTCAGGAGGAATTTTGGACCATTCCTCTTTACAAAACTGTTTCAGTGCAGCAATATTCTGGGGATGTCTGGTGTGAATCGCTCTCTTGAGGTCATGCCACAGCATCTCAATCGGGTTGAGGTCTGGACTCTGACTGGGCCACTCCAGAAGGCGTATTTTCTTCTGTTGAAGCCATTCTGTTGTTGATTTACTTCTATGCTTTGGGTCGTTGTCCTGTTGCATCACCCATCCTCTGTTGAGCTTCAGTTGGCGGACAGATGGTCTTAAGTTTTCCTGCAAAATGTCTTGATAATCTTTGGAATTCATTTTTCCGTCGATGACAGCAATCCGTCCAGGCCCTGAGGCAGCAAAGCAGCCCCAAACCATGATGCCCTCTCTACCATATTTCACAGTTGGGATGAGGTTTTGATGCTGGTGTGCTGTGCCTTTTTTTCTCCACACATAGCATTGTATGTTCTTTCCAAACAACTCAATTTTGGTTTCATCTGTCCACAGAATATTTTGCCAGTAGTGCTGTAGAACATCCAGGTGCTCTTTTGCAAACTTCAAACGTGCTGCAATGTTATTTTGGAAAGCAGTGGCTTCCACTGTGGTGTCCTCCCATGAACTCCTTTCTTGTTTAATGTTTTACTTATTGTAGAGTTGTCAACAAAAATATTAACATGTGCCAGAGATTTCTGTAAGTCTTTAGCTGACACTCTAGGATTCTTCTTCACCTCACTGAGCATTCTGCGCTGTGCTCTTGCAGTCATCTTTACAGGACAACCACGCCTAGGGAGAGTAGTAACAGTGCTGAATAAGAGACCACTGCAAAATAATCAGTTTCTCATGTTTTTCTTTTCTTACAGGTGCATGTATTGGTGAGATGAACTGCTGACAATATTTCTCCTAAATTCAAAATAGAACTATTGTTATTTAGAGTGTATATTTAAAGGAAATGACAACACATCAAAATAACCCAAGATCATGCAGTATTTGCAGAGCTTTAATAACTCAAATAAAACAAAATGCAAATAATTTGTAAACAAATTGTGTTAATGCTTTGGCTAAATAACATTAAGAAATCAGTATTTGGTGGAATAACCCCGATTTGCAATTACAGCTTTCATGCGTTTTGGCATGCTCTCCACCAGTTTTTCACATTGCTGTTGGGTAACTTTATAGTACTCTTTTTGCAAAAAAGCAAACAGCTCAGCCTTGCTTGATTATTTGTGACCGTTCATCTTCCTCTTGATGACATTCCAGAGGTTTTCAATAGGGTTCAAATCTGGAGATTGGGCTGGCCATGACAGGGTCTTGATCTGGTGATCCTCCATCCAGACTCTGATTGCTCTGGCTGTATGGCATGGCGCATTGTCCTTTTGGAAAGTCCAATCCTCTGAGTTGGGGAACATTGTTTTAGCAGAAGCAAGCAAATGTTCTTCTAGAACAACCCTGTACTTGGCTTGATTCATGCGCCCTTCACAAAGACAAATCTGTCCAATTCCAGCCTTGCTGAAGCACCCCCAGATCATCACTGACCCTCCTCCATATTTTACAGTTAGTGCAAGACACTGTGGGTTGTAGGCCTCTCCAGGTCTCTGTCTAACCATAACACTGGCAAAGCTGAAAATTGGACTCATCAGAAAAGATTTCCTTACTCCAGTCCACTACCGTCCAATTCCTGTGGTCTTTTGCAAACTTCAGCCTGGCTGTTCTTTGCTTTTCACTGATGAAGGGCTTTTTTCTAGCTTTGTATGATTTCAGCCCTGCGTGTAGAAGCCTGTTTTGAACTGTTCTTGTCGTGCACTTCACCCCAGTCTCAGTTTGCCACTGTTGTTGAAGGTCACTTGAGGTCAGCCTACGGTTCTTTACTGATATTTGAATAAGTCATCTCGCTTGTTACTGACCCGTTTTCAGCCTCTTCCAGGCTGTAGCTTTGTTGTTCCTAGTGTCTCTTGCTTGATCTTGTTTTTGTGAACTGCCATCTTTGAGATATTAAGGATAGAAGCAACTTGACGCTCACTGAATCCTTGTGCCAGTAAAGCTAGGATTGAGCCTTTTTTTTCTTCACTCAAAACCTTTCTTTTCAATGTTTTTCACATGTTCAATGGTTATTTTTAAATTTAGAATTACCTTTGAAAGACTTCTAGCACTTTTTTACTATCCAACTGGTCACATTACATTACAGCAGTGCTTTTTTATACTTTTCCCCATTAAATAGGATTGGATTCACGTGATCACCAAATCAGTACCTCATTAAGCAGAATGACATGTGCTTGTGTAGAAATTTAACAAAGACTGGCATGGAATGCTTGTCATACTCAGTTGCTGATTTAGGAGTAAATTGCAGTGGTCTCTTATTTTTTTTCCCGAGCTATATATATATATATATACATTATAGTGTATTTTATTTTTTTAATGAACAAAAATTGCATTTATTTGTTTGGAAATGTCAATTTGTATTATTTATGTATACAGTGGTGTGAAAAAGTGTTGGCCCCCTTCCTGATTTCTTATTTTTTTTGCGTGTTTGTCACACTTTAATGTTTCAGATAATCAAACACATTTAAATATTAGTCAAAGATAACACAAGTAAACACATCATGCAGTTTTTAAATGAAGGTTTTTATTATTAAAGGAAAACAAAATCCAAAACTACATGGCCCTGTGTGAAAAAGTGTTTGCCCCCCTGTTAAAACATAACTTAACTGTGCTTTATCACACCTGAGTTCAGTTTCTCTAGCCACACCCAGGCCTGCTTACTGCCACACCTGTTCACAATCAAGAACTCACTTTAATAGGACCTGCCTGACAAAGTGAAGTAGACCAAAAGATCCTCAAAAGCTAGACATCATGCCGAGATCCAAAGAAATTCAAAAACAAATGAGAAAGAAAGTAATTGAGATCTATCAGTCTGGAAAAGGTTATAAAGCCATTTCTAAAGCTTTGTGACTGTCGCGAACCACAGTGAGAGCCATTATCTACAAATGCCGAAAACATGGAACAGTGGAGAACCTTCCCAGGAGTGGCCGGCCGACCAAAATTACCCCAAGAGCGCAGCGACAACTCATCCAGGAGGTCACAAAAGACCCCACAACAACATCCAAAGAACTGCAGGCCTCACTTGCCTCAGTTAAGGTGAGTGTTCATGAAAAATGGTTTGCATGGCAGAGTTCCAAGACGAAAACCGCTGCTGAGCAAAAAGAACATAAAGGCTCATCTCAGTTTTGCCAGAAAACATCTTGATGATCCCCAAGACTTTTGGGAAAATACTCTGTGGACTGACGAGACAAAAATGGAACTTTTTGGAAGGTCTGTGTCCAATTATGTCTGGCGTAAAAGTAACACCGCATTTCAGAAAAAGAACATCATACCAACAGTAAAATATGGTGGTGGTAGTGTGATGGTCTGGGGCTGTTTTGCTGCTTCAGGACCTGGAAGATTTGCTGTGATAAATGGAACCATGAATTCTGCTGTCTACCAAAAAATCCTGAAGGAGAATGTCCGGCCATCTGTTTGTGACCTCAAGCTAAAGCGAACTTGGGTTCTGCAGCAGGACAATGATCCAAAACACACCAGCAGTCCTGACCTCAATCCGATTGAGATGCTGTGGCATGACCTTAAAAAGGTGGTTCATGCTCGAAAACCCTCCAATGTGGCTGAATTACAACAACTCTGCAAAGATGAGTGGGCCAAAATTCCTCCACAGCGCTGTAACAGACTCAGTGCAAGTTATGGAAAACGCTTGATTGCGGTTGTTGCTGCTAAGGGTGGACCAAACAGTTATTAGGCTTAGGGGGCAAATACTTTTTCACACAGGGCCATGTAATTTTGGATTTTGTTTTCCCTTAATAATAAAAACCTTCATTTAAAAACTGCATGATGTGTTTACTTGTGTTATCTTTGACTAATATTTAAATGTGTTTGATTATCTGAAACATTAAAGTGTGACAAACATGCAAAAAAATAAGAAATCAGGAAGGGGGCCAACACTTTTTCACACCACTGTATACATAAATAATACAAATTGACATTTCCAAACAAATAAATGCAATTTTTGTTCATTAAAAAAATAAAATACACTATAATGTTTTGTTTTGTACAAAAAAATTGTAAATAAAAAAAGTAAAATAAAAAATAAAAAAAAAAAATGGAAATAAAAATAATAAACAATATGTAATATTTTAAAATATTTCTTATAAAATAATAATATTAAATCAGCTGATTCCAGTCAGTTTGTAATTATTTAAAAAATAACATCATTTATCAGAATATTGATATTATGTTGTCACATCCTCCAGCCTCAGTAACTCTGTAAAACATGTTCACAGGAAGTAAATACTGTATTTTATATTTTTAGAAAATTGTATTTATATATTTTTATAAAAAAAAAAAAACTTTACAAAATCTATAAATGTTATTAGTCTGGTTTAATGGTTTTATGGAGCTTCAGTTCCACTGGGGAAAGAAAAGCCAGCACGAGCTCCAGAATAATCTCCTTCATTTAGTGGAACTAATCTAACAGAGATGTGATGAGAGCAGTGTGTGTTCCGTCACACACACTCTTACACACTGCAGCGGAGCTTCGCATGTTAAAACATGACGCCTAAAGCCCTGCCGTTAGCACCGGACCTCGTTAGGAGCCGTTATTATGAGTCTAATCCTGTACGCGCCGGTGTGTGTGTGTGTGTGTGTGTGTGTGTGTGTGTGTGTGTGTGTTTCTACTCCTCTTTTTAAAAATTAATTAATTAATTAATCAATCAATTTATTTATTTATTTATTTATTTATTTATTTATTTATTTATTTATTTATTTATTCTGTTATGTCTCTTTCAAACTGTTATTTATTTACAGAAGAAAATATTCAACTTACACACTCATTGTCTACACACACGTCTACACACACTCTTCTACATACACGCTTCTAAACACACACTTCTACACACGCTTTTACACACATGCTTTTACACACACGCTTTTACGCACATATGCTTTTACACATGCTTTTACACACACACGCTTTTACACACACACACACACTTTTACACACACTTTTACACACACATGCTTTTACACAAATGCTTTTACACACACACACGCTTTTACACACACATGCTTTTACAGACACACACTTTTACACATATGCTTTTACACACACACTTTTACACACACACTTTTTTCATACACATGCTTTTACACAAATGCTTTTACACACACACACGCTTTTACACACACACTTTTACACACACATGCTTTTACACACACATGCTTTTACAGACACACTTTTACACATATGCTTTTACATATGCTTTTACACACACATGTTTTACACACACGCTTTTACACACACGCTTTTACACACACGCTTTTACACACAGTTTTACACACACGCTTTTACACACACATGCTTTTACACACACATGCTTTTACAGACACACTTTTACACATATGCTTTTACATATGCTTTTACACACACATGTTTTACACACACGCTTTTACACACACGCTTTTACACACACGCTTTTACACACACGCTTTTACACACAGTTTTACACACATGCTTTTACACACACATGTTTTACACACACGCTTTTACACACACGCTTTTACACACACGCTTTTACACACACGCTTTTACACACAGTTTTACACACACGCTTTTACACACACACGCTTTTACACACACATGCTTTTACACACAAATGCTTTTACACACACACACGCTTTTACACACACGCTTTACACACAGGCTTTTACACACACATGCTTTTACAGACACACTTTTACACACACATGCTTTTACACACACATTCTTTTACACACACATGCTTTTACACACACATTCTTTTACACACACATGCTTTTACAGACACACTTTTACACACACGCTTTTACACACACATTCTTTTACACACACATGCTTTACAGACACACTTTTACACACACGCTTTTACACACACATTCTTTTACACACACATGCTTTTACAGACACACTTTTACACACACGCTTTTACACACACATGCTTTTACAGACACACTTTTACACACACGCTTTTACACACACATTCTTTTACACACACATGCTTTTACAGACACACTTTTACACACACGCTTTTACACACACATTCTTTTACACACACATGCTTTTACAGACACACTTTTACACATATGCTTTTACATATGCTTTTACACACACATGTTTTACACACACGTTTAACACACGCTTTTACACACACGCTTTTACACACACGCTTTTACACACGCTTTTGCACACAGTTTTACACACACATGCTTTTAGACACACACGCTTTTACACACACACTTTTACACACACATGTTTTTACACACACACGCTTTTACACACACACGCTTTTACACACACATGCTTTTACACACATGCTTTTACAGACACACACTTTTACACATGCTTTTACACACACTTCTACACACACACTTCTACAAACCCGCTTCTGGACACACACTTCTACACACACACACACACACACACACACACACACACACACACACACACTTCTACACACACGCTTTTACACACACAGTTCTACACACGCTTCTACACACAATTCTAGACAAACACACGCTTTTACACACACACTTCTACACACACACTTCTATACACATGTTTCTACATACACTTCTACACACACACACACACACACACACACACACACACACGCTTTTACACACAGACTTTTAGACTCACACTGCTACACACACTTCTACACACACACACACACACGCTTTTACACACAGACTTTTAGACTCACACTGCTACACACACACTTCTACACACACACACTTCTACATACACAAACTTTTACACACACTTCTCCACACACGCTTTTACACACACACTTCTACACACACACACACTTTTACACACACACTTCTACAAACCCGCTTCTGGACACACACTTCTACACACACACACACACACACACACACACACACACACACACTTCTACACACACGCTTTTACACACACAGTTCTACACACGCTTCTACACACAATTCTAGACAAACACACGCTTTTACACACACACTTCTACACACACACTTCTATACACATGTTTCTACACACACTTCTACACACACACACACACACACACACACACGCTTTTACACACAGACTTTTAGACTCATACTGCTACACACACTTCTACACACACACACACACACACACACACATGCTTTTACACACAGACTTTTAGACTCACACTGCTACACACACACTTCTACATACACAAACTTTTACACACACTTCTCCACACACGCTTTTACACACACACTTCTACACACACACACTTTTACACACACGCTTTTACACACACTTCTACACGCACACGCTTTTACACACACACGCACACACACACTTCTGTACACACTTTTACACACACACTTCTATACACACTCTTTTACACACACACTTCTACACACACACACTTCTACACGCACACGCTTTTACACACACACACGCACACACACTTCTATTCACACTTTTACACACACACTTCTATACACACTCTTTTACACACACACTTTTACACACACACACACACACACACACACACACACACACACTTCTATACACACTCTTTTACACACACACTTGTACACACACATGCTTTTACACACACACACACACACACACACACACACTTCTACACACACACACACACACACACACAGACACTTTTACACACAAGCCTATATACACACGCTTCTAAACAAACCTATATACACACGCTTCTACACACACTTCTATACACACTCTTTTACACACACAATTCTACACACATGCTTCTAAAGCAGAAAAACACCAGTGAGAGAAATGGCTGTATACTATATAGAACATATGTTAATTTATTAGTAGAGCCATTAAGTCATTAGAGTAGATGTTATTTCTACAGTGTAGACTAGACTGAATGTTTAAACCAGACCAGCTAACTCAATTCAATTCAGTTAATTCCACACTGTACTATAGATTCTAAAAAAAAAGCTTGTGTGTGTATGTGTATATGTGTATATGTGTGTGTGTGTGTGTGTGCGTGTGTGTGTGTGAGCTGCAGTGTACTATCAGTGAAACAGAAGCACTCAGACGTCCCTCATGTACGTCACACTGCTGAATGAGGTCACGTTCCACAGCACACACACACACACACGCACACACACACACACACACACACACACACACACACACACACACACACACACACACACACACAAAATTCTACACAATCCCCCACTGCCTAATTAACAGTTACTGAGTCAAATAAACCCTTACAGTGTCAGATTAGCAGCCAGAGCCTTGATTTCTACCTGCGACGTCGGATAGGCAGCCGCATTGTTTAACTCCGACTTGTGTTTCGTGTCGAATGAAATTCTACAATCTCCATATAAACTTTAGCACTCCATTTAACCTTTAGCACTTGTAAGACACACCTCTAAAGGGCAGATTGGTGGTTAGCACGTTTGCCTCACACCTCCAGGGTTGGGGGTTCGATTCCCACCTCCGTGTGTGTGGAGTGCCCTGTGCATGTTCTCCCTGTGCCTCGGGGGTTTCCTCCGGGTACTCCGGTTTCCTCCCCCAGTCCAAAGACATGTATTGTAGGTTGATTGGCATCTCTAAATTGTTCGTTGTGTGTGATTGGGCTCTACGATAGACTGGCATCCTGTCCAGGGTGTACCCTGCTTTGTAGTCTCCTGGGATAGGCTCCAGGTTCCCGGTGACCCAGTAGTAGGATAAGCAGGTATAGAGAATGGATGGATGGATGTTTGATGTTAATTCTACAGTACAAATATTCATTTGCTAACATCAATTATTTGTTTGCGTAGATGCTCATTTCACATCACAGAGGCTGTTTGCTCACATCTGCATATAAAACACTACAATAAATTATACTATATTATATTACTATACTATATTAATTCTTTTATATTGAGACACAATATTTTTTATATTGAGACACGGGACTCGGCCGGGCACAGCCCGAAGGAAAGACGTAGGCCCACCTTCCCGTAGGCCCACCACCCGCAGGAAGGAGCATAAGGGTCCAGTCCAGTGTGTTTCAGGGTAGCAGTCATGGGCAGGGGCCCCGACGACCCAAACCCTGGACAAAGAATCTGGCTTTTGGGACATGGAATGTCACCTCACTGGGGGGGAAGGAGCCTGAGCTGGTGAGGGAGGTTGAGTGGTACCGGCTAGAGATAGTTGGGCTTGCCTCCACGCACGGCCTGGGCTCTGGAACCCAACTCCATAGTGAGAGGCGTCGGGCTGGGGTGGGCTTGCTTATAGCCCCCCAGCTCAGCCGCCATGTGCTGGAGTTTTCCCCGGTAAATGAGAGGGTTGTTTCCCTGCGCCTTCGGGCCGGGGATAGGTGTCTCACTGTTGTTTCAGCTTATGGGGCGAACGGCAGTGTGGAGTACCCAACCTTCTTGGAGACCCTGTGAGGGGTGCTGGAAGGTGCTCTAACTGGGGACTAGTTTTGCATAGTTTTGCTGGGGGACTTCAACGCCCATGTGGGCAATGACAGTGATACCTGGAGGGGCGTGATTGGGAGGAACGGCCCCCCTGATCTGAACTCAAGTGGTGTCCTGTTGCTGGAGTTCTGTGCTAGTCACAGCCTATCCATAACGAACACCATGTTCAAGCATAAGGGTGCCCATCAGTACACATGGTACCAGGACACCCTAGGCTGGTGATCAATGATCGACCTTGTGGTCATGTCATCTGACCTTCGGTCGCATGTCTTGGACACTCGGGTGAAGAGAGGGGCGGAGCTGTCAACCGATCACCATCTGGTGGTGAGTCGGATCCGCTTACGTAGGAGGATGCCGGACAGACTTGGCAGACCCAAACATATTGTGAGGGTCTGTTGGGAACGTCTTGCTGATCCCTCTGTTAGGGGGGTCTTCAACTCCCACCACGAGGGAGGTTGGGGACATTGAGTCTGAGTGGACCATGTTCTCCTCTTCCATTGTTGACGCAGCCATCTGGAGCTGTGGCCGTAAGGTCTCTGGTGCCAGTCGCGGCGGCAATCCCCGAACACAGTGGTGGACACTGGAAGTACCTTAAGTCTCTGGATGTTGTGGGGCTGTCTTGGCTGACACGTCTCTGCAACATAGCGTGGCGGTCAGGGACAGTGCCTCTGGACTGGGTGACCAGGGTGGTGGTCCCTCTTTTTAAGAAGGGGGACCAGAGGGTGTGTTCCAACTATAAGGAGATCACACTCCTCAGCCTCCCAGGGAAAGTCTATTCCAGAGTACTGGAGAGGAGAGTCCAACCGTTAGTCGAACCTCGGATACAGGAGGAGCAATGCGGCTTTCGTCCTGGTTGGGGAACACTGGACCAGCTCTATACCCTCCACAGGGTGCTCGAGGGTTCGTGGGAGGTTGCCCAACCAGTCCACATGTGTTTTGTGGACTTGGAGAAGGCATTCAACTGTGTCCCTCGTGGCATTCTGTGGGAGGTGCTCTGGGAGTACGGGGTCTGTGGCCCTCTGTTAAGGGCTGTTTGGTCTCTATATAACTGGCGCAGGAGCTTGGTTCGCATTGCCAGCTGTAAGTCAGATCTGTTCCCAGTGCATGTTGGACTCCAACAGGGATGTCCTTTGTCACCGGTTCTGTTCATTGTTTTTATGGACAGAATTTCTAGGTGCAGCCAGGGGACCACAGGATTGGGGACCACAGGATTTCATTGCTGATTTTTGCAAATGATGTCCTGTTGGCTCCTTCAAGCCTGCACTTACAGCATGCACTGGGGCGTTTTGCAGCTGAGTGTGAAGCGGCTGGGATGAGGGTCAGCACCTCCAGATCTGAGGCCATGGTTCTCGACCGGAAAAAGGTGGCTTGCACCCTCCAGGTTGGAGGGGAGCTCCTTCCTCAAGTGGAGGAGTTTAAGTATCTCAGGGTCTTGTTTACGAGTGAGGGAAGGATGGATCGTGAGATTGACAGACGGATCGGTGCAGCAGCAGCAGTAATGCGGTCTATGTACCGGTCTGTTGTGGTGAAGAAGGAGCTGAGCCGGAAGGTGAAGCTCTCGATTTACCAGTCAATCTACATTCCTACTCTCACCTATGGTCATGACCTCTGGGTCATGACCGAAAGGGTAAGATCCCGGATACAAGCGGCCGAAATGAGCTTCCTCCGTAGGGTGGCGGGGCACTCCCTTAGAGATAGGGTAAGGAGCTCTGTCACCCGGAAGGAGCTCGGAGTAGAGCCGCTGCTCCTCCACATCGAAAGGGGACAGTTGAGGTGGCTCAGGCATCTGTTTCGGATGCCTCCGGGACATCTCCCTGGGGAGGTGTTCCGGGCATGCCCCACCAGGAAGAGACCCCGGGGAAGACCCAGAACACGCTGGAGAGACTATGTCTCTCGACTGGCCTGAGAACGCCTCGGGGTCCCTCCGGAAGAGCTGGAGAATGTGTCTGGGGAGAGGGAGGTCTGGGCACCCCTGCTTCGACTGCTGCCCCCACAACCTGGCTCCGGAAGACAATGAATGAATGAATGAATGAATGAATATTGAGACACTACAATAAATTATATAATTTATATATATATATATATATATATATATATATATATAAATATACACATAACATTATGACCACCTGTCTAATTTTGTGTTGGTACCCCTTTTGCCCTGACACCTTTCTATCAGAACCAGCATTGACTTCTTCCGCAATTTGAGCAACAGTAGTTTGTCTGTTGGATCGGATCACACGGGCCAGCCTTCGCTCTCCACGTGCATCAATGGGCCTTGGCTGCCCATGACCCTGTCTCTGGTTCACCACTGTTCCTTCCTTTGACCACTTTTGATAGATACTGACCACTGCAGACCGGGAACACCCCACAAGAGCTGCAGTTTTGGACATGATCTGATCCAGTCGTCTTCTTCTTCTTCTTTCGGCTTTTCCCTTCAGGGGTCGCCACAGTGAATCATCTCTCTCCACCTATCCCTATCTTCTGCATCTTCAACACTTGCACCCACTAACTTCATATCCTCATTAATTCCATCCATATACCTCCTCTTCCTCTTTGCCTCCTGCCTGGCAGCTCCATGTCCAACATTCTCCTACCAATATACTCACTCTCCCTCCTCTGAACATGTCCAAACCATCTTAATCTGGCCTCCTTAACTTTGTCCCCCAAACGTCCAACATGAGCTGTCCCTCTGATGTACTCATTCCTAATCCTGTCCAACCTTGTCACTCCCAAAGAGAACCTCAACATCTTCAGCTCTGCTACCTCTAGCTCTGACTCCTGTCTCTTCCTCAGTGACACCGTCTCTAAACCATACAGCATAGCCGGTCTCACCACTGTCCTGTACACCTTCCCCTTGATTCTCGCTGATATTTTCTGATCACACAGAACTCCCGACACCTTTCTCCACCCATTCCAACCTGCCTGCACTCGCTTCTTTACCTCTTTCCCACACTCTCCATTACTCTGGACTGTTGACCCCAAGTGCTTAAACTCCTGTACCTTCTTCACCTCTTCACCCTGTAACCTTACTGTTCCACTTCCCTCCCTTTCATTCACACACGTACTCAGTCTTACTACGACTGACTTTCATTCCTCTTCTCTCCAGCGCAAACCTCCACCTCTCCAGGTTTTCCTCCACCTGCTCCCTGCTCTCACTACAGATCACAATGTCATCTGCAAACATCATTGTCCAAGGAGACTCCTGTCTGACCTCCTCTGACAACTGGTCCATCACTATAGCAAACAGGAAGGGGCTCAGAGCCGATCCCTGATGCAGTCCCACCTCCACATTGAACTCCTCTGTCTGACCTACAGCACACCTCACCACTGTCCTGCTCCTCTCATACATGTCGTGCACCACTCTGACATACTTCTCTGCTACTCCTGACTTCCTCATACAGTACCACAGCTCTTCTCTTGGCACTCGGTCATATGCTTTCTCCAAGTCTACAAACACACAGTGCAACTCCCTCTGACCATCCCTATACTTCTCCATCAAAATTCTCTGAGCAAAAATTGCATCTGTTGTGCTCTTTCTGGGCATGAAGCCATACTGCTGCTCACAAATTTCCACTACCTTCCTAACCTAGCTTCCACTACTCTTTCCCATAGCTTCATTGTATGGCTCATCAACTTTATCCCCCTATAGTTACTGCAACTCTGCACGTCACCCTTATTCTTAAAGATCGGCACTAACACACTTCTTCTCCATTCCTCAGGCATCCTCTCACTCTCTAAAACCCTGTTGAACAAACTAGCTAAAAATTCCACTGCTGCCTCTCCCAGACACTTCCAGACCTCCACCGGGATGTCGTCAGGACCAACTGCCTTCCCACTTTTCATCCTCTTCAAAGCCTTCATCCTTTCTAATCTTATCTACTTTCTGTTCCACAGAGTTCACCCCTTCTACTCTTTTTTCCCTCTCATTTTCCTCATTCATCAGCTCCTCAAAGTATTCCTTCCATCGCCTCTGTACACTCTCCTCACTTGTGAGCACCCTTCCATCTCTATCCTTAATAACTCTAACTTGCTGCACATCCTTCCCATCTCGATCCCTCTGCCTAGCTAACCTGTACAAGTCCTTCTCTCCTTCTCTAGTGTCTAACCTAGTGTACAACTCGTCATATGCCTTCTGCTTGGCCTTAGACACCTCTCTCTTCACTCTGCGCTGTACCTCCTTGTATTCCTGTCTATTCTCTTCAGTCCTGTCCATGTCCCACTTCTTCTTGGCTAACCTTTTCCTCTGGATACTATCCTGAACTTCCTCATTCCACCACCAAGTCTCCTTATCTTCTTTCCTCCTTCCAGATGACACACCCAGCACCTTTCTCCCTGTCTCCCTGATCACTTCTGCTGTAGTTTCCCAGTCATCTGGCAGCAATACCTGACCACCCAGAGCCTGCCTCAACTTCTGTCTAAATTCCTCACAACATTCCTCCTTTTTCAGCTTCCACCACTTGGTTTTCTTCTCTATCTCTATCTTTGACCTCTTCGTCTTACAGACCATCAAAGTCATCCTACACACCACCATCCTATGCTATCTGGCTACACTCTCTCCCACAACCACTTTACAGTCACTAATCTCTTTCAGATTGCCTCTTCTACATAGGATGTAGTCTACCTGTGTTCTCCTACCTCCACTCTTGTAAGTCACTCTATGCTCCTCCCTCTTCTGAAAATAAGTGTTAACCACACCCATGTCCATCCTCTTAGCAAAGTCCACTACCATCTGTCCTTCAAGGTTCCTTTCCTTAACTCCAAACTTGCCCATCACCTCCTCATCACCTGTGTTCCCCTCATCAACATGTCCATTAAAATCCGCTCCTATCACCACTCTCTCCCCCTGTGGGAATACTCTCCATCACCTCATCTAATTCACTCCAGAATCTCTCTTTCTCCTCCAACTCACAACCTACCTGTGGGGCATAACCACTAACAACATTCAACATCACCCCTTCAATCTCTAACTTCAGACTCATCACCCTGTCTGACACTCTCTTCACCTCCAGGACATTCCTCTCAAACTTCAGGACCACACCTACCCCATTTCTCTTACTATCCACACCATAATAAAACAGCTTGTTTTTAAAGGCCTTCCCCACCTGGTCTCCTGTACACACAGTATATCCACCTTCCTTCTCTCCATCATATCAGC
>JAUCMX010000009.1:24388016-24410516 GCA_033459395.1 Hemibagrus guttatus | reverse complement strand
GAGTGTGTTTAGTTTTTTATCGTAGAGTGTGTTTTGATGTTACAGCAGAAAGTTTACTGTTTTTACCCCAGAGTGTGTTCTGGTGGTACAGTGGAGTGTGGAGTATGTTTCAGTGTTACAGCAGAACATGCTTCAGTGATAAAAAAGAGTGATTTGCTGTTACAGTGTTGTGTAAAAAAGAGTGTATTTCAGTGTTACATCCTAGTGTGGTTTGGTTACACAGTTGATTGTGTTTTGGTGGTACGGTGGAGTGTGATTGTTACAGTGCAGTGTGATTGTTACAGTGGAGTGTGTGTGATTGTTACAGTGGAGTGTGTGTGATTGTTACAGTGGAGTGTGACTGTTACAGCAGAGAGTGACTGTTACAGCAGAGTGTGACTGTTACAGTACAGCGTGATTGTTACTGTGGTGTGTGTATGAGTGTTATAGTAGAGTGTGACTGTTACAGTGGAGTGTGATTGTTTCAGCAGAGTGTGATTGTTACAGCAGAATGTGACTGTTATAGTGCAGTGTGATTGTTACAGTGCAGTGTGATTGTTACAGTGGAGTATGACGGTTACAGCGGAGTGTGATTGTTACAGCAGAGTGTGATTGTTGCAGTGGAGTGTGATTGTTACAGTGGAGTGTGACTGTTACAGCAGAGAGTGACTGTTACAGCAGAGTGTGACTGTTACAGTGCAGCGTGATTGTTACTGTGGCGTGTGTATGAGTGTTATAGTAGAGTGTGACTGTTACAGTGGAGTGTGATTGTTTCAGCAGAGTGTGATTGTTACAGCAGAATGTGACTGTTATAGTGCAGTGTGATTGTTACAGTGCAGTGTGATTGTTACAGTGGAGTGTGTGTGATTGTTACAGTGGAGTGTGATTGTTACAGACGAGTGTGATTGTTGCAGTGAAGTGTGATTGTTACAGTGGAGTGTGATTGTTACAGCAGAGTATGATTGTTACAGTGGAGTGTGTTTGTTACAGTGAAGTGTGACTGTTACAGTGGAGTGTGACTGTTACAGCAGAGTGTGACTGTTACAGCAGAGTATGATTATTACAGCAGAGTGTGATTGTTACAGTGGAGTGTGATTGTTACAGTGGAGTGTGATTGATACAGTTGAGTGTTACTGTTACAGCAGAGTGTGATTATTACAGCAGAATGTGATTACTACAGTAGAGTGTGATTGTTACAGTGGTGTGTGTATGAGTGTTATAGTAGAGTGTGATTGTTACATTGGAGTGTGATTGTTTCAGAGGAGTGTGATTGTTACAGTGGAGTATGAGTGTTATAGTAGAGTGTGTTTGTTACAGTGGAGTGTGATTGTTATAGTGGAGTGTGACTATTACAGCAGAGTATGATTGTTACACTGGAGTGTGATTGTTACAGTGGAGTGTGACTGTTACAGTGGAGTGTGACTGTTACAGCAGAGTATAATTGTTACAGCAGAGTGTGATTGTTACAGTAGAGTGTGATTTTTACAGCAGAGTGTGACTGTTACAGTGCAGTGTGATTGTTACAGCAAAGTGTGACTGTTAAACAGTGTGATTGTTACACTGGAGTGTGATTGTTAGTGTAGAGTGTGATTTTTACAGCAGAGTGTGACTGTTACAGTGCAGTGTGATTGTTACTGTGGAGTGTGTATGAGTGTTATAGTAGAGTGTGACTGTTACAGTGGAGTGTGATTGTTTCAGCAGAGTGTGATTGTTACAGCAGAGTGTGACTGTTACAGTGCAGTGTGATTGTTACAGCAAAGTGTGACTGTTAAACAGTGTGATTGTTACACTGGAGTGTGATTGTTAGTGTAGAGTGTGATTTTTACAGCAGAGTGTGACTGTTACAGTGCAGTGTGATTGTTACTGTGGAGTGTGTATGAGTGTTATAGTAGAGTGTGACTGTTACAGTGGAGTGTGATTGTTTCAGCAGAGTGTGATTGTTACAGCAGAGTGTGACTGTTAAAGTGCAGTGTGATTGTTACAGCGCAGTGTGATTGTTACAGTGGAGTGTGTGTGATTGTTACAGTGGAGTGTGTGTGACTGTTACAGTGGAGTGTGACTGTTACAGCAGAGTGTGACTGTTACAGCAGAGTGTGACTGTTACAGTGCAGTGTGATTGTTACTGTGGCATGTGTATGAGTGTTATAGTAGAGTGTGACTGTTACAGTGGAGTGTGATTGTTTCAGCAGAGTGTGATTGTTACAGCAGAATGTGACTGTTACAGCAGAGTATGATTATTACAGCAGAGTGTGATTGTTACAGTGGAGTGTGATTGTTACAGTGGAGTGTGATTGATACAGTTGAGTGTTACTGTTACAGCAGAGTGTGATTATTACAGCAGAATGCGATTACTACAGTAGAGTGTGATTGTTACAGTGGTGCGTGTATGAGTGTTATAGTAGAGTGTGATTGTTACATTGGAGTGTGATTGTTTCAGAGGAGTGTGATTGTTACAGTGGAGTATGAGTGTTATAGTAGAGTGTGATTGTTACATTGGAGTGTGATTGTTTCAGAGGAGTGTGATTGTTACAGTGGAGTATGAGTGTTATAGTAGAGTGTGTTTGTTACAGTGGAGTATGATTGTTACAGTGAAGTGTGATTGTTACAGTGGAGTGTGACTATTACAGCAGAGTATGATTGTTACACTGGAGTGTGACTGTTACAGTGGAGTGTGACTGTTACAGTGGAGTGTGACTGTTACAGTGGAGTGTGACTGTTACAGCAGAGTATGATTGTTACAGCAGAGTGTGATTATTACAGTAGAGTGTGATTTTTACAGCAGAGTGTGACTGTTAAAGTGCAGTGTGATTGTTACAGCAAAGTGTGACTGTTAAACAGTGTGATTGTTACATTGGAGTGTGATTGTTAGAGTAGAGTGTGATTTTTACAACAGAGTGTGACTGTTACAGTGCAGTGTGATTGTTACTGTGGAGTGTGTATGAGTGTTATAGTAGAGTGTGACTGTTACAGTGGAGTGTGACTGTTACAGCAGAGTGTGACTGTTAAAGTGCAGTGTGATTGTTACAGTGGAGTGTGACTGTTACATCAGAGTATGACTGTTATGGCAGAGTGTGACTGTTATTGCAGAGTCTGATTGTTACACTGTAGTGTGTTTGTTATAGTGGTGTGTGATTGTTACAGAAATGTGTCTTTGTTACACTGGAGTGTGATTGTTAGAGTGTGATTTTTACAGCAGAGTGTGACTGTTACAGTGCAGTGTGATTGTTACTGTGGAGTGTGTATGAGTGTTATAGTAGAGTGTGACTGTTACAGTGGAGTGTGATTGTTACAGCAGAGTGTGACTGTTATAGTGCAGTGTGATTGTTACAGTGGTGTGTGTATGAGTGTTATAGCAGAGTGTGATTGTTACATTGGAGTGTGATTGTTACAGAGTGTGATTGTTACAGTGGTGTGTGTATGAGTGTTATAGTAGAGTGTGATTGTTACATTGGAGTGTGAGTGTTACAGAGGAGTGTGATTGTTACAGTGGAGTATGAGTGTTATAGTAGAGTGTGTTTGTTACAGTGGAGTGTGATTGTTACAGTGAAGTGTGATTGTTACAGTGGAGTGTGACTGTTACAGCAGAGTATGATTGTTACATTGGAGTGTGATTGTTACAGTAGAGTGGAGAGTGTTAGAGTGTGTATCAGTGTTACAGTGGAGTGTGTTACAGTAGAGTATGAATCAGTGTTACAGTGGGGTGTGTTACAGTGGAGTGTGTATGAGTGTTACAGTGGAGTGTGTATGAGTGTTACAGTGGAGTGTATAACAGTGTTACAGTGGAGTGTATATCAGTGTTACAGTGGAGTTTATATCAGTGTTACAGTGGAGAGTGTATCAGTGTTACAGTGGAGTGTGTTACAGTGAAGTGTGTACAACTGTTACAGTGGAGTGTGTTACAGTGGAGTGTGAATCAGTGTCACAGTGGAGTGTGTATGAGTGTTATAGTGGAGTGTGAATCGGTGTTACAGCGGAGTGTGTTTCAGTGGAGTGTGAATCAGTGTTACAGTGGCTTGTGTTATAGTGGAGTCTTTATCGGTTTTACACTGGAGTGTGTATGGGTGTTATAGTGGAGTGTGTATCAGTGTTACAGTGGAGTGTGTTGCAGTGTTACAGCGGAGTGTGTATCAGTGGAGTGTGAATCAGTGTTACAGTGGCTTGTGTTATAGTGGAGTCTTTATCGGTTTTACACTGGAGTGTGTATGGGTGTTATAGTGGAGTGTGTATCAGTGTTACAGTGGAGTGTGTTGCAGTGTTACAGTGGAGTGTGTATCAGTGTTACAGTGTCGTGTGTATCGGTGTTACAGTGGTGTGTATGACTTTTACAGTGCCGTGTGTATGAGTGTTACAGTGTCGTGTGTATCAGTGTTACAGTGGAGTGTGTACAAGTGTTACGATGGAGTGTGTACAAGTATTACAATGGAGTGTGTTACAGTGGAGTGTGTATGAGTGTTAAAGTGGAGTGTGTTACAGTGGAGTGTGTAAGTGTTACAGTGGAGTGTGTTACAGTGGAGTGTGAATCAGTGTTACAGTGGAGTGTGTTACAGTAGAGTGTGTATGAGTATCAGTGGAGTGTGTATCAGTGTTACAGTTGAGCGTGTATCAGTGTTGCAGTGATGTTTAATACAGTGGAGTGTGTATCAGTGCTACAGCAGAGTGTGTTTATTAGTGTTACAGTGGAGTGTGTATCATTGTTAGGCTGCTGGTGTGTGTTAGGTAAACTCAGGCTAAATAGGCCTCTAATCCGGATGCTCGCTCTCACACACACACCAGTCTGTGTCACTTATATTCCCTCGCTTCAGCGCTCTGCTCTGGGGTCATCGGCGTGCCGAGACCTTGTTACACACTCGCTTATGTGGGTGAATCTGACTGACCTCACTGTGCGGTGTTTCTGCTAAATTAGTCATTTTGGTTTTTTTTCTTTGCTTAACGGACTAGAGCAGTCTGTTACATATGGCCTTAATTTGGGCCTCAGTTCCTTCAGTGTGTGTGGAGGAAAATAAAAGAAAACAACTTACTAATGAAAAGAAGAGAAATAAAACAGAAATGAAGGGAAAGAAGTATACAGGTAAAGAACCAAATGAATAAGAACAAAATTCTTTAAAACAAGTTGTCCAAATTTAATGAGACTTTATTAAAAGTATATGATTTTGAAAATAAAGTAGCAACATTTTGAGAAATAAAGCCATAGATTCTGATATTAAGAGAACAATGTTGTATTGCTACTAATTTGTTCTCAAAATCATATATTTTGAAGTTCACAGTAAAATGCTACCGCACTTTGCTAATTTTATTCAAGAAGCTCTTGAATAAATTGATGCAGTTGATTTGAAATATTTCTTTTTGCAACATCTATATCAATTTTTACACTTCCAAATTGTTGATATGCTCGTCCTCGATAGTAAACCTGGCTACTAGTTTAAACTACATGCCACAATAGTTACTTTACCCTAGCAACATTGCTAACAGCACACCAGTAGCTGCTCCTAGAAAGGAAATGTTAGCTTTACCTAAGGTAGCTAGTTAGTGGCTAATTTTAGTTCAGTGCTGCATTTTGGAAAATCACCAGTTTAGGTAATGTGGATAAACTATTCCATACTGTAATTGTAATATAATAGACGTGGCAAATGTAAGTACAGGTGTAACCTTTAATTCGATCAGAACATATCAGACATGCTGCAACAATTTTCCCTTAAAAAATCAGAGTCAAGATGTTTAGCACTATGAGACTAATGAGCTAATAATTAATGCCTCCAGTTTAGTATTGCACATTAAATCTGCATTCCTACGATATTGTGTTGCTTTTAAAAGCTTTGTGGGTTCCAGTAAAGCTCCAGAGCATCAGATTCAGGTAGGAGGTGGAAACTAGTGTGAAGGTTGATTTATGCATATAGCCCTCATTTTTTTGTTTTATTTTTTGGTTATTTAGTTAATTTATGGAAACTCTACAAGTATAGAAGTGTTACTTGGCCTTACAAAGATTGAGATTTATACTAACTGTGGTAGATGTTCCTACACTTGTTTGCTAATTAGATTTTGACTTTGTTTAGGTAAACAGGTAGACAACATACTCTAACTTTATTTGCTAAGACAGTAACAGGTATCATGAATCTTGTGGTATTCATGAAAACATGAATCTTGTGCTTACCGCCATCTGAGTAGGTCTCGGTTCCATACCCGTCCTGCAGCCCATTGTTCCACGTGCCCTCGTACTTGCCACTGGCCCCAGTGCTCTCCCGCACTCCGTAGCGCCCCTTAAATCCATGCGTCCACTCCCCCTTGTACACCCACTTGCCCTTGTTCTCCACGCCGATGCCGTGGCGTTTGCCTTGTGCCCACGTACCCTGGAAGGTGTTGCCACTGGGCCATGTGTACACACCCAGGACCTCGAAACCATGGCTCCATGCCCCGGCGTACTCGCCCTGGCCTTTGGGCCCCGTGCAGATGCCATGGCCGTGGGCCTTGCCTTCGTCCCACCCGCCACAGTAAGACCCCCCATCGTCAAAGTTGAACCTGCCCCCAGTGGACATGCATGAAATAGGGCTTGGCAAAAGTCCACAAATCTCGGAAAAAGAAAAAGAAAATTTCAAAAAAAAATTTGGAATGGGTGGTGGTGGTGGTGGGAGGGGAAGGGAACAAGAGTGGAAGACGTTGCTTAAACTGGAAATATCCCTGTCAGTCAGGCGTTGCTCAAAGTGACAACAACTCAAACTGAAAAAAGAGACTGAAAGAAAAAAATAACACGGGATGTTGCTCACACCATCCTGCTCCCAGAGAACGAGGTTATTATTCCCGAGCCGGTCTCCGGCGACTGCGTCTCGGAGATGGACACAGCGGAAGGCCCACACCAGCCATCACGCGCCGGGTCGACACAAGCGCAGCGACTCGGATGTGCAGGGCTTCTCAGGCCCTGATCCTCAGCTCCCCGAGGCTCCACCTTTTTAGAAACCTGTTCGGTGGAGGAAGCGCTTGTGCAGCATTTACACAAGTCTACTCTAACACACTCTTAGAAAAAAGGGTTCCTCTCAGGTTCTTTGGATGATTCTTGCTTTGTATTGTCAGGTTCTACATTCCACCTTTCAGGGTTCCTACAGGGGGATAAACCCAAGAACCTTCTTTTCTAAGAGTGTATGGAGGAGGAGGCTCCTGTCTTGTTGTACAAGCGTCAGCACCCAAACCCCCCGCCCAACATCATCACGCTGCGGATGATGCTGCTGATGAAGGGATGAAAGAAAGAGAAGAATGAAGAAAAAAACAGGAGGTGCGTGATTGCTTGATATGAACGCTGTCGTTTAGGTAACAGGAGATGGATGGATCAGCAGGACAGCAGACAATCTAGCGTTATTAATCCGTTGTATGGTTGCCGTCTCTGTCCCCCCCCCCCTCTCTCTCCCTCCCTGTCTATCTATCTTGCTCGCTTTCTCCTCACGCTCTTTCAGGTCCACATCACAATCCAGTGTTTGCGCATCAGTGATAAATCCAGGTTCAGAGCCTTCCGTTCTGTATCCAGGGAGAGTGCGTGCCTGCTTTGCTTGTTCTTATCGTTTATCTCGGCTGTCTGTGTGTTTGAATCTCTCTCTCTCTCTCTCTTTCTCTCTCTCTCTCAGATCTGCTCATTACAGGAGGACTGTTCCAACACAGCCAAACCCCCCCTCATCTCCCCTCCCCCGCACACACTGACTCTCTACCTCCACTTAAAGAGACACAACACTCCCTCTTTCCTTTTATCGCTCGTTCTCTCTTTCCTTACTCCCTCCCTCCCTTTCTCTTTTCCCTCTCCATCTCTCTCCACTTAAAGACACATATACTACTCTAATACAGATCTCTCTCTCTTGTCTTCTTCATTTAGAAGCTTAGGTTACCATCTGTGCTGAATTTCACATCCTCTCCGTGTATCAGATTGGGTTTCCTCGGGGTTCTCTGGTTTCCTCAAAATAATAAAAGCGATTAAGGGGTCCAAGCATTCTGTGATTCATTTGATGTTTGCATCTCGGTGAGCTTTAGCTGTTTTCTTAAACCCATCTATCTATCTATCTATCTATCTATCTATCTATCTATCTATCTATCTATCTATCTATCTATCTATCTATCTATCTATCTAACACTTAAAGAGACAGACATTCTGCTAACATGCACCATTTTCTCCTTTTCATTCCCTCCCCTGGGAGATCAGCGTTTTAATTGGCCAGTTTATTCTCTCTCTCTCTCTCTCTCTCTCTCTCTCTCTCTCTCTCTCTCTCTCTCTCTCTCTCTCTCAAATGCTCAGCACACACACAGAAATAAGACATAGGCTAATGATAGTCTGTAGCATGGCGCGCTTTCCGCAGGTCGGAAGATGCCACTGATTTTTTCCCCTTTATATCTGATATGTTTAGTCCTGATGGATCTCTAGACAAAATTTATCATCCTCTACTCACTACATACACAATATGCTGTTTCAGTGTCACATATTATAAACAATACAGACTCGGTAGACTCTGACTCTAAACTTTAATCAGATATGGTGATTTTGTTCGGCTCTGATCTTATAAAGAGCTTCGAAAATCTTGTCTCCATCTACAAATTCCTTAAATCACACTGTCACAGACTCATCAGAGCGACTCTTAAGGAGGCACTGGTCAAGTATTTGTTTAAGTTTGGTAACAAATGGGACAAACACCTCCCACATTGCTCTAGCATACTACACTACAGTTATACTTGTATGAGTTTTAACCCTTATTCTTGGTCAACAGTTCCATTGGACAATCACCTTAACACCTGTACCACATTCCCCTCAGGGACCCAACACTCCAGCTAAACATGATACACTGACTATGATAAAAAAAAGAGCCTTTGCAATGTAAAGTATGTGCAGTGTGCCCATGTCTTATACATTTATTTAAAAATAAATATATGATTTAGCTGTTAGATCATGTTAGTCAGCTAGCTACCGTTGTAAAGCTGTAAAGATCAACACATTTAATACAAATTAAATCCTCACAGAACTCCTGTCAGATTTACTGTCAGATCATGTTAGCTAGAGTTATGACTGTGATACTGTTATAATCAAATAACATTTGAAAAAGGTCAGAATATCATCCACTTAAAAAAATCCTGTCAGGTTATGTCAGTTTAGCTCATAACAGCCACCTTGCTAGCATTAGCAGTGGATATTCACAACGTTCCACTAAACATCCTTTCAGAAATCCTGTCAGATGTAGCTCCTGTTAGCCAGCTAGCTGTGATTAGCCATGAAGCTCAGCTAAATGAATATGTAATATGATTTAGTAATCCTGTCAGAGCTTTATGCTTAGCTAATGTGTTGGTGCTATTAACACACAGATGAATTCACAAGTGAAGCGAGCCGTAAAAACACGCCTTCAGTTGCAGGAGATGGTTTAGCTGATGTCGCCACTTTAGCTCGAGCCTGATGTTCATTAGCATTAGTGCAGGACAGGGAGTGTGTGTGCATGTGTGTGTGTGTGTGTGTGTGTGTGTGTGTGTGTGTGTGTGTGGGGTGTGTGTGTGGTGGTTGGTCTTTTGAGCACAACGAGGCATGCAGAAGCGTAGGAGTGAGAGAAAAGAGAGAGAGAGAAAGAGAGAGAGAGCGAGAGAGAGAGAGAGAGATATTGCAGAGGAGGTTGTGAAGCATGACAGGTGTCTCCTTAAGAAGAACGTGTTACCACGAAACACTGTTCTAAACAACAGAGCACAGGAAATGAGTCTGCACTTGGGTTTTCTGTCCACCTACTTTTATGCTAATGAATTAGTGTAGAACTGAAACGAAATCATAACAGCATATACTGAAAAAGAATTGAAGTGATATCCTGTGTAATCTATATCACAGTTTCCTCATCAAAGCTTTGAGTTTAACTGTAGTTAACAGATTTGGGGGATGTGTTAAGGCGTTGGCTTGTTGTGAGTTCAAATGGGCCCCTGAGCAAGGCCCTTAACCCTCAATTGCTCAGTTGTATAAAATGAGACGAAGCGTATGTCCCTTTGAATAAAGGTGTCTGACAAAATGCCGTAAATGATAACAAACAACACTGAGGCTAAAACAAGACAGTACTGAAAATCAGAACCTTTTTAAACCCTGCCGTAAAGCTCAGAATGGCAGACAGGGGCAATATTGATAGCTTAAGTATTATGTAATTAATTAAGTATTAGTAGTATTGTGTGAAAAAGTATTTGCCCCCTAAGCCTAATAACTGGTTGGTCGACCCTTAGCAGCAACAACTGCAATCAAGCGTTTTCCATAACTTGCAATGAGTCTGTTACAGCGCTGTGGAGGAATTTTGGCCCACTCATCTTTGCAGAATTGTTGTAATTCAGCCACAGTGGAGGGTTTTCGAGCATGAACCACCTTTTTAAGGTCATGCCACAGCATCTCAATCGGATTGAGGTCAGGACTTTGACTAGGCCACTCCAAAGTCTTCATTTTGTTTTTCTTCAGCCATTCAGAGGTGGACTTGCTGGTGTGTTTTGGATCATTGTCCTGCTGCAGAACCCAAGTTCGCATTGTAATGTAATCTGTCATGTAATCTGACAGGGAGATCACACGTTACACACAGAACCTGGAGGAAACCCATGGGTACACAGGGAGAACAGGCAAAACTCCATGATGTCACTAATCTGAGCTCAGACTCAGACTGCGGACCCCGGAGCTGTGCTACATGCTGACAGCAATTTAAAAAGAGTTCACTGTCAAGGAAAAGACACAGATTCCAAACATTTGGATAGAAAGCCACTGATTCGAAGTGTCTGTGGTCTGAACTCCAGATATGATGTCATCTAAAATGGGAAAAAGGGCTTCATTACAGATCTAATACCAACCTCAATCAACTTTTAACATCAAACATCCAGAAACACATTGCTGTGAATATGCATGCAGCATGAAGGGACTATGGCTTCCATCTCAGAACTTATTGGTTAATACTGTAAATATTCACATTTCTACACTTTTTGGAGTCAGTGCAATTTAGAAAAAGTCCAGAAGAGAGAAAAAATGGCGCCGTCTTTTTTTCTGAGCAGTAGAAAGCTCAATAGAAAGCGTTAACACCCTCTAGTGGTGAAATGCAAACATTGCAACAGCTTTAAAATACAAATTATAATACATTTTCTAAAATAAGGTCCACGTTTCACTGACTTGGTTTAGAAAACATATAAATAAACTTATTTAAACATTCACATGCCAGATTCATTCAATTTATGACTACGATATCTTAAAATAAAGCTGTCCTTGTCACTGGGGGTGATGCCATCAAGTGTACTGTTCTTAAATCTTTATTGCATACTGTGTGTTTCACCTGGAGATGTGGATGTAATTGTGTAAAATAATAAGCTTTTATTAAAAAAAATAAATAGAAAAAATTTACAGAAATCTACAGAAAATCACCCTTACATTTGACCATTTATTGTAAATTGTTGAAAAAAGAAACCAACTTCTTTTATATCAAACATAAAGTAAGTATTAAACTACATAAGCGAAACATTTCCAGGAAGCATAATTACATGAAGAAATTAATTTTTGTGATAACTCGAATGAATGTGTTGTGATAGTATTACTATTATAGTATTATAACATTTTGGAATTTGGAATATAATAGGACATCTATGAATATGTGTAATGTTTTAAACCTAAAACAACCCCATATATCTGTTATTGTTTTTTGTTATAGAGAGGTTTTGTTGCAGTAGGTGTGTGTGGGTGAATCCATAATGTTCACAAATAATCAGCTGACAAAACATATTTCATATACTGAAAAAAAAAAAAGCATAAATAATCCATTTCTGCTTATTTTTAAGCACGACAACACTGTTATTTATATGTAACAGCGCCATCATATGGACTGGGCAAGGTGGAATTACATGAAAAACTTACAGAATGCAGAAGTAATACTGTAATACACACACACACACACACACACACACACACACACACACACACACACACACACACGTTGATTTTAAAATAAATATCATAAAATGTAGTATATTTGATATAGTCTTAAATCTTGTATTATTAAATTTCATTATTTGTATTTTATATTTACTGTACTGTTCTATACACGTCATATTTATTATACTATTAATAAAAATATGAATAAATACTACCTATTCAATACAATTTTATTTTCGTACGTTGTTTATTTATTTGTTTGTTTTGCCTGTTTGTTTTTTGTTTTGTATACCTTTAAGACTTTTTTTTTTTTTTTTAAATATAGGCCATTGATGTATTATATTTCATATTTGAGGTATGAATTTACTCTAATCCATGGCTAAAAAAGCCTTACAGACCCAATAGAAAGCTGAGCAGCTGCTCGAGGGGCGTTTTTAACCAATCAGAGCCGCATCCTGGCGTCACTGACAGGCAGACTGACCTATAGAAATGGAGTGGGCGGAGCTTATGTGCCAGAGTTCTAGGCTGGGAGAGAGACGTTGCTGCCTTTTAGTCGACTTCCCGACGGGATGTAAAAGCCAAGGAGCGAAAATCTGAGTTTATTCACACAATTTTGGATTAGAATCTAATCGAAAAGGAGAAGAATGAGTGTCAGGTGTACATTTAAAACCTCGATAAAGGATTACGAGGTGGAATTTGTGGCCTGTTTTGCTCCTACAGTGCAACTATAAGGGCGAAGTGTGCTGGACTTGGATGGGATTGTTTATCGGTTCGGGTCCATCACTGGCCGGGCGGTTTAGAGGAACAATTGTGATTTGAGAGGGAGGAAAAGGAGGACTGAATTCTTCTCAGGGTTTCACAGATTCTCTGAGCAGTATTCCCTGTTTTAAAGCTGAGCAGGAGGTTGGTAGATGGTGGAAAGAGCCGAGTCTGGACATACTTGCAGCAGCCGCACGGATTCCTTTCTTTCCTTCGCTTCCCTTCCTGTCTTCCTTCCACTTTTTCACTTTTTCCCTTCACTTTCAGCAAGAATAAATAATGCAACCCTTTGTGCATAAAATAAGGAGGAAACAGTGCTGTTATTCTCCACCGTTCCCAGTGTCGAGATGTTGAACTTGAGAAGTTGATGAAGGTTGATGTATGAGTTTGGAGCTTGGTGGGTTCGGTGGATTCGGTTCTCCCAGAGTTTCTTTCCAAAACAAGCTTCAAAATGGTGGAGAATAGGTGTTGCCTTAAGAGAGAAGAGGTGTACCGGTGGTTCTCGGGCTTGAGCTCGGCTCAAAGGGCCGAATTCCTGTGCGGACTCTTGGATCTTTGCGTTCCGGTGGAGTTGCGCTTCCTCGGGTCCTGCTTGGAGGACTTGGCTCGTAAGGACTACCACTCTCTGAGAGATGCCGAGATCAAAGCCAACAACCCGGCCGACCTGGCACTCCTGGCCAACATGACAGATGAGGTGGTGCGCAGCAAGCTTCTCGTCTCGCTCGCCCTACTCGGCTCGGACAACCGGGCGGCGGCGGGCGTGCTTTTCCGGACGCTCACACACGTCGACGCCATCATCCACGATTACGGGCTGCGTCTGAGTGATGGCCGGACCGGCGAGCAGTTCCTCCTGCTCTTCACCATGGCCGCTAATCACCCGGCCTTCAGCTTCCACCAGAAGCAGGTGCTCAGACAGCTGCTTGCACAGATCCAGGAGATCCTCCAGTCCAACAGGTCCGATGCGGCACACGGAGGAAATACCGGATCGTCTGCTGTTCCTACTTCAATGCCTACGTACATCAGTGCACCTGCACATCTTACCTGCTGCACCAAGGTAGCTGAGCTACCGTAACACTTCACACTGCTGCATGTGCTTGATCACATCACCAAACTGTGCTGGATCCTGCCGCTCCGGGACCACAGGAATTCCCTGTTTATTGGATTTATACCAAATAATCTGGGATCCATCACAGTTTGGTCCTCGTTCTCTGGCTCTAACACACAACTTAACTTTCTCATGAGTCGAATCCGTCGCTTTATCCCCGGCTGAGCCGAGCCGCAGTAGGCCAGTTGTTTAGTTTTACTTTGAGGATGTAGGAATCTCGAGGCACTTCACGTATCGATTATATTCTGAGATGCAATTTTATCAACTTCATCCATCTCAAGGTTTGATTTTTTTATTTTTTTTTATGGACACTGAGGTGAGGAATAAACCACTCGGTGTCACGCTGTTATGGAATAATAATCAACAAGTGTGTTGTGTGCAAGCGGAGTTACAAGTTATCTCATGATTAATGTGTATTTTTATTCCTATAGAATCCACATCCGTCATGTTCAGACAAGTCTTTTAAAGGAGCAGCAGCAGGTTTTAATTTGAATCTTAATCCTGTGACTTTCACTCAATGCTAAATCCATGACTAAGTTCTGCCTGAGTTACTCAAGTACTTTAGTCCTCCTGGAGCCTGTGTCATTATTTAACTCCCGACGACAACAACACCAAGAAAAACAAAACATAACGAAGTCGCTTGTCCTGGTCTGACCCCAGCTGTGTGTTGCAGCGTAACCACACACTGTCTGCATTTCAGTTTTAGTTACAGGATTCAATTATTCGATCCAGCTGTAGTCTGAAAAGTCCCGAGTCCGTGGCTGCTGTAGGAGACGCACACAGTCAGCCGTGAGGAATTTATGCTTTATATATCGGAGAGAAACGGACAGCTTTCCAACCATAATATCTTCTAATGAATGAAACCTGGTGGAGGTTAGCTGAGACCGGCATGTTTATCTCTGTAATGTTGACGAGGTGAATCGGAGGTTTGCAGTCAGAGATCGACGTTCTCAGAAAACTTCTCGCTTATGAAACTCTCTCATAGTTATTATAAAAAGAACTATTTTTGGTTCTTTTTAAAAGTAAAAATAACTAAAAAAAAGTTGGTATTTATTTCCGTTGTGAACTCACTGCTTAACGACTCGTCATGCAGTTTTAGGAAATTAAGTGACGCTTATCATGCCGAAGGTGACTCATCCTGAATGTTTTGTTCCACACCAGTTCATCACTTAATGATATTTTCTCTTAAGTAAACAATCACACCTCACACTTTAGCAGCTTGGTGTTGCAGAACGTCCCGAAAACGTGCGAGAATGTAAAGTTTTACAGCTTTACCGCTGAATGTTCCAAAGCTCTGCCACTGGAGACTCCTTCCATAAGTTTCTCGTCTATGCTAACTTCACGTTAGCATCTTCACAGCCTTGTGATTGACAGCAGCCTAAAGCTAGAGCGCTCCTGACAGTGTAAGCATGAGAAAAGTACAGTAAAGAACGGTTCACATTGGTTTGGTGTGTGCCAGATGTTTTACCTTCAGCCTCCATTTTTACAATCGTTAAGCCACATGTGACTGTTTATTTTATTGAGAGTTTACATCATGGAGTCGTTAGAAGTGGGAGTTTCTTAATTATGCAAATGAGGTGAAGCGACTGATCTGAACTGTTTGCTCAGATGATTCCTCAGAGCAGATTGTTGGTTTGTCTTCAGGATCCTGTAATCTCACCACTTTAGTTTGGAAGAAAAGCAACAGCGTCAAATTGTCCCGATTTTAACTGTAATAAATCAAGACTAACTTAATTTAAGTTAACTAATTTTAAATCCTTTATAAAGACTAGCCAGGTGATGTTTACAAATTTTATAGACTAAATTTTTTGGAGAGATTTCCTCCTGACCAGCTGTCCATCTCATTTCGCTGACTCCGCCCCTTGTTATTAATATTCATAAACCAGACCCCAGGTCTTCATTAATATTCATCACCTGACTCGGCACAGTTTTTATCTCTGAGTTTAGATCACACTAACACGCTAAAGAGTACGTGAGGAGACTCCGCCGTCACACCGTCTGCCGTCATGCCATATATGGTGCTGTAGCTTTGGGGGCGTGGCCTGTCGTAGGTTTCATACAACTTAATTTTCTAATTGTTCTGCATGTTCTCAGCATTTCTGCAACTTCTTCTGGTGTAAAAGAAGCACGATTGAAATATATAAACATCTTATAATATGTTAATAATGAATATAATCTCACCTTTTATTCAGTTCAAACTAATTGTGAGGGAAAAAACAGAGAAATAAAGATAAATTAAATGGTGAAATGGGCAAATAATCAAAGTGTGATGAAAATATTCACATTTAAACTAATTGTTGCAGCTTTGTGTATTTCAGTGATTTAATTTTTATTAGATTTGAAGTTCCACATGGTCACGATTAAATCTGTTACGTGTGTGTGTGTGTGTGTGTGAGAGAGAGAGAGAGAGAGAGAGAGAGAGCGTGAGTGGAGCTTTCAGCAGAGGATCTGAGGTCATTTTGCCCGAGAGCTGCGTTTGCAAATCAGAGGCAGAGGAAGATCCCGTTATGCCAATCATGGCTGTAACATAAAACCAGAGTTTGTCAGGAGACACACATGCACACACACACACACACACACAAACACAGTGTCTAAATGTTTGTGTGCACATACGTGTGTGTGTGTGTGTGTGTGTGTGGGAGGGGAAAGTACCGTCTGCAGGCGGAGAAAAGACGGCTGTATTTAGGGTTTTGTTGGCTTTGGCGCGTGTGGCGTTGGGCTCAGCACATTTCTGTCGGCTGAAGTCAGCTCTCTGCGTGACACACACTCCACTCTGATTCACCAGGGAAGTCAGACAAGAAAAAACGTCAACACAAACACACACACACACGGGCCGGCTGTGTACGCACGCCGAACCCCTCGTATCCCTGACGGTATCCCGAACCTGGCGCAGTGGAAGCTCTGTTTTTCTTCCCCGGGATTTTCTCATGTGAACACATCTGGGTCTCGTTAACGGCATCATCTTGCAAAAGGCTGAGAGAGAAAATCATTTACAGCTTTCATGTTTAACCCCACTGTAGTGTTTGCTGAGTGATGTTCTGTCTCGTCGCCTCACATCACCTCCTCACATTTTACAGCAAAACATTTCTATAGAAATTTTTGTTAAAAGAAAGCGCTATACAAATAAAAAATTGAACCTAGCACTTTTTCAGATTGTGTTTGAGTTCAGGATGGCTTCTGATACTGAAATGAGTAACCTACTAATCAATCAGGAATGTCACAGAACTTTGTATTTAGCTGTGTTTATGTATGTGGCATTGTGGTCAGGAACTGTGATCTGATCGGTTATTATGGCACTGGGGCAGGATCTGTGATCTGATTGGTTACTGTGGTTCTTTTGAAAGGACCTCTGATCTGATTGGTTAATGTGGCATTGGGGGTAGGATCTGTGATCTGATTGGTTACTGTGGCTCTTTGGTCCAGAACTAGGTACTGATTGGGTCTTAGCTGATGCTTTTGGACTTCTTTTTTTTGTTTATTTGGCCTTATGGCCAGGAGCTAGCTTCTGATTGGATACAGTGACTCTTTGGACATGAACTGTGATCTGATTGTTTGTAATTGTGTTATGGCCAGGAACTAGGTTCTGATTGGTCACTGGCTTTTTTGAACAGGAGCTATGATCTGATTGGTTTCAGTCTGTCTACTTGCCTGTCTGCCTGCCTGCCTGTCTGTCTGTTTTCTTGTCTGTATGCCTGTCTGTCTTTCTGTCTGTTTGCCTGCCTGCCTGTCTGTCTGTCTGTTTGCTTGCCTGTCTGTCTGCCTGCCTGTCTGTCATGGGATGTGAGTTTTTCTCAGTTTTTTGGTTATTAGTACAGAACCTTCACTGCCAGGGTACAGCATCCTCAGTCTCCAGTGAGCTTAAAGCATAAAATGTTATGATGGAAAACAACTATTTTTCTGGTCATTCCACATGCGGTAGAAGTGGAGCAGGATGCTGGGTTTATGTTTTCCTGAGTTACACCTTTAACGCTGTTAATGTTTATATTTGGCATAAAGGTCTTAAATGTGGCTTTTTTTTTTTAAAGAAATAAAGAAGTTTGGAGGAAAATTTAAAAAAGTATAAAGCTCAAGAGATATCAGCCTCGTAGTTTCTGGCAGATCTGAAGCAGTAAACTTCGTGTGTTGAAACCTAAATACATCACTACTGTGGATATTTTATTGTTTGCTAAACTGTTTATTTAAACTGAAAACTTTAGTCTGACGTTTGCAGTGATTCCAGACTGGAGATTCCAGCCTGGAAACTCGTGTGTGTGTGTGTGTGTGTGTGTGTGTGTGTGTGAGAGAGCTCACATCAATGAGAAACAGATTCACAGTGGAGTTTATTACTCACATATTGGACTTTTATGAGATGTGGGACAGATCAGCGGTGTGGACTAATCAGATTACAGAACAGGACTCAGATCAGTGGTGTGGACCAATCAGATTACAGAACAGGTTTATATTGCTGATCTGATCCCTGATCTGATTCTGATCAGTTTCTGATTCTGATTGGTCTATACTATTCTCATCTGACTCGAATTTGACTCTTGATTCTGATTTGACTCTGATTCTGATCTGATTGCTCTATAATACTGTTCTAAACCCTATTCTGATTCTGATTGGTCTATACTTCTGATATTAATTTCAATTTGATTCTGATTTGACTCTGATTCTGATCTGATTGCGCTCTATAACTGTTCTAAACCCTATTCTGATTCTGATTCTCATCTGACTCTAGTTTAGAAGCAGGCTGTAGATCAGCAGTACAGACCAATCAGCTATATTTCACAGGAAAAGCCCTGAGTTACCAGACTGGTCAGAGTGAATTTATTACTACTGAGTGATTCACTCGTAAAAAACAAACAAGCAAAAAAAAACAATAATAAAAACTCCCTCTCCGCTCACTAACTCGCCGTTTCAGACCATCCGTATTCTCCGTCTGCTTTTAATTACAGTGTTGACTCCTGCGCTGGAGATTAAACGGTTTTACATTGCTTCACATGCAGTGTTATTGTTCTCCAGGAATTTTTAGAAAATGCAAAAATAGTTTAGAAAACCTCATACTGTGTGATTCTTTGGACATTATTATTATAGAATATTATTTTGTTTTTAAAAATAGGCCACGCCTCCTTTCTGAGTCTGATGTAAAATGTGGAGAAACGTTCTTTTGTTCATGTTTATATATAGGTGTGTGTGTGTGTGTATGTGTGTGAGATACCTGCTATGAAGCATGGTGGTGGTTGCATCACTTTGAGAGTTACTCTTGGTTTCTTGGTTGCTTCTTTAAACATCTCTTGACCTGGTCATTGACTGTTCCACTGGTGTTCCACATCCTTCCCATATTTCAGTAACAGATGGAATATTGCTAACGTAGCCAACGTTTTACTTGTTAGTTAATTCTGTAAAAACTCACCTGCAAATTTTTTTCACTCTCAAATTTGTTTCTCCTTAGACCGTGCCCCGAGAAGTGACGACAGGCCCCATGGATGACGGAGTGGTGTCAGAGGTCATGTCCCAAACCCCTGCGCCTACTTGCCAGGAGCCACCCATAAAAATGCATGCTGGGAAACCTGGAAAAGGTGAGCACGGATCCACAACAACACACCTCGGGTCAAAGGCAGGTAAGAAGAGGCGCAGAGTGGAAGATGGAACATGAAAGAACATGTGAATAGCTTCAGGAATGTCTTGCATGCTTTTCTCACGAGCCCCAGAAATCCGAAACAAGTTTGAATTTGGCCGGGAGTCGAGAGAGTTTCAAAATTCTAATCAGCGGTCAGTGATCAAGATAAAGTAGCGCCAAAGCAAGTAAATCAGTCTGATTTCAGATTTCCTCCACATGTGAAACTGTACAGATTAGACATACAGTGTGCTGTGTGTGTGTGTGTGTGTGTGTGTGTAGTTCATTCAGATTGTGTAGAACCTCTCTCTGATGTTTGTTTTGGTTAGAATCACTCATTCTATGACGTGTGGGGATTTGGTGGCTTGGCCACATGTGATCCTGTTTGCTGAATCTGAATCAGATAGAAGTTGATTCTTCTGATTTGTTTACTATTTGAGTTGATCCAGTTTGACGCTGCATGATTATGAGTCAAAATGAAGTCAAATGAAGAACATGTGAGAGGGGCCAGGGCTGAACAGAGCAACCAGGCAAACCCAAAACACACTGCAGGGTCGTTTCACTTCCTGCAGATTGATTCAGAGTCAAATCAACTTCTCAGTGCAGTTAATTTGTGCTGAACTGCGACTCATGCTAGAGTTAGAATCATGCTGGATTTTGAAATGCACTAGAGATCGAAAAATAACTGTATGACTCGCACTGAAGGTGGTATCATGTTAGACTTTGAGATATGCTGAAATTTGATTCACTTATGAATCATGCTAGAGTTTGAATCACATTAGACTTTGAATCTTGTTAGAGTGAGTTTAAATTACTTAGAGTTTAAATCACTTAAAGTTTAAATAAAATAAAAAAATCACTTAAAGTATGAATCACATTAGACTTTGAATCACATTACAACTGAATCTTGTCAGAGTTTGAATCACATTAGACTTGAATCTTGTTAGAGTTTGAATCGCCTAGAGTTTAATTCAAATTAGAGTTTGAATCAAATAAAATTTTTAATCATACTAGAGTTCAAATCACATTAGACTTGAATCATGTTACAGTCTGAATCGCTTAGAATTTGAATCACTTGAAGTTTGAATCACTTAGAGTTTGAATCACCTAGAATTTAAATCACTTAAAGTATGAATCACATTAGACTTTGAATCACGTTACAACTGAATCTTGTTAGAGTTTGAATCACATTAGACTTTAATCTTGTTAGAGTTTGAATCACCTAGCGTTTGAATCACTTAGAGTTTGAATCGCTTAGAGTTTAAATCACTTGAAGTTTGAATCACTTTAGACTTTGAATCACGTTACAACTGAATCTTGTTAGAGTTTGAATCACATTAGACTTTAATCTTGTTAGAGTTTGAATCACCTAGCGTTTGAATCACTTAGAGTTTGAATCGCTTAGAGTTTAAATCACTTGAAGTTTGAATCACTTTAGACTTTGAATCACATTACAACTGAATCTTGTTAGAGTTTGAATCACATTAGACTTTAATCTTGTTAGAGTTTGAATCACCTAGCGTTTGAATCACTTAGAGTTTGAATCGCTTAGAGTTTAAATCACTTGAAGTTTGAATCACTTTAGACTTTGAATCACGTTACAACTGAATCTTGTTAGAATTTGAATCACATTAGACTTGATTCGTGTTACAGTTTGAATCGCCTAGAGTTTAATTCAAATTAGAGTTTGAATCAAATTTTATTTTTAATCATGCTAGAGTTCGAATCACATTAATGTTGAAGAGATAAAGACCGACTGAGGCTCTGCACTAGGACTTAGACTTCCTCTGTGGTGCACTGATGCTACAAGTGTAACCATGGCAACCAGGAGTAAAGTAAAGTAAGGGACAGCCACAGGTGATTAGCGTGAGTTAAATAATCAGTGTTGCTGTGCAGTGGTCACTTTTTCACGTGTCCTAACGTTGTGTATTTAACCTGTACAGGAAAAATCTGACATGATTTTCTGCCCCCCGAGCACTTCAGGATATTTTTCGAAATCGTTTTGTGGTCTATAATTATGTAGTTACACGGGCGGGACGTCTGCATGAACTGGCACTTGAATCGGATCCCAGTTTCTGTGTTGTGTCTGTACTGGAGAAGCTGGAAATTTTTTTAGCTTAGCCATATTCAGGCTCATGACTTCAATAAAGTTTGTTAGATAAAGTTACGTAAACATACATCAGCATACAGTGTTAAAGACGTTTGTGCTGTAGCTGTGTATCTAGGGCACTTCCTCGATATCATGTGATATCATTAATAAATAACTGTTCTGCACTACTGTCAGAGCTGCTGTTATTGAAAACTAATCAACTCCTTCTGACCAATCAGAATCCAGCATTCAGCAGCGATTTTAAAAATGATGATCTTTTTTATGATAACACCTGTTAGTTGTTAATATGAATATAAAAACCTCTAGATGAGTGTGTTAACAAGGTGTGTGTGTGTGTGTGTGTGTTCACGCATGTGTGTGTTTTGACCGACACATGAGATTTTATGATGACAGGTGAGTGCGTGTGTATGAGGTAATGCCGTTTTTTTTTGGATGAAGATATGACACCATCTCTGTCTCATTCACCTCCTTCCTGTCCAACACTCTTTTCAAAGAAACATCACACACACACACACACACACACACACACACACACACACATGTCATTGTTCTTTCACTTCCTCTATATGAGCAGAATCTAACAATAGTGTTTTGTTGTGTAACATGAGAGCACTTGTTGATGAAGTCTATACACAATCTAAATGAATATTTTGATCAAATGTGCATTTATAACACATTTATAACACATATAATAATAAGGTATATATAATGCAATGCATTATGCAATGCATTATAACACTGAAGCATTATGTACACCTTATACAGATTTCAGAGTGATTTGTTGTTAGTGTGCCTTTATTAAAACAGACAAGATTTGCAAATCTGAAAGACAAATTTACATAAATTCGCCTAGAATTTATAAACGAGAGCGCTTATAAACCTGTTATAAAGTACAAAGCGTTACTCACTATTGTCAGTGCATTATAAACACTTTGTTCAGCGCTCATAAACCTGTAATAAAGTATAAAGCATTACTCAGTATTGTCGGTGCGTTATAAACACTTTGTTCAGCGCTCATAAACCTGTTAGAAAGTATAAAGCGTTACTCAGTATTGTCAGTGCGTTATAAACAC
>JAUCMX010000009.1:24338016-24380516 GCA_033459395.1 Hemibagrus guttatus | reverse complement strand
ACACACACACACACACACACTAAACTACAAGTGTTTAGCATCACGCAATCAATCTTCAGATCGAAATCATCACACACTCACCTCAGTAACACTAATGAGGGATTCGTTTGATTCAGTCTGCTGAGTCAGTTCATTCAAATATCTGATTCATTCCAATCCCATGTGATTTATTTATACAGAGCTTTTAGCAGTAGACCTTCAGAAAGCAGATTTACAGAGATACAGATGTTGATGTAGTAGATAAATGAGAACAGGAAACAACTTGTGTCACAGACACGTTTGCTGAGAGCGCGCTGGATTCTGTGCACACACTGACCTCTAGCGGTCAGCAGTGGAAGTGCTGCATTGGCGCATTAAATGAACCAGGAAACGAGAGCTGATTTTTTTTTTCAACTAATGCAGTCAAATTATTTATTCATTCATTCATTGTCTACCGCTTATCTGATCCATTCTCGGGTCACGGGGAGCCTGTGCCTATCTCAGGCGTCATTGGGCATCAAGGCAGGATACACCCTGGACGGCATGCCAACCCATCACACACTCTCATTCACACACTACGGACAATTTAGAGATGCCAATCAACCTACAATGCATGTCTTTGGACCGGGGGAGGAAACCGGAGTACCCGGAGGAAACCCCCGAGGCACGGGGAGAACATGCAAACTCCACACACACAGTGGAGGCGGGAATCAAACCCCCAACCCTGGAGGTGTGAGGCAAACGTGCTAACCACTAAGCCACCGTGCCCCCCCAACCCAGGATTTCTGTATTTTATTTGTATAAATGTCTTTTATTTTTGTTAGAGAGAGAGAGATTTTGGATGATCCTCTTTTCCTTTTCAGGGAGAAGTTACACGAGAAGAGATACACCATGTCTCAGTTCCCTGTGTCCTGTGGTGGAGTAGCGAGAGTTACACCTTCCACTTACAACGGCCCGATAACACATACGAGCAGCAGCAGTAATACAGGTACACACACACACACACACACACACATGTTTATAATCTTACAGTCAGTATAAACAACACCATGTGACATCTAATATAATATCAGTCATAAAGTTTGGTGTATCGTCACCACAGATGAGGTGTGTGTGTGTGTGTGTGTGTGTGTGTGTGTGTGTGTGTGTGTGTGTGTGTGTGTGTGTGTGTTTCAGAGCTGCGTGTGGAAGTGGAGGCCGGTTCTCTGTCCTCCCTCAGGGACAGCAGCTCATCATCAGGTTACTCCAGTTCTCCATCCAGCCCCATGACTCCTTTGAAAGAGACTCACCGACGTACGACACACACACACAAACACACACACACCCTTACAGTTTGAAAAGCTTGAGGGTAAAATATATTTTATTTTATTTTGTTTAATTTTGTTTTATTTTTTATATACCTGATAATACATTTCCTGGTCATTTAATTAATATAATTATATACTAATTATTATATAATTATAAATAATATCACATATAATATTATTTAGTTAATCCAGTTTAATACAACTTCATTTTTCACTATTTTTATTTCATTAAAATCATAGATTTATGACTTATTTTTGATAATAAATTTTATTATCTGTGTAGGTGCCGATGTGGAGTGTGTAGAAAAAGACCGTGTGTGTTTCCTGCTCAGCACGGTGGGTTCCGGTCCAAGTCGGCCGACGGCTCAGGTTCTCCCGGTGCAGAACGATCTTTCCATCTGTCCGTCTCACTCCAGCGTGACCCTTCCCTCCATCCCACTGCTGGCCCCAGGCAGAGGACTCGGCTCCGCTTCCCGGAAGCCCCGCCCACCCCTGCTCTGCACTGCGATGGGCGTGGAAGCTCCACCCCCAGGGCATCAGGAACTGGAAACGTGTACGGCACTAACGGTAACTTCTAACGCCCTCCATCACGTCTCACATCCGACGCTACACTTTCAGGTTTCGGCCACACCCAGCCACGCCCGGTTGTCTCAGTACCCAAACTCCGCCTCTTCCTCCTCCTCATCATCTTCCTTTTCCTTTTCCTCGTCCTCCAAACCCATGTTCTCGCCCATCAGCGCTGTTCCCATGGCGGCTGTATCTGGAAACACCTACAGCCCCAACAGCGCATCCATAGTAGCCCCGCCCACCACCAGTCCCATCACCACGGAAACGGCATGCTACGGCTCTGCCCAGTCCAACGGCACGACGGCGTGCGTGTGCAGCTCCTGTGGCTGCAGCGGAAAGTGCGGATCGTTCTACTTCCCGCACCCGTTCTCCGGTACGTCCCTGTTCACATTCGGCCCGCTGCTCCACTTCAGCCCGCTCCTCGCAGGAAGCGGCTCCGCCTCCCCGTTCTCGTACCCGATTGTGGCCCCGCCCCTGTACAGCAGCAGCCTGTCGCATGACTCGCAGCAGAACCTGGTCCTTCCTCCAATGCAGGGCTTCCTAGGAGGCGGGGCTAACACCTACCAGCCCTATGGCATGATGGGAAATGGAGGCACGGGGCAAAAGAAGGCAGAAAGCATTTCCTGCTACAACTGTGGGCTGAGCGGTCATCGAGCGCATGACTGCAAACAGCCACCAATGGATTCAGCTCAGCAAGGTACCAGAGTTTGGAAAAAACTTAAAAGATGAAAAATAAAAAATTAATTTATATTAATTAATAACATTATTAATAATTAATATTTAATAATATTAATATTTAAATATTTTAAATATAACGTTTAAACTATATATATATATATATATATATATAAAAACACTGCTTATTTCCAGACAATATATTTTATCATTATTATTATTATTATTATACATTACTTTGACGGTGATAACTTTATTTATTTATTTTTATATATTTTTTTTAGGTATGTTTCGTCTAAAATATTCTCCTCAGTCGGACAGCCAGGACTCTGGTGACTAGCCGTTATATACAGCGTGTATGAGGTTTTCCAGGCAAGCTTTGTGAGAGTGAGTGTGTGTGCATGTGTGTGTTTTCGAGCTCGGACACTTTCTGAGACTCTCATGGACTTCGTCTCTCAGAGTGAAGCTCTGTAACGGATGAGCCAGACATCAGGGACGAATCGGACACTAAAACTCGTGAGGACGGTTGTGAATAAACAGAAAACAGCCGGCGAGTTTGTAATCGTCTCCTTCCTCTCAGGTCCTCACTCGGCCTCGTCCCGTTTCGTCTAAGCGTCATGCACTATGTAGTGTGTGAAGGTGCCTCAGTCACTCAGTCGCGCACTTTTCCCGTCAGAACTTGTGAACGAAATGCTGTCGCGTTCGACTCTGGCGCAGGATTGGACGGGAATTTTTAGTTTTTTTAAAAACTTTTTATATTTTGTGTTGTGTATTTGTTGTATTTACAGTGTTTTGTTTTGTTTTTTGTTTTTTTTGGACGTTGAAAGTTTCTATTCACTTCATATTTTTTTAATATCATGTTTTTTTTTTAAGCTCAGTTAAAAACCTACAGTGTTAAACCGTCATGGTGTTTAAAGCCACGCCCACATTTCACTTTACTGTAGGTTGTGTAGTTACATATCAGATCGTCACCTCTGTGACATTCAACACGCACAATGTGTCGTTATATAAAAACAAAATAAAACAAAACAACCAGATCTCAGTTTTAGCGCAAGCCGAAGACTAAAGTCTTTTATTTTTGGATAAATAAGATTTGAGCAAAAATCCCAGAATTCTCTTCTCACAAACCAGCAAAGAATTAAAGAAACCCATAACTGATATTTGAGGTTGCAATAAACATCAATGCAATGCAATTATATTAATATTAAAATTAAACAATGGTGTAGTCAGTTTTAGAGCTGCGGATGTACATATGCATGATTTTTCAGTATTTCTAAGATTTTTTTTTATAGAGATATTTTATTTTAAACGAATGTGGGTTGATAAACCTGAATAATTCGCACCTTTGCTAATTCAGCGGCAGATCTGCGTTAAAAACGCTGACGTTTCTTCATTTAAAGTGTTAACTTTTGTATATTATATTCGCTAACCGCTGAGTTTAACGCAGACGCAGCTAAAATTCTGCTCATTTAGCAAAAATGGCATTATTTAATTTAAAAGGGCTTCAACTGCCTGTGAAAAGCACTTGGAATTAAACACAAACTTCGGCGTATTCAGTCAAATCTCAGCTAAGTGTTCTTAATTTAACTTTGCTAAATTAGCTTCGTTTTATAGTAATTTCCTAAAAGGCATCTTGAAATTTATTTATTTAATCGTAAAGTATTTGCTAATTCCTTTTCGTCTAAGATTCAGTTAGGAGCAAGCAAGCAAAAACTTGGCTAAATTAGCTTCAGGAAAAAAAAAAAAAACAGCAGTGAAAATGCCTTGCTAATCCAGTGAGGATTTCACTCAGTTTCTACATTTTCGAGTTTGTTTCGACTTTTTCACCAAAGAACTTTAATAAAACGTTTCAAGATTTTGCTGAAATTTGATCAGATGACACGACAAGGACGCTGGGGAAGCTAAGTGTCTTCATTTCATGTGCCAAAAATTTCTTATTCGATTTATTTTGTTCCTGAAATTCCTTCACTAGTTAAAAGCATTTCCTGAATCGGCTCAAGAAAATTTAGCAAAGATGTGACTGAAATTAGCTTAGCTAATGTAGCGAGGACTTCTTGCCTCAGCAGCGGCGAAGAATTTGCTAAATATCCTCAGCTAATTTAGCAAAGACTTTCTTTCCATTTCCTCAGATAACGTCGTGAGGATTTTGCTAATATTCTCAGCTAGTTTAAAGAATTTAGCGGGGTTTTGCAACATATCTTTGGGCTAGTTAGCTAAGATGTTCTTTTTTTTTTTTTTTTTTTTTTTTTTTTTTTTTTACAGAATTTCCTTAAATAATTTAGCATAACATCCTTCTGAATTTCTTTTGCTAATGAAGAATTTGCTCTTTTCTGTTAACTGAGCAAGAAATGTTTCTAATTGTCCTTTGCTAATTTCACAAGGATTTTTCACAACAATAACTTTGATAAAGCAAAATTTCCATTGTTACTTCAACGAGGCTTTTGAGTAGATTTCCTTTTTGTTCAATTTCCAGTTCTAAATTAGCAACGATATCGCTAGTTCCATAGTTAATTCTGCAAAGATTCTCACGTAATTGTCGTAGCTAATGTACAGAATGTGCTAGGTTTCTGTCGCTAGATTAGCAGAGATTTGTGCTCAAATTTGTGCTTTGTATTCAGAGTTATTTTGTATACAGACAGAATTCAGAATTAAAGTCTTTTTCAGATTTTCACTCGTCTGTGTGTGTGTGTGTGTGCATGAGTGTGTGAGTGTATGATTGAGTGTGTGAGCATATGTGTGCGAGTGTGTGTATGTGAGTATGATTGAGTGAGTGTGTGCCAGTGAGTGAGTGGGAGTCCTTTGTGTGTGTGTGAGTATGTTTGAGTGAGTGGATGAGCATGTGTGTATGAGTGTGTGTGGGGTGTGTGTTTGTAAGTGAGCATGTAAGAGAGAGTGTGTGTGAGTGAGTGTGAATTTCTGCCTCCTCTCGTACCACATGTAAATTTTTTTCATACTTTTTATCCGATTCCCAGAATCCCAAAAAAAAAAAAAAAGAAATCACACGTCACGCACTTTCAAAGAAATCTGGTTTATTTAGTTTTCATTTGTTCCTTACACAGAAGTTTAGCATACCAACATCTTTTTTTTTACAAGGAAACATTTCTTTTAAATAAAAACATTCAGGCTAAATGCAAAAGATAAAAGGCATCTAAAGTGTTTTTGTCGTACGGTTCTGCTCGGTTCCGTTCACACAGCCACGTATATATACACACACACGGGACGCATCTGTAAATAAAGGTGCAATTAAAGCTTTAATAAAACTCTAAAAAGCGTGTGATGGAAGAAAAGCGATGATGTTGGCTGTGTCCCAAACCCACAGCAGCTCCGTTTCCTTTTCCTCCTTCCTGTTTCATTTGATTTTTTCTTCTTCGCTAAATGTATGACATGATTGTTTTCCCCCCATAATCAGCATCTGAACTACAATCTTACACAATCATACAGCTCGGCTTTTACGGATTTATGGATTTACTTTTAGTTGTCTGAAGCATACCATAAAAAGTAAGGACAGATTAAAAAAAAACCCATAAAAGAACGAAAGAGGGGGAGGAGCTTTTTAGCTTTAAAAGGATAGGGTTCTCATCAGATTTGCTGTGGGATGAAACTGATCTGTTTTTAAAGATGTGTGTGTGTGTGTGTGTGTGATGTGACCCTGGGGCTGAGTGATGAGATGGAAACGTATCACGAGACTCGGAATGTTATCTCTGACGGCATGCAGACGACGGCTAACGGATCAAGATCTAGAGATACGATAAAAAAAACGCGAACAATTCCTTAAATCAGCCGTCAAACCCAAGATGTCCGTGTTACGTACAGAACAAGATATCATGATGATGTCATATAGTCACGTATCTGAGACTGGAAGCCTCACTGTAACCATGACAACCAGCAGGTTTCGGGGGAAAGTCATGTGAAACATCATGATGACGAATTTTCAAAGCCGACATGACGAAATACACTCCAGGGTTCATTTCCGCAAAAAAAAAAAAATTCAAATTCTGTACAAGTTGAAATTTTTATCGTTAACTGAAAAAAAAACCCCCGCTTCATTCACATCGTCACGTGACTTCACAAACGAACTATGTGACTTTTTTTTCAGCTGTTTGCAGCTATGACTCGTACCATTTTGTCTTAGCCCCACCCCTAGCTAGCCGCATCATCTCCATGGCTCCGCCCAGAAAACACCACAGATCTGTTTGTGTATTAAATCTGAGGGGTGAAAAGTTGTGGTTTGAAGGCAGACATGTAACTGATGGTAGCTGTAATGTTGTGGAGTTTGAGGGTTGCCTCTGTTATGCGATTTAAAATACATTTAAAAGAAATAGGACAAATTATTTTGACAGGAAAACACAGAAAAATCGGATCGGAAAAAAAGCGTGAGAGGATGTCAGTGTGGGATCGCTGCAGCTCAGGTCTAGCCAGCTGGTTTTTGTGTGTGTGTGTGTGTGTGTGTGTGTGTGTGTGTAGTTTATCATCACAGTTGCTCACTTCTCTTTTCAGAAAGCAGCAAAATTGAATACATCTCCTTTAAAATATCGTGATATGACGTCCAACCGCAGATCGCTGTACAGCTTGATCCAGATCTCAATGACACGAGAACAAAATAAAGGAAATTGAAAATTAAAATTAAATAAAAAAACTGCATGAAGCTTCAAATGGACGATGAGCTGTACCTGGCTCGCGCTATAGGTTCAGATTAGCAACACTCAAATGTGTGAGCTTGAACTTCTATGCCATAAAACTGTAAAATTAACAACAAAAAAAAGTAATCAGATCTCATCTGACTCGGACCTCTGACACTGATGAAGGTGACAGAAAACACACGTGTCTGCAGCCTCGCCGTCGCTCGGAAGCTAGCTGAAGTGTGTGTTGAGGAACAGAAGGAACGACTCCTTTGACATTGAGAACAAACAGAGTAAAAACAAAGATCCGAAATCAGCTCCGGAAAAACGGTCAGGAAAGACGTCTGTCTCGGTCCTGCAGCGTCTTGTGTCTGCGTGAGGAAGGAGGGTGTGAGGAGGGCGGGAGCGAGGGATCGTATCAGTGTCCGAAAGAGAAACCCGGGAGGAGGATTTACTGCGCTGCTCCGAACGTCTCCTGAGAGGCGTAGACCATGTAGAGGAAGCCGTCCTCGTCCCTCTCGCGCTCGTACACCTCGGAAATGGCCGCAGACACCGAGACCATGCTGTGGCCGTTTACCAGCAGGAAGAAGGCCTGGTTAGAGTTCAGCTGCAGACGCCTCCTGGTGGACAAACACGTAATGACATGCTCGTTAAAACTTGGACACAAATGAGTCTGATGCGATTTTACAGCCTCGTTTACTTCCCCTAGTCACTTCCAATAACACACTTCAGCCGTGCTTTTATTTTGTTCACATTAAACAGAATATGTAAAACATGATGATGTTGATCTTGAAATTGTTGATCAGATCTCTGGAATTTATCTAGAAAAAAAAAAATCCGGAACAGAAAATCTTATTCGTTTATTGAAGTTTTTCCTCGTACACGTCATGCTTTTTATCCATTTATTGTTACGTTTAATTTTAATTAACCAGGTTTGTCACTTACGCTACGGCAGTTACAATCAGTTAGAAATGTAACATGGGGACGTGACGTTATAGGAAACGACGCCGTCGCTCCGCTTCACTTCCTGTTCTTTACAAAGGGAGTGACTTCACCAATTCCTGTTCACTACAGAGGAAGTGACTCCATCACTTCCTGTTCTTTACAGAATAGGTGACTTCATCACTTCCTGTTCACTACAGAGGAAACAACTCCTCCATCACTTCCTGTTCACTACAGAGGAAACAACTCCTCCATCACTTCCTGTTCACTACAGAGGAAACAACTCCTCCATCACTTCCTGTTCGCTACAATGGAAATGACTCCATCACTTCCTGTTCTTTACGTCGCTCCGCTTCACTGTGCTAGTGCTGATGCTCGTTGATTATTTTCCTAAATAAAACGGCACGACACGGAGTGTTTCATTCCTTACACAGTTGTGTGTATGTTAGTAAGTAGTCCTGTAATCAGAACACGTGTGAAATACGCCGGGGAGCTGAAACTCTACCACGTTTTCACAAAGTTTTTTTTTAAATATATAAATAAATAAAACAAAAAGTTTCAATGTTTCCTCACTGTGATGAAAGAATGAGACAAGAACTTTCGGCTGCTCCCTGTTCGGGGTCGCCACAGTGGACCAACTGGTCCGCACAACAACTTGGCAAATGTTTTACGCCGGATGCCCTTTCTGACGCGACCCTCCCATTTGTCCGGGCTTGGGACCGGCACTGCATCCAGTGGCTGGGGTTGAGGCATTGGCTGGGAATCGAACCCGGGCCTTCCGCATGGTAGGCGAGAAACCTACCACTGAGCCACCAATGCCCCCAAAGAATGAGACAAGAACAATCTGCAAAAATTATTAGTCTTAAAAATAGGGGCTGGATTATAAAAAGCTTTTTTCTTCTTAAAATTTCCCCAAAATTTGTTTTCAAATTTTTCTAACTAACATGGTCAGATCTTCATCATTTTCATCATCATCATCATCATCATCATCATCATCTCTGGTATGTAAACCATTTCTCGGTTTCTCTGTCAGACTGATGATCAGGTTCCTCCACAGCCAGGTTCGTCCCCCACAACCTGATGGACATGTTCACACGGACGTCACAGTGAAGCTCTTCTTACCTGATGATCTTGATGAGTTCGCTCATGTTCACGTGGTCAGGAACCAGAAACTTGGTCTTGTCCAGCATGGGAAGCTGCTTCTCGCCCTTATACCTCTCAATGATCACCTGAAAGAAGAGGGGAAACACAGCGGTTCTTAGAAACGAGCGGCTGCAGTGTGTGTGTGTGTGTGTGTGTGTGTGTGTGGATCAGAACACTTGCTGGCTTCAAATAAAATGCTTGTGGAAAGCAGCGAGATACCTTTAAAAGCAGGTTCTGGTCAAATATTAGACAATAAAATACAAATAAAACACAAAAGGTCTACACTTCAGTGAAACTGAAGCCAAAATCTCTTTAACTCTTCTATTCATTTAAAAGTTTACACCGGAGCTTTGTTCGGATGGGATGAAATTCCAGTAAGGGAAGTGGGCATGGACGTACGAGTCAGTCGTAGTTGTTGGTTGATAGAAATCGTGTTCAGTCAGCAGTTTTGGATTAATAACTGGTTAAAAAGTAAACTGAAGTCAGGACTGTAAATATAGCTGCGTCACAGAAAGACGATTCACTCTGAACAGGTTTATAACTCCACTCTGATTACTGGCAGGAACTTAGAAGAAACCAGAAGATCAAAATCCACATCTGCCTCAACGTTAGACCTTTGATTTAAAACTCTCACAGTTCCTCTTGCTGTGTAGACAGTGAGCGTCACATTACTCACTCTGAGTACCGGGTGTTCATGTGAAAATCAACTCCATGTCTCGTTCCCTTCAGCCAGGAACAACCACGAGGAGGGGAAGTACCCACCAGGTCACCAGACCATCAGCAGCTACGCTTTCCACTCAGGAGATCAGTAGCTTCATTCCACACAGAATCCATCGCTTTCATTTACTCTTCCATCACTTCCTGTTCACTACAGAGGAACCAACTCCTCCACCACTTCCTGTTCACTACAGAGGAAACGACTCCATCACTTCCTGTTCACTACAGATGAAATAACTTCTCCATTACTTCCTGTTCTCTACAGAGGAAATGACACCTTCACTTACTGTTGTCTACAGAGGAAACAACTCCTCCATCACTTCCTGTTCTCTACAGAGGAAGTGACTTCATAAATTCCTGTTCACTACAGAGGAAACAACTTCTCCATTACTTCCTGTTCTCTGCAGAGGAAACGACTCCTCCATCACTTCCTCTATACTACAGAGTAAACAACTCCTCCATCACTTCCTGTTCACTACAGAGGAAACAACTTCTCCATTACTTCCTATTCACTACAGAGAAAATGACTCCTCCATCACTTCCTGTTCGCTACAGAGGGAGCGACCGCTCCATCACTTCCTGTTCGCTACAGAGGGAGGGACCGCTCCATCACTTCCTGTTCGCTACAGAGGGAGCGACTGCTCCCTCACTTCCTGTTCGCTACAGAGGGAGCGACTCCTTTTGTAACAAGCAAACAGACCACTGGCCTGTCGTCAGCTTTCCTATTGGCTCTCAGTCTGCAGGTCAAAGGTCATCTTGATAAAATGTTGTGTTCATTTCTATAATTTCCTGAACTCACAGATGACGCAGTTCTAATGCCTGATATCTGAAGTCCAGCGCAGTGAAGTTTGTTAGATCTGACTGCTGTTTAGCTGAAAAATCAGGAACAGCAGAGTATCGTATATCGCCATAGCAACGAGTCAAACACTAAGAATGCTACAACTGAAGAGTAAACTGATGAAGCAGGTGGTGATTTGGGAAGAAGCCTCTGCGTGTGAAACCCACACACACACCCACACCCACCCCTCACAGGTGGACGATGAACTGAGGTGTTTTTCTGCCCATACAGCAGATGGGAAGCTGAAGGTCACCTGAGCCTGTCACTCAGCCAGATAATGACTATGCAGCTTCCTCTCACTCACACACACACACACTTATTCTCTTACAGCGGTACACTCGGTCATGCAAATGGAGCAGGTAATGGAGCTTTCAGCCAGAGGTCATGAGCACACCGACCTGACAAGCTACAAACATCAGCTCTAAACACACACCTTATATAAACACACATTATACACACACACACACACACACACACACACACACAAAAGAAATCTCGCATCTCTTTAACACCTCAGTGAAACTTTGGTTAAACTGCCAGATCAATCCCAGATAAATGCAGTGTTTTTAAGGTGTTGCGTTTAAACACATTGTGTTGTTTTATGTAACAAACCATCTCATCATGCTAACCGCAAATTAGCCTAAAATCTACTGAATACTGAATCAGCCACAATGTTTCCTGAAACTAAAATGAATCTTACAACGCTGCGTTTAACGATAAACCTGTGGAAATGTTCTTTAGCAATAAAAGGTAAGGAATTATTTATTGAATTAAATGTATGCCTTTTTTCTTTCCAATCCACATATATAAATATCCTCCAACATACATCATGAAACAGTTTCAAGTCCATGACGATGAATCATCCCCAAGTCCAGCCTTTGTGACACCTCATATGACTCACTGAATCATTTGATTCATTTGACTCATCAGTGGAAACCATGTCTACATTATTACCCAATTCAGTTCATCTGATCTGAGTGACGTAAACTATGTGACTCTGATCGATGACTCGGCGCGTCTGCAGAAAGTACTTTCAGTTTTTCGAATTTTTCTTTAAAAAAAACAAACAAACAAACAAACAAACAAAAAAAAAAACATGAGATCTAATCTATGAATGTGGGTGGAGCCTCAAAGTGCTGAATAGTTCATAAGGGTGTGATTTGAGACACGGCGCTTGTTTGTTTTCTTAGTGACGGACGCAGTATCGTGGGCTTCTACGCCGCTCTGACTGGTTATGATGGTTTCAGTCTGAGAGAAGGAGTGTGACGGAATACACTGGAACACTCTGGAACAATCACCTCATCGCTTTTCCTTTTCATTTAATAACCAATCGGGGCTCTCCTGTAATGAACATTAAACACTAGACATCTATGAGATCTACCAAGTGTCAGTGTGTGTGAATAAATAAATAAATCTCTTCACAGACGTCAACGTCTGTCTGTGTTCCAGGAAACGACTTACCGGGATTTTATTGGGATGCTGCTCCCGGATCTGCCTCACATCGTCCACTCTCTGTTCTGTAGAAACATCATCAACACAAATACGTCACGCGCTGATCTAAACCATCACGTCACTCTGTCAGCGTCGTGTTTTTTCTGTTTACAGCGCGTGCAGTCAGATTCTGCTTTCTGATTGGTCAGAAGGTGTTGCAAGGGCTGTATTAGGTTATTGTTTCCATAGCAACAACTATACAGTGATCACACAACCCTTGCGATAAACAGATTTATGTGGAGCTGATGATATGCTAACGTTTTCTGTAGGGAGATGTTTCTTCAGTATTAATGGAAGGAGTCTCCAGTGTAAGTGGAGATGGATTTGATTAATAAAGCATTATTAGTTAGCTGTTAGAAATGCCAGGACTAGTCGAGGGTTGAAGTTGTACAGGTTTATTATTCAAAGTTTAACTTAAATAAGCCTCAATATTGTGTAGTAGGATCTTACTTTAAATATCCAGGAGAGGAGAACTCTCCAGTAAATAAATATAACAAATAATCTGCTTAATACACAAGTTGGATGTTATATTCATAAATTTGACAAATTCTGTGTTTAAATCTAACAGGAATCATTTAAAACGTTTTCTAAATGAAGACAAAAAGTGCTATTTATAGTAAAAGGTAGACATTTTGAAGAATAAAAAAGCTTTACTGTTTATTCAATAAATAAAAAAAACACAACAAACATCGCGTGTTTAATACACAAAAAAGACGAGATCATATTCATATTTTTGTTGTTTTTTAACGTATTCCTGACGCTACGGCAAGCTTTAAAAACCTCAATATCTAAAAATAAAAAGCTTATATGAACTAAACACTTGACCGCAGTCGCTTGTTTTGCCAGAACAGTGGCTCTGTTCCAAACCGCACACTTCCGCACTTACAGAACGTGACGTCACCAACGGTCGCTTTGCAACTGAGCTACCAAAATGGCGTCGTTCAAGGTAGCCTATATAGTGCGGTAGTGCACCCTTTTTAGAACTTGGCCATCTTAGCTTCGTATAGCACAATAGGCCACTGGGGTCAACAAAACGAGGCCTGGGAGCGTTATGTTGTTTAACCATGGCTTTTAAGACTATCTAGAAAGTTCTATAGACGTCGTGGCGGTTTAAGAATCCTTATTTTAAAATGTTATAAAGTCAAATTTGTTTATTTCGAGTCGGTTCGGGACTTTTGTTAACGTCCCATCCCCCAATTCTGCAGTGAAACGTCCCCCGGTGTGTTTTGTGGTCTGGAGAATAGATTGCGACATTAAACTGATTATGGTAAAGGATACTGGTCGTGTAATCTTACACAATATAGTATGTGAGCTAAGATAATGTTTTATAAATGTTAATCAGGCTAATTTAACTCGATAACAGATGTTGGTTTAGACATGACCTAGTTTTCACGACCTGACTCTTCTCGTGTTTACAAAACAGGCTTTAAAGAACTGAAATGCTTTAATAACAGAGCCTTATGTGTTAGAGGACGTCTTGGAGAGATGAACTATTACTTAGACATTGAGATGTCACATGACGAATCGTTAATTAAATACACTTTAACAGAAAAAAAAGAAAGGAAATCGAAAGCAAACACTGTGGTGGTGCGTTCAACGCGCAGAAATGTGAGAATATGTTTATTAGTCATAATCCCGCTTACCAAACGTCCTCCTTTGTTTAAACGTTTTTTCTGAAGGCATATTCCTCTCTGTGTTTATCCTCTTCACCGCAGAACACTCTCACACTCGCCTTTGTTCCTTCGCAGTTTCTCTGTGTATAAAAGCACAGCACGCCCTGTACCCTTTTTCTTCTCCTCACCGTGTTGCGTCTCTGACCTGCAAAACAAAGCGGTCAGCTGACCAGTGACGTCACCAGGAGGCGAGGCTGACATCATCTGCCAAGACTTCCTCTTATTTTATTCTTATTCTTCCTCAAACTTTTATTTCATTTCATTTTGTTCAATTTCTTCTTCTTGTTCTTCTTCAAAGTAGTAGTAGTAGTAAGCAGAGAAACACTACTGCGGTATTAAAAAAAATCATTTTGTGATAAAGTAAAAGCAGCAAATAGAAAAAGTAATAATAATAATAATTAGTAATATATTTTGCTACTGTATTAATAATACATTAATACAAATTAATACATAATTTGTGAAATTATTGGACATTAGATCTTTTTTAAATATTAGATCTTTAGAATATTTGAACTTTTTTGAATAAAATCTATATTTTCATATATTTACTTGGTCATTTTAATTGAATTTTAATTATATTATATTATATTATATTATATTATATTATATTATATTATATTATATTATATTATATTATATTATATTATGACCCATTTCCTATGAGCGCCATAGCCAGTATTTTTTATTTTATTTTTTATTTATGTTTTTAAATAAAAAAATAAATAGACAAACAAACAAATAAATAAATAAATAAATAGAATAAGTAAATACATGCAGTAATAAAAATTTAAAAAGACATCATTATTATTATTATTATTATTATTATTATTATTATTATTATTATTATTATTATTATTATATAAAATGTTTATAATTTAACAGTAAAAGTAAAAAAGTTATAAAGTGACATTAAAAATTAAAATGATCTAAATATATAACATAACTATATCTCATTTATCTGCATTTAATTTTTTGTATATTTATGTTCAATAAATACTTTAATAATGTATATATATATAATAAATAATGTGTTTGGATATCTAATATTTATTATACTTATGTATTTATTTACATTTGATATTTATTTTATAAAGAAGAAGGAAAATTGGTCGTTTTATTTGTTCACATCTCGTGTTTTTTGTTTTGTTTCTGTTCTTTTATTTAATTTAATAGTAACTGATCAGGGTTGGTATGATCGTGTCGTGACTTGAGAAACACGTGATGCAGGCGACGTGATCATCTGCAGGAGAGAAGGAAGGAAGTGTAATTGAGCAGCGAGGTCGAGACTGAAAATCAGCAGGAAGTCACAGCACACGTGTCGTCAGATCGGATCTTCTCACACTCGTCAGCTCTCATCATGTGACACGTACAACAATCTGCAGTGGATTTAAACGTTTATTAACCCCTGTTAAAATGTCAGGTTGTTGTGGTGTCAGAAGTGAAACCAAGATAAATCACAGATCGTTTTCTGTCTTTAACATAAAAATAACCAACATTCAGGTGTAATACAACTGGAAATGATTTGACAATGAAGTAGAATTTCCAGAACATTAAACGTATCATGGAAAAACACTGTGAAGTCCATCATCAACGAGTGGAGAAAATGGAGACATCATCAAGAACAGGACGTTCGTCCAAAACTGACCAAAAAACACAAAGAAAGGTTATGAGGGAGGCTGCTGAGGGATCTACAGAAACATTAAGGAAGCTGCAGGAACATGCAGGAGCTCATGCTTACTCCCTCATCTGTCACCCAGTCATGCTCAACTCAAAGCATACAGGTCTGATGAGGGAAGGGAAGAACTTCAACAAGACGGCTGATCAGCCAAAGACCACGGTGAAGCACGAGAGTGGTATCATCACCTGCTGAAGCTGCTTCTCTTCAGCTGGGACTGGAGCTCTATCAGGAGAGAGAGAGTGACTGATATCTCCACATACTGACCTTTAGCACGATAACGAACCAAAGCACAAACACAAGCCAACAAAGGAACGGTCAGATCTAAATCCTATCAGAATCCTGTGGAATGACTCGCAGAGGGACGAGTGCAGGAGATCCACTCGCTATCTGATAGAGCTGAAGCTCTTTTCTACGAAAGACAGGAATAAAATGACTTAATAAAGACGTCTTTTACCGACTCAGTATCAGTTAAGGGGTGCCGATACTTATGCAGTCACATCATTGCAAGTTTATTCTTTTTCCTCCTTAAACATTTATATTTGATCTTCACCTTGGTTTTTATTTCACGTTAAAGGTGACAAAAGATCTGACATGCTTGATTTCAGTTTCATTTCCACATGACAGACACCTGTGACATTGACAGGGGTGTGTAAATTTTTGCACATGTAGAGATCATATAGAATCATGAACACAGAAAACATACAGAAAACAGATTCATTACTTAAAACGACCGATGATGTTGACTCGTCCTTCCTACATGCTGTTGTGTGTGTGTGTGTGTGTGTGTGTGTGTGTGTGGAGTGTGTATAGTAGTCCAGCTGGCCTCTGACTGCTGCTCGCACATATTGTCATACATATTATATGAGTGTTCCTAAAGAGTTATGCAGCGTGAGTCGTTTTGGAAATGGATTGAATTAGAAACTCGAGCCAGATTGATGGAGTTAAATGTCACAGCGTAGGAGGCACCTTGGCAATTCTGACAGCAAACCCCCACACACACACACACACACACACACACACGATCCGTGTGCACCTCAGAAAAATAGACTGTGTTTGTATATGTGTGTGTGTGTGTGTGTGTGTGTGTGTGTGTGTGTTTGGGTACTCGAGTCAGACATGGCTGATATCATTTTAACGATCGGTTGAATTTTTAAATCAGTTCACCACCTGATGAAACACACACAGACACACACATGATCTGGTCATCATCATCATCATCATCATCATCATCATCATCATCATCAGTGGAGAACAAATGACAAATGTGCACCTAAAAAAATAGACTGTGTGTATATGAACATGTGTGTGTGTGTGTTTGGGTAAACTACCGAGCTGAACATCAAGTCAGACATGGCTGATACCATTTTAACGATCGTTTGAATTTTAAATCTGTTCACCACCTGATGAAATAAAAAACACACACACACACCAAAACACACGATCCGGTCATTATCATCATCTTCATCATCATCAGTGGAGTACAAATGACAAATGTGACTGTGTATGTATATGCACATGTGTGTATGAGTATGTGTGTGTGTGTGTGTGTGTGTGTGTGTGTGTGTGTGTGTTGTGTTTCATCAGGTGGTGAATTGATTTAAAAGTTTTAATGATCGTTACAACCATGTCCCACACACAAACACACACACACACTGGACTGTTCTGTTATTCGCATGTTTTTCCCCCACATGTTTTTCCATTTCATAGCATTCTTGTATTTTGTAGAAGTTACAGAACTTTATACTGATATAACAGTGTGTGTGTTGTGCTGCTGTAGGAAATTAATCGTCACCAGGACACCATGGTGTGATGAAGTGAAGCGTCCTGTAACAGCACGAGACTGAAGTCTTCTATATTATTGACTATACACTTTATAGAGGAGTGAGTGTCGTATTACTTTGATGGAAATCTGCCACAGTAGAAAGCCACGCCTACTTTTTATCTGTTTATAGCAGTGGTGGTCAGTAACGAAGTAAATGTAATTCGTTACTGTACTTAAGTATCTTATCTCTCCAGTATCTATACTTTACTTTTTTTTTTTTTTTTTTTTTACTTTTTTTCAGTATCTATACTTTACGTTTTTTTGTCTTAGCATTGTCCCGCGCAATGGCAGGGTCCGCTTCTTTTTAGTGGATCATTTCTGGTCCACTCGATTCAGCACAGGTTTTACGCCGGATGCCCTTCCTGTCACAACACTCCCATTTTATCCGGGCTTGGGACCGGCACTGACAGTTAACTCTTCAGTGGCTGGGTGGGCGCCCTGCCCGGGATTCGAACCCCGGGCCGCAGCAATGAGAGCGCGAGATCCTGCTGCTGGACCACCAGGAGGCAGTATCTGTACTTTATTAAAGTATCAAATTTTTTTTAGACTTTTTATTTTCACTCGGGTCAGCCATGGTGGCTTGGTGGTTAACACATTTGCCTCACACCTCCAGGGTTGGGGGTTCAATTCCACCCTCCACTATGTGTGTGGAGTCTGTATGTTCTCCCTGTGCCTCAGGGGTTTCCTCTGGGTACTCCGGTTTCCTCCCCCAGTCCAAAGAAATGTATTGTAGGTTGATTGGCATCTCTAAATTAGTGTGTGTGTGATTGGGTCCTGCGAAAGACTGGCATCCTGTCCAGGGTGTACCCTGCCTTTTGCCCGTAGTCTCCTGGGATAGGCTCCAGGTTCCCTGTGACCCAGTAGTAGGGTACGCAGGTATAGAAAATGGATGGATGGATGGATGGATTTTCACTCCGCTACATTTTGAAGCAACATATCGTACTCCACTACATTATCCCACATCTCTCCTTACTTGTATTTAAAAATAAATAAATAAAGCAGTTGTCCAATTACAGCACAGCAAACCGAGCTACAGCAACGTATCTTTATGTTTTTGTTAAATGCGGCGAGCGCAAACGGTTGGGTAGAGCATTAAAACTGCAGCGTCACAGCCTGAAATACTGTTGTCACGTCCGGCCGCCGCCGCCGCCCTATGCGGGGCTCGAACCCGGACCTCCGTGGTGCCGCGTGCTCCAGCACGCCGTGAAAGCACAGACCCAAGTGCAGGATTCAGTGAAGCACTGTTTTTATTTACATAAACACGATACAGGGGAAAGACAAGCATAACACGAGACTCCGTGGTACAATAAACTAAACTAACACACATAACCCCAAACCTAACATAACACCCACGGGACAGCTATACAAGAAACATTGACCCACGCCACACATGCACACCAGGATCCCTTTTATAGGGAAACACAACAGGGTAATAAGGGACAGGTGACACAATCAGGATGGAGAACAATGGGCAGGAAATCACACAGACAAACAGGCTTCCAGGATTCTCCTGCCAGCGCCCTCCCCGGGCCTGGCAGGGAACTGTCCAGCTACTCCTGACAACTGTAGCCTACGATGGAGGAAAACCCTGACCACATCCCGCCACCTGCACACCCATGACCCATGGCCTGATCTGCAGGGTCCTGCTCTGCCTCAGTAACATATCAATTCATCTTACAAGAATTCAACATCATATTTGTGAAAACGTAGAGGCGAGCGCGTCCTGTGATAATCATGACGATTTTCTTTAATATGAATCTAATGTTAGCTCGCAGCATTTTATTGTGTATGTGAATAAATCTGTAATTATCATAATTATGTCATGTATGGCTAGTTAAGCTTTAGTTAGCTAAGTAAGCTAACGTAACCAGTAACTCTTGAGCAGCGGTCTACGTTAACATTACTGATGCTCTACAGCAACACAATAACCCAATAGCTCAACTTTTAGTGTTGATATCTGACCAGTCACCAAGTAAAATGGAGTTTTATCATAGTGATTTTATGTAAAGCAGAAGAAGATTAGTGCACAAATACTCTAATTGTCCATCACACACCAAAGCATTAGTTACTAAATACTGAAATATTGATTGTGCTGAATTTGGAATTTTTTCCTCTGAATCTGTAGAGCAGATCCTCTTAGATGCTCGCTTGTCATTTGTTTAAAACTGATTCCCAGGACGCAGGAGTGTCCAGTACATATTAGTTACTCTGTATGAGTTACCAAGTCAGACTGTCCCGCTGTAGTGCTTAATATTGTCGTCTGCCGTGGTGGATATATTTTCATTTTTAAGCACTTTATGTAGGAAACAATTTACAAGCTACAGACCCTGTCTTTATTTAAGGGTCCTTTTTCTTGTGTAGTTTCCAAGCACAAATACCTGTGCCCTGTAAACACTGATACACACACACACACACACAAACACACACTCATTCATTCATCAAACACAAATATCCAAGTGTGACATGACTAATATTTTTTCTCTACTGTCCACCATTTTCCTCCTATCACACACACACACACACACACACACACGATCAGTGTGCACCGCAATAAACTTCACACTGTTTATTGCTCTTTATAGTATTTATTGTTAACATATTTAACACCATTTTTAGAAACAGCACCGAAGTTTTGCACAGTACACTCTGTGTGTGTGTGTTGTGTGTGTGTGTGTGTGTGTGTGTGTGTGTGTGTGTGGACGTGTGTGTCTGTGTGAATCACCACACTGTGTTCAGTTGGCTGCTGGTGATGGCAGATGTACTGTAGGAAGCTCAGTTAGAAGAAACCTTTGAGTTTTTCCCTGAGTTTTTCAATTCAATTCAGTTTATGTGTGTAGAAATTTTAATAACACACAAAGGTGTTTTACATAAATAGAGAAATGTAAAGTTATAGATTTATCCCTAACGAGTGAGTCAGAGGTGACGGTGTTGAGGAAAAACTTTGTGAGAAGATATGAGGAAGAAACCTTGAAAGAGTCTAAAATAGAAAGAGTCTAAAATAAATCTGGGTGACACCGGAGCGTGGAGTTATAAATCATTATAAACACAGAGAGTGGGATTATAAATCATTATAAACAAAGAGAGTGGGATTATAAATCATTATAAACAAAGAGAGTGGGATTATAAATCATTGTAAACAAACAGAGTGGGATTATAAATCATTGTAAACAAACAGAGTGGGATTATAAATCATTATAAACAAACAGAGTGGGATTATAAATCATTATAAACACAGAGAGTGGGATTATAAATCATTATAAACAAAGAGAGTGGGATTATAAATCATTGTAAACAAACAGAGTGGGATTATAAATCATTGTAAACAAACAGAGTGGGATTATAAATCATTATAAACAAACAGAGTGGGATTATAAATCATTATAAACAAACAGAGTGGGATTATAAATCATTATAAACAAACAGAGTGGGATTATAAATCATTGTAAACAAACAGAGTGGGATTATAAATCATTATAAACACAGAGAGTGGGATTATAAATCATTATAAACAAAGAAAGTGGGATTATAAATCATTATAAACACAGAGAGTGGGATTATAAATCATTATAAACAAACAGAGTGGGATTATAAATCATTGTAAACAAACAGAGTGGGATTATAAATCATTATAAATACAGAGAGTGGGATTATAAATCATTATAAACAAAGAAAGTGGGATTATAAATCATTATAAACACAGAGAGTGGGATTATAAATCATTATAAACAAAGAGAGTGGGATTATAAATCATTATAAACAAACAGAGTGGGATTATAAATCATTATAAATACAGAGAGTGGGATTATAAATCATTATAAACAAACAGAGTGGGATTATAAATCATTATAAATACAGAGAGTGGGATTATAAATCATTATAAATACAGAGAGTGGGATTATAAATCATTATAAACAAACAGAGTGGGATTATAAATCATTATAAACACAGAGAGTGGGATTATAAATCATTATAAATACAGAGAGTGGGATTATAAATCATTATAAACAAAGAGAGTGGGATTATAAATCATTATAAACACAGAGAGTGGGATTATAAATCATTATAAACAAAGAGAGTGGGATTATAAATCATTGTAAACAAACAGAGTGGGATTATAAATCATTGTAAACAAACAGAGTGGGATTATAAATCATTATAAACAAACAGAGTGGGATTATAAATCATTATAAACAAACAGAGTGGGATTATAAATCATTATAAACAAACAGAGTGGGATTATAAATCATTGTAAACAAACAGAGTGGGATTATAAATCATTATAAACACAGAGAGTGGGATTATAAATCATTATAAATACAGAGAGTGGGATTATAAATCATTATAAACAAAGAAAGTGGGATTATAAATCATTATAAACACAGAGAGTGGGATTATAAATCATTATAAACAAAGAGAGTGGGATTATAAATCATTATAAACAAACAGAGTGGGATTATAAATCATTATAAATACAGAGAGTGGGATTATAAATCATTATAAACAAACAGAGTGGGATTATAAATCATTATAAATACAGAGAGTGGGATTATAAATCATTATAAATACAGAGAGTGGGATTATAAATCATTATAAACAAACAGAGTGGGATTATAAATCATTATAAACACAGAGAGTGGGATTATAAATCATTATAAATACAGAGAGTGGGATTATAAATCATTATAAACAAAGAGAGTGGGATTATAAATCATTATAAATACAGAGAGTGGGATTATAAATCATTATAAACACAGAGAGTGGGATTATAAATCATTATAAACAAAGAGAGTGGGATTATAAATCATTATAAATACAGAGAGTGGGATTATAAATCATTATAAACAAACAGAGTGGGATTATAAATCATTATAAATACAGAGAGTGGGATTATAAATCATTATAAACAAACAGAGTGGGATTATAAATCATTGTAAACAAACAGAGTGGGATTATAAATCATTATAAACACAGAGAGTGGGATTATAAATCATTATAAATACAGAGAGTGGGATTATAAATCATTATAAACAAAGAAAGTGGGATTATAAATCATTATAAACACAGAGAGTGGGATTATAAATCATTATAAACAAAGAGAGTGGGATTATAAATCATTATAAACAAACAGAGTGGGATTATAAATCATTATAAATACAGAGAGTGGGATTATAAATCATTATAAACAAACAGAGTGGGATTATAAATCATTATAAACACAGAGAGTGGGATTATAAATCATTATAAATACAGAGAGTGGGATTATAAATCATTATAAACAAACAGAGTGGGATTATAAATCATTATAAACACAGAGAGTGGGATTATAAATCATTATAAATACAGAGAGTGGGATTATAAATCATTATAAACAAAGAGAGTGGGATTATAAATCATTATAAACACAGAGAGTGGGATTATAAATCATTATAAACAAAGAGAGTGGGATTATAAATCATTGTAAACAAACAGAGTGGGATTATAAATCATTGTAAACAAACAGAGTGGGATTATAAATCATTATAAACAAACAGAGTGGGATTATAAATCATTATAAACAAACAGAGTGGGATTATAAATCATTATAAACAAACAGAGTGGGATTATAAATCATTGTAAACAAACAGAGTGGGATTATAAATCATTATAAACACAGAGAGTGGGATTATAAATCATTATAAACAAAGAAAGTGGGATTATAAATCATTATAAATACAGAGAGTGGGATTATAAATCATTATAAATACATAGAGTGGGATTATAAATCATTATAAACAAACAGAGTGGGATTATAAATCATTATAAACACAGAGAGTGGGATTATAAATCATTATAAATACAGAGAGTGGGATTATAAATCATTATAAACAAAGAGAGTGGGATTATAAATCATTATAAATACAGAGAGTGGGATTATAAATCATTATAAACACAGAGAGTGGGATTATAAATCATTATAAACAAAGAGAGTGGGATTATAAATCATTATAAACACAGAGAGTGGGATTATAAATCATTATAAACAAAGAGAGTGGGATTATAAATCATTATAAATACAGAGAGTGGGATTATAAATCATTATAAACAAACAGAGTGGGATTATAAATCATTATAAATACAGAGAGTGGGATTATAATTCATTATAAACAAACAGAGTGGGATTATAATTCATTATAAACACAGAGAGTGGGATTATAAATCATTATAAACAAACAGAGTGGGATTATAATTCATTATAAATACAGAAAGTGGAATTATAAATCATTGTAAACACAGAGAGTGGGATTATAATTCATTATAAATACAGAAAGTGGAATTATAAATCATTGTAAACACAGAGAGTGGGATTATAAATCATTATAAATACAGAGAGTGGGATTAGAAATCATTATAAACAAACAGAGTGGGATTATAAATCATTATAAACACCAGAGAGTGGGATTATAAATCATTATAAACACAGAGAGTGGGATTATAAATCATTATAAACAAAGAGAGTGGGATTATAAATCATTATAAACACAGAGAGTGGGATTATAAATCATTATAAATACAGAGAGTGGGATTATAAATCATTATAAATACAGAGAGTGGGATTATAAATCATTATAAACAAAGAGAGTGGGATTATAAATCATTATAAACAAAGAGAGTGGGATTATAAATCATTATAAATACAGAGAGTGGGATTATAAATCATTATAAACAAAAAGAGTGGGATTATAAATCATTATAAATACAGAGAGTGGGATTATAAATCATTATAAACACAGAGAGTGGGATTATAAATCATTATAAACAAAGAGAGTGGGATTATAAATCATTATAAACAAAGAGAGTGGGATTATAAATCATTATAAACAAACAGAGTGGGATTATAATTCATTATAAATACAGAAAGTGGAATTATAAATCATTGTAAACACAGAGAGTGGGATTATAAATCATTATAAATACCAGAGAGTGGGATTATAAATCATTGTAAACAAAGAGAGTGGGATTATAAATCATTATAAACAAACAGAGTGGGATTATAATTCATTATAAATACAGAAAGTGGAATTATAAATCATTGTAAACACAGAGAGTGGGATTATAAATCATTATAAATACAGAGAGTGGGATTATAAATCATTATAAACAAAGAGAGTGGGATTATAAATCATTATAAACAAAGAGAGTGGGATTATAAATCATTATAAACAAACAGAGTGGGATTATAATTCATTATAAATAAAGAAAGTGGAATTATAAATCATTGTAAACACAGAGAGTGGGATTATAAATCATTATAAATACAGAGAGTGGGATTATAAATCATTGTAAACAAAGAGAGTGGGATTATAAATCATTATAAATACAGAGAGTGGGATTATAAATCATTATAAACAAACAGAGTGGGATTATAAATCATTATAAATACAGAGAGTGGGATTATAAATCATTGTAAACAAAGAGAGTGGGATTATAAATCATTATAAATACAGAGAGTGGGATTATAAATCATTATAAACAAACAGAGTGGGATTATAAATCATTATAAATACAGAGAGTGGGATTATAAATCATTGTAAACAAAGAGAGTGGGATTATAAATCATTATAAATACAGAGAGTGGGATTATAAATCATTATAAACAAACAGAGTGGGATTATAATTCATTATAAATACAGAAAGTGGAATTATAAATCATTGTAAACACAGAGATTGGGATTATAAATCATTACTCTTTTAGAGCTGTGGACTATATAGACAAAATATATGGACGGGGAACTCAGGAGGAGCATGTGAGAGAGAGAGAAAGAGATAGAGGGATAGAGAGAGAGAGAGAGAGAGAGAGAGAGAGAGAGAGAGAGAGAGAGATTTGAAGTTTATTTTAAAGTCAGGTTTGTGGCAGAAGTTTGTCTGTCTGTGTCTGTCTGTCTGTGTCTGTGTGTCTGTCTGTCTTTCTGTCTGTCTTTCTTTGTGTCTGTCTGTGTCTTTCTGTATGTCTGTGTATCTGTCTGTCTACATGTCCGTATGTCTGTCTGTCTGTGTGTCTGTCTGCCTGTGTGTCTATATGTCTTTGTGTCTGTCTGTCTGTCTGCCTGGGTGTCTGTGTGTGTGTGTCTGTCTGTCTGTCTGTCTGTCTCTCTGCCTGCCTGCCTGTCTTTCTGTCTGTGTGTCTTTCTTTGTGTCTGTCTGTGTCTTTCTGTATGTCTGTGTATCTGTCTGTCTACATGTCCGTATGTCTGTCTGTCTGTGTGTCTGTCTGCCTGTGTGTCTATATGTCTTTGTGTCTGTCTGTCTGTCTGCCTGGGTGTCTGTGTGTGTGTGTGTGTCTGTCTGTCTGACTGACTCTTTGCCTGCCTGCCTGTCTGTCTGTGTGTCTGTCTTGTCTGCCTGCCTGTCTGTCTGTGTGTCTGTCTTGTCTGCCTGTGTGTCTGTATATCAGTCAGTCTGTCTGTCTGTCTGGTCTTAGGCCATCATTGTTTACTCCTTTAATGAGTGTTGATGTTAATAAACGTTTCCGTCGGCTCAAATCCCACACTGCACTTCCTCTCTCCATGCTGCAGGGGGCGCGCTTAAACAACCACACACGTGTCATAGTGACGTCACGGACGAGCAGCTCCACATTGTGTCTACATTCTCTAATTTTTTTTAAGGGTAGTCTCTATTACTGTCTGTCTATCTACTGCAATTACTTACTTACTTACTTACTTACTTACTTACTTAATTAATTAATTAATTAATTAATTTATTTATACTACAACAGATGGATAAATAAACCAAATAATAATAATAAAAATAATAATAATAATGGTATGTAATAAAAGTTAACATAACTAATTTCATGATTTTATTCCAGACATTAGGATTATTACTTTAATAAATAAGTAAATAAATAAATATATAAAATACATTTTGAAGGGGACTTACAGAAATCCAGACCAATAAAAATATCATTCCAGAAAAACAAACATATAAAATATATCTATATACATATACTTTAGTTAGTGAACATAGTATTTTCCAGAGATTAATTTATTTTTCTAGTAGAATTTATTTTTATTGTTATTTTTATTTTATTATATTAGGCATTTATTTATTTTATTTATTTTTATTAGTTATTAAACTCCCCAAGAGAAAGACCAAAATATTCATTTCACCCAAACAGAAAAAAAAGTTTAATCTGAAATAATTCAGGAGCACAGATTTTATTGGGCTTTTTTGTTTTGTTTCAATTTTGAAATTAATCTACAGTAAATTAATATTTAAAGCCTTTAAATGTCATATATTAAACATGTAAAAAAAATTAAAAGGCTATTCTTCTCCTTATGATGATGATGATTCAAGAAAAGTGATCAGTTGAATCTCGTTAATTTTGTAAATAATTTGTTTTTCATACAGTACATTATGAGTAGAAACACTAAGTGTGTGTGTGTGTGTGTAATCATTAATAAACCCTGGGATCTGATTTTCCACATCTGATCTCACTCCAGACGTGAAAATATCGACTCTCTGTTCATTTCACCAGCAGGACACACAACCCCACGGAGGAGGAGGTGGTGGAAGAGGAGGAGGTTCTGAAGGAGGAGGTGGTGAAGAGGTAAAGGAGACAGAGGTGAATGAGGTGGAGGAAGAGGGGGAGATGGAGGAGGAGGAAGAGGAATGGAGTAGGTGTAGGAGAAGGTGAGGTAAAGGAGGAGGTGTTGGAGATAGAGGTGGACAAGCAGGAGGAGATAATGGAGGTGGTGGAGGGGATGGAGGTCCATGAAGAGGCCAGGACTAGAAGACCTCTGTGTTTTGAAGAGATAAGACGATGTTCCACAGAGACGCTGTGTTCATGTTGTGCAGAAATGTAGAGAAACCCACAAAGATTTACTCAGGAATAATAACAACACTGCAGAGTGACATGGAACTGAAACAAAATGAACGACTGTCAGGGTTACTGACGTTATTTTACCCAGCATCCTCCTCTAAATCTTCTCAAATACTGAAGTTGGACAAAATGATAACGAAGTAACTAACATAACTAACTAAATTAAAATAAATAAACAAACAAACAAAGAAAGAGAAGGGGGGCATGATGGCTTGGTGGTTAGCTGGTTAGCATGTTTGCCTCACACCTCCAGGGTTGGGGGTTTGAGTCCCGCCTCCGCCATGTGCCATGTGTGTGGAGTTTGCATGTTCTCCCCGTGCCTCGGGGGTTTCCTCCGGGTACTCCAGTTTCCTCCCCTGGTCCAATGACATGCACTGTAGGTTGATTGGCATCTCTAAATTGTCCGTAGTGTGTGATTGCGTGAGTGAATGAGAGTGTGTGTGTGTGCCCTGCGATGGGTTGGCACTCTGTCCGGGGTGTATCCTGCCTTGATACCCAATGACGCCTGAGATCATTCAGGCTCCCTGTGACCCGAGAATAGATCGGATAAGCGGTAGACAATGAATGAATGAAAATAAACTGCTCCAATGAATTTTTTTGTTAAAGTTTACCTGCAGGTTTGAACAGTTTTGCTACATAAAGAAAAAAAAAAGAAAAAAACCCCCAAACCCATAAAAATCAGTTTTTTATCCCGGCATCTAACAGAAAAATCTCAAATATAATAAAAAACTTAAGAAAAAATTAATATTAAAAAATGATGCCTGGGATTCTGAATTCAGAGTAAGAGTTTTATTAAATAAAAATATCTCTGCTTAATGCAGGTTACTGAACGCTCTGCTTTTTCTAAAGACATGTTAAACGTTGTAGTTTAAAGGTTCTCAGTAATCACTGGAGGAAAATCACGTTACACTTTTACTCAATGATTTTTTTTTTCTACCTGTTCTCCTCTCAAGCACTCAAACAGCGCTTTTAAACCTTCCAGTGAGAATTTGAGAAGGCCGTCTTCACGATCCTGAGGTCGACCCCTTATGGCCGCTGCTCTGCTCCGGTTACCATGGTAACCGGACGTCCTACGCTGTACAGGAAAATACTCCCACTCGCAATTTATTGTTGCTTTCTGAACAATGAATATTCAGAACTGTGACAGTATAGAAAAACTTCTTTTTAGCCAGCTCTTTTATTGTGAATACATGTGACGCTGTTACGTGACCTCACACACACACACACACACACACACACACACACACACACACACACACACACACACACACAGTGAATCAGACAGGATGTAATGTTGTGACTTGTGGTGTAGAAAAGACGTCAAACACAAGCTGTGACCATAAATATTTTATTAAAATCTCTCTCTCACACACACACACACACACAATATTAATAATTAGCATTTTTAAAACAAAAATATGAATAAATTCATCAAAGGGATTGTGAGTAGATGAGTAGAGGGGTAGAGCTCAGCCTCCCACATGCCACGAGGTCCGGCCAACAAGCCGTTTTTTAAAACAGCTGAATTAATTCAGTTTCTTAAAGCAAATTCTTCAATAACGTCCTCTTACTGAGAAAAACAGGAAATATAAACAGCAAGGAGAGAAAAGAATGGAAATTAAATTGTTAATCTACACATAACATTATATTATACACCATTAAACTCTGAACAGTCTATGTAGCACCATGTTATTTATTTAAACAATGGTTATATGATTTATTATCTGTCTTTGATGTGCAGCTCACATGTACACACTGAGATTTCACTGTACAACAAAACACAGACACAACAAGTTGTTGTATGATAAAGAACACTGCAGGAAAACCTGCTTCATTATGCCACTGTTTTATCAGCCGTGCTTACCTCTGCTCTGCAGCAGTGTGTGTGTATGTGTGTGTGTGTGTGTGTGTGTGTGTTGGGGTGAAGGGACCTGAGCGCTGAGGTAGACTGTGATTTGTTGTCAAAGCCGAAAATGTACAACAACAAAATCACTAGTCTTCCACGGCGTCCGGGTCGAGTTTTAAAGCTTCGCTCGGTGATCAGCAGCTCAGAGGAAGAGATAAACATTTACAGTTAATCCGTCAGCATGAGAGACTTTACAGCTGTTTTACCTTACACTACATGACTCAGATTATTTTTTTAACAGACAACGTCATCAGGAATGTCAAATTAGCAATGAAGGTCACAGCTACTGCACCGGGACAACCCACAGAGGCCACGCCTCTTTCACTCTGATTGACAGGTACAGAGGCCATGCCTCTTTCACTCTGATTGACATATCAGAGGCCACGCGTCTTTCATTATGACTCACAGGTACAGAGGCCACGCCTCTTTCACTCTGATTGATATGTACAGAGGCCACGTCTATTTCATTATAACTGACAGATACATAGGCCATGCCTCTTTCATTATGACTGACAGGTACAGAGGCCACGCTACTTTCATTCTGACTGACAGGTACAGAGGCCATGCCTCTTTCACTCTGACTGATAGGTAATGAGGCCACGCCTCTTTCACTCTCTGACGCCTCTTTTTACAACTGACAGGTACGCAGACCACTCCTCCATCACTGGGACTGACAAGCACTCAGGCCACACCTCCTTTAACAAGGCTGACAGACACACAGGCTACGTTTCCTTTAGTAAAACTGATGGAAACAGTGATATATGGAAGGGAGAGAGAGAGAGAGTGAGAAAGATTGAGAGCGAGCGAGAGAGAGAGAGAGAACGTCTTGATGTAAGATCTTTCTCTCTCTCACACACACACACACCCCTAAGACCTTTAATAGTGACATTTGAGTAGAGATGGATGAGTGTGTTGATCCTCTGAAAGACATGACAGTTTTCTCTGTCTTTCACCCCCCACTCTCTCTCTTTCTCCCTTGTCCTCACACTCTGTCTGTCTCTCGTCTTCACACCTTCCTGTGGTTTTCTGGTTTTCACTCTGTGTTTAAAAAAATATTAAATCTGATGAAGGAAATGTGGAATGTGTTTTCTCTGTTCTGACCTCTGAAAGGGCGGGCCTTCAAACTCAGATTCAAAATGGAGGAAGCTCTAATTTTAGCATTCATAAGATTTTATATCCAACCTAGCAGACAGGGTGGAGCTGACAAACTCCTAGGTGTAGAAAACTTCTAGAGCTAATTTAATGGTAAATAAATCGAAGGAAGTCACAGTGAACTGATAAAGCGAGCAATAAACCAGGATCAGAAGCTAAAATGCTGAGTCATGGCTAAAGTGCTAAAATGCTAAAAGTCCTGACTTGAACTTCACACTGTCCACAATCCAGCAGGATAAACACATGATTTTCTCTCTTCTTCTTCTTCTTCTTCTTCTTCTTCTTCTATTTACTCCTTCTTTTTTTCTTTTCCTTCTGTCTTTTTTTTCTTATTCTTCTTCTCTTTCTCTCATAGCCTCAGGTTTTGAGACTCTATTTCTTTCTTTTCGTCTCTTATTCTGTTTCGGTTTCTCTCTCACTCTCGTTTCATCTCACTCTCTTCCTCTCACTGTCTCACTCTCTTTTCATCTCTCTTTTCCTTCTTTCCTGTTCTCCTCTGTTTTTGATCTGCTTTCTCACCTCTCTCTCTCTCTCTCTCTCTCTCTCTCTCACACACACACACACACAACACACACACACACACACACACACACACACACATATACACATACGCATTTTTTTTAATCTTTTTCCCCTAATCTCAGTTTGTCTTTTCATTTCTTCCTCGTCTCTTTTTGTCTTCGTTTGTCTTACTCTCAGTTCAGTTCTACTCTCATCTCCAGCATACTCTTTTTTCATCTTTTTTTCCCTCATCCCTCCCTTTCTCTAGTCCTTTCTGTCGCCGTCTTCGTCTTACATTTCTTTATTTCTCTTTCCGTCATTTTGTTTTATTACGGTTTTGTCTTTCTGTCTCGTTTCTCTCTCATTCTTTTTGTCCTTTGTTTCAGTTGAACATTTTTTTCTTCTTACACTTTGTTTTTCTTTTAATCTTTTTCTTTCTTTCTATCCCTCTCTTTCTGCATCCTTCTCTCTATTGCTTTCTGTCTTGCTTTCTTTATTCATCTCTTATCTTTTCATCCTCTCTCTCTCTCTCTGTCTCTCTCTCTCTCACACACACACACAAAACACACACACACACACAAACACACAAACATTTTTTTCTTTCAGAAAGTGTTTTTTAAAGCAGTGTTTTGACGTTTTGATCACGGTTGACCCCGTCAGTGGCGTGTGTGTCTGCTGAAGTTAAGGTTACATTCGTCCCATTCATTTTGTATAAGGCCTTGCTTGGCTAAACGCGCACAAAGAGATGCGGCGACCGAGCGCCAGGGCCACAATTGTGCCGACGTGGTCATTGAGAGCCGTGACAGCTCAATTCTTTCGTCCCTCTTTTTGGACCGAGAGGCTCATTAGGAGCACGGCTCGGCCTCACACGGAGGTGATGGATTGCTTTCAGGGCTCGGCCCCGGACGAAGCAAATGAGTTCAGATCAACTGCGGCTTTCCCATTAAAAAAACATATTAGCCCTAATAGGCTTCCGAGTTCGCCTGAGCTCTCCGCTCTCGTTTTCTCCCCCCTCACTAAGTAGCCGAACCTGTCTCTGCATGCACTTACACATTTACTCCAGATTTCCGTGAAGAAAAAAAAGTGACGGCGAGGTGAGACGGGTCGTTTTTTCTCATCCAGCCTGGAAATAATGGGCTCAGTAATGAACAGCGGTGCTTTATTAAGAGAGCTTAAATTATGCTCTTCACAACAGGATGGACTCCTTTTATTCCCTACAATTGTATAAATTAAATGTACGGACTGAAAGAAAGGAAAAAGATCTGCGTCGGGGCATTTAGCTCGACTCTCGTGCCATCTGAATTGAGACTAATGTCCAATTACGCCGTCAGTGCCGCTGACTTGAATGCGATGTGGCGATGAAAAAGTTTTTTTTTTTTAGTGAGGGGATCATAACCTTTTCATGTCAGTCCGTGCTTACTAGTTCATTTTACTGGCTTAGCGGAATCCACTGTAAATCACACATACAGGAGGAGGCTGATTTAATCTTGAAAAAGAGTTCTGTAGTTAGCCATGCTAAGCTTTAAACACTCCAGTACTGTATTAGCGTATGTTTAGTTAGCAGAATATCTCAATTCATTAGCATTTAGCATATAATTCAAATATAGTGAATTCATAATGTGCTGTACAAGTGCTTAAATATCACAAGAACATTGTTGCTAGGCAACTGGGACATATGGACAGCAAGTTAATCACTTAGGCTTATAATTTACCTAGCTAAAACATTGGCTTTAAGTCTTTTATAAACAATAGAAACACAAATTGACAGTGGAAGTGGGACAGAAACACCCGGAACATCAACATTTTCCTCAGACATTCATTGTCTACCGCTTATCCAATCTATACTCAGGTCACAGGGAGCCTGTGCTTATCTCAGGCATCATTGGGCATCAAGGCAGGATACACCCTGGACGGAGTGCCAACCCATTGCAGGGTACACACACGGGACAATTTAGAGATGCCAATTAACCTACAATGCATGTCTTTGGACCGGGGGAGGAAACCCCAGAGGTACGGGGAGAACATGCAAACACGGCAGAGGCGGGAATCGAACCCCCAACCCTGGAGGTGTGAGGCAAATGTGCTAACCACTAAGCCACCATGCCCCTCACATGTCTTTTAAATAAAAAAAAAACAAAAAAGAAAAGAAAAATCACTGGCTGCTTATGAAACTTCCACAGGTCCTGCTATACGATTCATTGATGTCTAGCAACACAAAGTGTGAAGGTTTTTTACCTCAGAAGTTTACCTCGTGTGAATATGATGAATGTAACAGTAATGCTAATGCTAAAAATAGTTCACTCGGTGACAGCGACTGGACACTAGCAGTATGATTATATTATTTAATATTTTTTTCAATTTTGAATTATTTTTTTTATTATTTTAGCAGCAGCAGCAGCAGCAACTTAACTAGTAATAGTAGCAGCAACATTATTATTATTTGTACTAGCGATATTAGTATTAAGAACAGCAGTAGCAACAGCCGTAGCTGTAGTTTTAGTAGTAATATTTAAGCAGATTAGTAGTAATATTACTCATGATAGTGTTAGTAGATGTTAGTAGTGTCAGTATTAATAGTACTAGTTGTATTAGTTGCAGCAGTAATAGTGTTAATAATACTAGTATGGCTAGCACTAGCAATATTACTAGCAGTAGTTATAGCTGTATAAGTGCTAGTACTATTACTAGCTGTAGTAGTAGTAATAATATTAGTAATATTTCTCATGGCAGTGTTAATATTAATAGTACTAGTTGTATTACTAGTAAAAGCAACCACAGCAGCAGAAGTGTTAATAATATTAGCATTTTTAGTACTAGCAATATTACTAGCAGTAGTTATAGCTGTATTAGTAGTAGCAATAGCAGTAATATTGCTCATGGTAGTGAAGGTACAGTGTTAGTATTAATAGTACTAGTTGTATTACTAGGATTTCTGGTAAAAGTTGCAGCAGTAGCAGTAATAGTGCTAATAATACTAGTATTGTTAGTACTAGCAATATTACAGGCAGTAGTTATAGTTGTATTAGTAGTAGTAGTAGTATTAGTAATGTTGCTTATGGTAGTGTTTGTATAGTGTTAGTACTAATAGTACTAGTTGTATTGCTCATAAAAGTAGCAGCAGCAGTAGTATTGGTAGTACTATTAATATTACTAGCAGCAGTATTTGTGTGAGTGTTACTGGTGGTATTGCCACAGTGGTAGTCAGTGTTACTAGCTATAATAGTAGCATGATTAGTATCCTTATTTCTTATGCTAGCAGTGATTTAATAATGGAAATTTCTTTACAGGATTCTTAAATGATGTAAAAAAAAAAAAAATCAGGATGATGGCGATTGTGTGTAAAGAAGCTTCTGGAATGTAACCATCTGATCATGTGACCTCAGTAACACTTTCCCAGAATGCTGTGCTGTAACACCTGTGTGTCTTTAATTTAATAATTGTCTGTGTGACCCCTCGCCATCTCTCTGTCCCTCTCTCAACCTGCTCTCGTCTCTCACTAATTTCATTCTCTTCACCTGCACTTGAGTGTTTCCCCTGAGGCGAGACACACACATACAACTCCTTATTCAGGACTGTCTCGCTCTTTTATTTCTCTCTCTCTCTCACACACCTTATGTATTGCTTTCGATTGTTCTCTCTCTTTTGTCATTCTTTCTTTTTCTGTCTTTAGATTCTTACTATTACTTACTACTATGTCTTTCTTTCTTTTGGTTTTGTCCATCTTTCTTTACCTTAATCTTCTTTATTTTCTCTCTTTCTCTCATCTCTCTTTCTTGCTGTTTTTCTCTCGTTATCTCTTTTTGTATTTTTCTCTTTTTTTCATTTTCCCTCCCTCTTTCCGTCCTTATTTTGCCGAGTCTAATCTCTTCAGTGTAAATGGAAAATATCTTCACTGGATGGAAACAAACATCTCACCTGGACAACATGGACAAAATCCTTAAATCAGGATTTTGGAATAATCCGGTGTTTCTGAGAAGGATTTTGGTCTGATTTGTGTGTTTTCTTTGCGCTGTGTGTTTTGACCGTATGTAACACTACACGCTGTAATCGGTTTTGTCGTCAGTGTCGTAAACACGCGGCGGCTGCTGCCGAGCTGTCAGTCAGCACTGTGCAGCCAGATTGGCCCGTAATTACAGCAGCTAAGAGCATATGATTTTAGGTAATTGCCTTGACGAAGGGTCGAGCGAAGCAGCGCTTAATTACCTGAGCACACTCGCTCACAGGCGCACAGCGGGGAGCGGCCTTTTACCGCCTTTTTTCTCTCGCCGTTTTTTTAAACCCCCCCTTCTTTTTCTTACCTACTGAAATTGAAGGGCTGTGTGGGAGGATTTACACTCCACTGTTCCTATTTTTCACACAAAAAAAAAAATAAAAAATGAGACAGGAAACTCAACCGTGTGTTTGGACAGATGTGGAAATCTGTCTAGTCTTCTTCTGCCTTCATCATCAGCCAAGTAGAGTTAGCATTACTAGAGTTAGTAGTACTAGTATTTGATATTAGGAACAGCCGTAGCAGCAGTATTAGAAGCAGCAGTGGTGTTAGTATTAGCATGAATAGCTACAGAGGTAGAAATATTAGAATAATAGAAGCAGCAGTAACAGTAGTATTACTGCATCGGCAGGCAGTGTGTTACTAGGTCAAGTTGTAGTAGTAGCATCAGTAGGAGTATTGGGAGTAAAAATGGTAGTAGTTTTAGTAGCATAAGTAGTAGTGTTAGCAGGAGTATTGGTAGAATTAGTAGTATTATTATTAGTAATGTTAGTAGTACTATTGGTAGTAGTGTTAGCAGGAGTATTGGTAGAATTAGTAGTATTATTATTAGTAATGTTAGTAGTACTATTGGTAGTAGTGTTAGAAGAATCAGTAGTAATAGTAGTAATGATAGTAGTGGTAGAATCAGTAGTAGTATTAGCATTAGTAGTAATATTGCTGCTAGTAATATTGGTAGTGATGTTAGTGGCATCAGTAGTAGTAATAGTAGCACTGCGAATAGTATTGGTAGTAGAATCAGTAGTAGTAGTAGTAATAGTGATGATAGTAGTATAGTAGTATTGGTGGTAGTAGCAGTAGTAGCATCAGTTGTAGTATTGTAGTATGTAGTAACAGTATTGGTATTAATAGTTGTAGTAATGATAGTAGTGGTAGAATCAGTAGTAGTATTAGCATTGGTAGTAATATTGCTGCTAGTAGTATTTGTAGTATTGGTAGTGATGTTAGTGGCATCAGTAGTAGTAATAGTAGTACTGCTAATGGTATTGGTAGTAGAATCAGCAGTAGTATTAGTAGTAGTATTGGCATTGATGTTAGTAGGGTCAGTAGTAGTAGTAGTAGTAATACTGCTGATAGTATTGATAGTAGAATAAATAGTAGTGGTAATGATCGTAGTATTGGTGGTAGTAGCAGTAGTAGCATCAGTAGTAGCATTAGTAGGAGTATTGGTAGTAATAGTAGTGGTAATGACAGTAGCGGTAGAATCAGTAGTAGTACTAGTAGTAATAGTGCTGCTAGCAGTATTGGTAGCATTGGTAGTGATGTTCATTGGTAGTGGCATCAGTAGTAGTAGTAGTAGTAGTATTGGTATTGATGTTAGTAGCATCAGTAGTAGTAGTAGTAATACTGCTAATAATATTGGTAGTTGTCGCAGTAGAATCAGAAGTATTAGTAAGGCTAGTAGTATTGTAGGTGGTAGTAGTAACAGCAGAAGTAGTAGTAATGATAGTAGTTCTAGAATCAGTAGTAGGATTGGTAGTTGTATTAGTAGTAATAGTACTATTGATATTGGGATTTGGTAGTATTGGTAGTGATGTTAGTATCATCAGTAGTAGTATTAATACTACTAGAAAGTAGTATTAGTAGTAGTTTTAGTAGCAGTAGAATCAGTAGTAGTAGTATTAGTAGTTCTGCTAATTGTTGGTATTATCAGTAGAATCAGTAGTAGTATTAGTAATATTGGTAGTAATGTTAGTAGCATCAGTAAGTAGTATTAGTAGTAGCAGTAATAGCAGTATTGCTAATAGCATTATTAGAAGTATCAGTAGAATCAGTAGTAGTATTAGTGGCAATATTGCCAGTAGTATTGCTGGTAGTATCAATTGGTGGCTCAGTGGTAGGTTTCTCGCTTATCATGCAGAAGGCCCGGGTTCGATTCCCAGTCACTGGATACAGTGCTGATCCCAAGCCCGGAAAAATGGGAGGGTTGTGTCAGGAAGGGCATCTGGCATAAAACATTTGCCAAGTTGTTGTGCGGACCAGTTGGTCCGCTGTGGCGACCCCGAACAGGGAGCAGCCGAAAGCAACTGGTAGTATTAGTTGAATCAGTAGTAATAATGGTAGTAGTAGTATTAGAAGCATCAGTAGTATTCCTCATCTCTCTCTCTCTTTTATTTACTCCTATTTTCTGCCCCATGTTTCTTTCAGCCCTCTCTCCCCATCATTGTCTTCTCTCCTTCACTGATGCGCTGATGTGTACAGCACAAAGCCAGCCGTCGTGCCCTTTGTGTGTATGTGTGCGTGTGTGTGTGTGTGTGTGTGTTCGGGGGTGCAGCACCTGTACTCAGAGGAGAACAAAGGTCTGTAGCAACAGGAGAAGGAGAATGACATCTGGACACAACAGCTGTTTGATCTCCGGCACCTTCTCCTATCTACCATGAGTGGCTGTAACCACGGCAACTGAGAAAAAGCAATAGAGAGAGAGAGAGTGAGAGAGATGAAGAGACACACAGAGAAAGGCAAAGAGAGAAAAGTGGAGAAAGAGAGAGAGAGTCATATAGTGAGAGAGAGAAAGAGAAAGAAAAAAGAGAGAGAGTCAGACATATAGAGAAACAGAGAGAGAGAGATACAGTGAAGTTTCCGTACACTATATAAAGTGTACACTTATATATAAACATTATATATAAATATACACAGCATGCATGTGTGTATATCTGCATCTGTGTGCATATGTGTGTGCACCTATGTCTGTCACATAGGTGTTCTTGTGTATGTGTATGTGTTAGAGAAAGTGTATTTATGTGTATGTGTATGTAAGTGTGTATCTTTGTACATCTATGTGTGTTTGTGTGTGCAACTGTCTCTCTCTCTCTCTCTCTCTCTCTCTCTCTCTCTCTCTGTGTGTTCCTGTCTCTCACCCACCATGTTAATCGTTGTCACTTCCATAGATTCTCCAATCTGATTGGTCAGAAGGTGTTAAGCAATTACAGCAGCAGCTATGTGTTTCTATAGTAACGGCTGACACACTGACTTCTGCTGTGGTTGCAGTTTTTCGTTTACATGACATCCTGCGATTTTTTTCTCTTATTAACTTGAAGAGAGAGAATAAAGAGAGTCTGATGAGGGGATGAATGTTTACAGCTGCTAGAACAGGCTTCACAGGACATCAGGTGTAACAATAAACGGATAAAAGTTCTGACATTTTCCATAAAAAAACACTTTTGATGCATTTCTTTTAAAAATTTGTGTTTTTTTAATAAATTAAAAAAATGTAAAATTAATTTTTAGTTCATTTTAATTCAAATTTTTCTGTTTTCTTAGGTTATACTTTTAGAAATATTTCATTTATCTTTATGTTCTGTTTTTTATTAAACATGAGCAATATATCCAGATAAATGTGAGAGCTACAATAAAATAAAACAATAATTAATAATTTAAAAAAAATGAATGAATGTTTAAAATCGATAAAACGGTGTAGCTGTTTTGTGTAAAGTTAATTTCAGAGTCGATGTTTTTATTCTTTGTGTCGATGTAGTTGATCTTATTTAATTTTCTTATTCGCATGTTGATGTTCTTGTGTATTATAAAGACTTTTCTTATGCTTAATTTCTTAGCGCTCAGCGTGAAGTGAAGGCAGCTGTATGAAAAATTACTTTACGATTTAATCATCGGATCTGAGAAAAAAATGTCGATCTCATTACACTTACACCGTCGCTAACTACATCATTAGACTCGTCTCAGTCGTCAGCTAGCCTCCGTTCCCGAGAGTCTTATTCCCTAGTTGCCTAGCAACAGCGCTCGTGTGACTATAGCCTCTTAAATAATGAATTTGAGAATTGAAATTGAATAAAGAATTATATATTTTATTTATATTCTTGATTTGTTGGTGATTTTGATGATTAGCACTTCTCATTTAAAACATTTTGACACTTTTAAAAAGCTGTACTCGATTTGTACGCAAGTGAACCTTTTTCTATTTATAATATTTAATTTTATAATTTTTTTTCTATTAATTAATCAATTTTTTAAACTAATTTTATTATTCTCATCTATGCTAATATGCTTTGTGTTAAACACAGTTGAAGGTTAGCATAAATTTGAAGCATGTTATTTAGCCTAACATTCGTATGGGGACGGGGATGATTGTTGCTATGGTTACGTCTCAAAAGATGTTATCTCGTTCTTTTCTAGTTGCTTGTTTTAATTACAGGAAAAAAAATATTTTCTGTCAGTTTAATTGCGATTAGTGATGTGCGAAAACCTGATGATCGTCGCCATGGTAACATGATAAAACTATGTTAAACGCTGCACGTGATCCTGCAGCCATGATATCACTTTCATCTCATCAATTTAGACTCGGCACTACGTAACCATGACAACCAGGTGACGGATACGATGTGAGGCTAAACCTAGACTACGGGTTTAAACTCTTTGTTTTAATTACATAGTTTAATTAATGATTAAAAACAGAGCTGTAACAACGCAGATGGCTAAGATGTTGCTATGGCAACAGACGTGTAAAGGTAGCTGGACGATGTAGATGTATAAATTATGCTGATTAGTACACGTTTTTTTTTTCTTTTGTTACTTGAATAAGACATGTAGAAAACACATCTGAACATCAGATCACAATGTTTTTCGGTTGTTGTTTTCTGATGTTCAGACATTTCCTCGTTATTTTCTCCATGGTGTCTCACAAGACGTCTCACAGAAACAAAGAAAAAAATCTTATTTGAGTGATTTTTATTCGCTGACATCGAATGCGCTCTTCTTCTTCTTTCGGCTTTTCCCTTCAGGGGTCGCCACAGCGAATCATCTCTCTCCACCTATCCCTATCTTCTGCATCCTCATGACATCAAATGCGCTGATTTTTTAAATATTTTTTTTTACATAGCTAGCTTCAGGTACATTTTCAGCTACCATATAGGATTGTTGCTATGGTTACCTCTGAGAGGATGTTACCCCACTGAGTTCTAGTGTTTTTTATTAATTAAAAAAGCATTTTGTTGCTGAGAAATGCTCTTTTTTCCAGTAATTTCGATCCCTTAATATCAGCGATCAAATCGTTGCCATGCCGATAACCAATCAGAAGCCACCATGGAGCCGTGATACACACCTTTATTTCATGAATTAAGAATTCATCTGTTTATAATAAACTATTTTTAAAGACGAGAATTGGAATAATCTATTAAACCGATAAAAAACAAACAGATTTTCAGGTTGAAGTGTTGTAAAGCGCCTGTGCTTCCTGTAGCAGTGTGTGTGTGTGTGTGTGTGTGTAAGAAAGTGAATTAAATAACTGTGAGTCTGTGTATTTATGTAACACCCACACTTTTTTGAAATCACATCGTCCTTGCCTCAAGGTTCGGCACTCAATTGAAAAAAAAAATAAAATAAAGAAAGCTAAATTAAAAAGCTTATTACATGCTGAAAGTGTGTGTGTGTGTGTGTGAAAAAACCAGCATCCAAACCTACTGGTGCTGTTTACTGGTTAAACCCTCACTATCTCCGATGGGCAGAAGCTCCTTCTCCCTCTACAGCTCTCAGTTTTATCTTTTTTTTAACTAATTAATTTTTTTTTCCACCTTCCGCTGAAATGGAGTCAGCAATCAAACCAACATCTGTTGAGGAAGAAGATAATGGGCGCTGCTTGCTTTTACGTTGTGTTTGCCGTGTGTGTGTGTGTGTGTGTGTGTGTGTGTGTGTGTGTGTGTTTATCAGAAAGTGCACACGTCGGGTTTTAGAAAGCGACTGCAGTTCTGTTCGCCGTGTTTTCTATTTTTTCTGCAGAACTTGTGTGTGGACTTTGAGCTACAGTAACCAAGCAGCGTGTAATTGCATCTCATTACGTTAATCCGCTTGTTTGAACACCTGCTCTAAAAGGATTTCGGAGCGACGCGCGGGCTCGGCCATTTGTACTGCCATTTCAGCAAGTGTGTGGGGTTTTTTCCTCTTCCGCGAAAATGTATAAAAACACGAAGCTGTCACCGCCTGATGAGGAAAAGTGACCAAACGAGAATCATCCAGCTCGGCTAATCCTCTGCTGTCTCTCACACGCTGATATGTAGATGCTAGCGGTGTGGAGTTGCACTCTGTTTCTGTTACACTTTTATTTAAAATAAATAAATAAATAAAGGCGTTTATTTATTCCCGCAGGAACAGCTAGCTAAATCCGCGCTGATGCTAGCTGTTAACTGTAGCTAGTTTAGAGCTTATATTTATTTATTTATTTATTTACTTTTAGCTAGTTTACAGCTGTCACTACTCAATCCATACCGGGAACACGATTTGTACTGCGCATGTGCGGAAACTCACGTTTTGTCCTACGCATGCGCGAAATTGCTGCTATTATTATTATTAGTAGTAGTAGTAGTAGTAGTATAACTGTCACTACTCGATTCGTACCGGAAACGCGATTTGTACTGCGCATGTGCGGATAAGCGTCTACTTCTTGTCTGAAGTATGACGAAACGATTTACGGCAGATTCGGCCATTTATAATACTGTTGTTATAATACTACTAATAATATAATGTTCTAACGTGTTTTGTTGGCGCATGCGCAGAACAAAAACCTGAGTTTCCGCACATGCACAGTACAAATCGTGTTTCCGGTACGGATCATGTAATAATATCATGTTATAATGTGTTGTTGGCAGCAATTTCGTGCATACGATAAGTAGTGACTATAACAACAGTATTATAAATACATGCCGTATAAATAAACTGCGTATAAGTAAACTGTAAATCGTTTTGTCATACTTCAAACAAGAAGTTGACGCATTTCCGCACATGCGCAGTACAAACCATGTTTCTGGTACGGATCGAGTAGTGACAAGAGCTACACAGCTAGTCAGAATGCTAACCAAACTTCACTGCTTTACCCAAGTGAGCATTTGTTTGTTTGTTTGTTTGTTTTTAATTTAATGATTGATATTTTAGATTTCTAGAATCACTGACTCACTCTCAGATGCTAGCAACACTCTTAGCCTAGCAGGCTAATTTCTCTTTCCTCTAAGCAGCCAGAGTTTTTTCAGTTTTTCTTCGAGATAAAAATCACAATTCCAGAGACGAATGATCTGCGCTAGTATTTGACAAACAGTCGTATTTTTTTAGTCGTTTCTCAGTGATTTATAAACACAAAAGAACAGACTTAACAAAATCCAAAAAAAGACATGAGCGCTAGCTGCTAGTTAGCGTGAACAACCTCAGTCATTTGCTCATGATCCACAGTTGCCTAGCAACAATGGGTTTATTTTTGTATTTGATGTTCTAAAGAGAAAAAAAAAACCTAATTTCACTACACATTAATGCTTTATGCAAATCCAAATAATACATAATTAAAGACATTTCATATTATTATAAGCGAAATATTTTTGTTTCTGCTGTAAACGTAGCTATAAATGACTTTCCTTTCAGAAAAC
>JAUCMX010000009.1:24318016-24335516 GCA_033459395.1 Hemibagrus guttatus | reverse complement strand
GAGGATGTAAATGAGCCTCTTATAGTATCAATTTAACACAAACACATTTTAAAAATGCCCAGAAGGATTGAACACACACACACACACACACACACACACACACACACACACACACACACACACACACACATACACATACATACACATACATACACACACACCCTGAGCTTGACCCTGAGGAAGGGTGTTGGAGTATGGCTGAGGCAATTTCATTACATGGTGGAATATATTGGAGTAAAAGCCTGAGGGAAGGCCATCAGAAAACCCTCTCTCTCTCTCTCTCTCTCTCTCTCTCTCTCTCTATCCCTCTGTATCCCCCTCTTTCTATCTCGCTCTCCTGCCCTCTCTCTCTCTCTCTCTCTCTCTCTCTCTCTCTCTATCCCTCTGTATCCCCCTCTTTCTATCTCTCTCTCCTGCCCTCTCTCTCTCTCCCTCTCTCTCTCTCTCTCTCTCTCCCACTCCCCCCCCTACACTATTACGGCAACAGAAAAGACATTAGGGTACAGAGCAGCGCTTGGCTATTGGATTTAAGCGAGGATAACTATAATAGAGAGCTCTTCATCCTTAATTGTAGTCATTTGGGTCAACACACAGCTGGGGAATTATGGGTCTTGGTCAGGAGCATCAGCTCTGATCTGTACCTCGTCTGGAAAAGACAAAAAAAAAAAGCTGACAGGAGGACAGATTCGGCCGCTCTGTTTGATAAACAGCCCAAGGGCAGAATCTCAGTCTAGCATGGGGGAGATTCAACTAGTTTATTTATTTATGTATTTATTTATTTATTTATTACACTTTTTAAAAACTTTTTCTTTGACGATGCTACAATCTCCACTTCATACATTTTCATCCCACTTTCCTCTGACCTGATATTAGCTTTTAATTTAAATGTCGTTTATTAATATTCGAAACGTTCTTCCTGCTGGATTGATGTTACGCACGTTTAAAGCTTTAACCACAGAAAAATTAATCACAGTCCAGTTACATGTCTCATTAACCTACGTACGTCACATGACTTCATGGAAATGTGTAAATGGAGAAACAACCTGCTGATTGGTTCACAGAGCGGGCCAGAAAATATACATACTATAAAACAGGAAGGAAATAAAATACAGCTTTCTGATTTTCACGTGTCATAAGTGTCACGGTTTTAAATGTAGAATATAAAAAAAACGATCTTAAAAGAAAAAGATCTCGACAAGGAAATGAGGAATTAAGCAGTTTAAATACTCACTTTAAATATGAACTTTTATAGTTTCATTTATTTATTTAATTAATTCATTTAATTTATGTATTTACTTGGACTTGATTAGACCATTTTATACATATGAAAAAACCTTTATACGTTTTTTTTTTTTTTTTTTTAAATAAAGTTTAAGAATTAAAACGACTGCAGTCTGGAATTAATTAATTAATTAATTAATTCATTCATTCATTCATTCATTCATCTGTATTGAAATCCACTCTGACCCTGTGTGCTCGTTTATTCACAAAAATTCCCCAGGTTTAAAAGTGAAGTGTAAAGACGATACTGTTTCAGATGTACGGTGTTCAATCTGTGCTTAATTAATATCCTCAATTAATCTTTAATTAGTTGTAATTAACTAGAGAGTAAGCGTGCATTTTCTGCATTTAATAAAAGTCTAAGGTTTAGGAAATTTAAATAAGTGAACACATTTGACACTAAATTCACACAACCTTTCTTTCTTTCTTTCTTTCTTTCTTTCTTTCTTTCTTTCTTTCTTTCTTTCTTTCTTTCTTTCTCCTTTTTCACATTCATGCACAATTTTATGTAATAAGCCTCAGACATAAAGAATTTAAGTTTCATTCGTTCCTTCATTCGTATTATTTCTGCATCTTCAAGCATTGTAGAAAGCCTCAGGTTTTTATAAATAATTATATTTAAAAGGATATAAAGATGAGGACGAAGATAAGATGAAGAATAAGTTCTTGTGGTATTGATTTATAAATCTTTGAATTCTTTAAGCTCTTTATTTCTCTGTAGCAGAGAATCGACCTCTCTCTCTCTGTCTCTCTCTCTCTCTCTCTGTCTCTCTCTCTCTCTCTCTGATTCATACCTGTTGATATTCCTCACATTGCAAGTTTGGGTTGTCTCCTTACACACACACACACACACACACACACACACACACACACACACACACACACACACACCTCAGGAAATGAAAAAAAAAACAATTTTTAAAAATATATTTAATGCTCCAAATGTCCATGCCCTAACCCCCCCCCTTTCTCTCTCACTCACTCACTCGCTCTCTCTCTCACTCTCTCTTCTTTTTGACATTTTGAAATAAATCAGGAGGCTAATTCTTAATTCGTTTATTCTAAAAATCTCTAATTCATCTGAATTAGAAATCATGACTAAAAATGACACATGCTGTCTCTGTGATCAATACCAACAGAAAGATCAATTAAACCATCAGATCGATTAAGCGATTAGAAAACTAGTTTTCTTCTTCCTCTTGTTCTTCTTCTTCTTCTTTTAATAATAATGACACCATTAAAAGGAGGAGAAGAAGCCTACACCCTTTGCTCTCACTCTTCAGCATTTATCTGTCAACACGCACCACACAACCACGGAGAAAAGATTATGAATACATTTTATAGAAAAAAAGGAGGATTTTAGAAAACGTCTTACGTCTGCTGGAGCGCCCGGAGATGGAGGGCTGGAGAGGTGGAGAGATGGACAGGAAGATGCTCGATCTTCGTCTTTGCGCCTCCGCTGCCTGCGGCCCCTTTAAAGCTCCGCTGATTCCCCGCGGCTGACCAATCGCAACGCGGCTGCGCCGTGACGTCACAGGGAGAAAAATACATGCTTGGAGGGATGGGGGAGGGAGTAGAGGGGGCGTGGACGGGTGATATTTGTGAGGCAGAAAAAAAATTCTTCAAAATAAAAGCGGAGCGGAATTCGGAGTGCTGCGTTGCCATGGTTACAGCAGGTTTCTTCACCTGAACTGTAATCTTTTAAGAGATATTTTAATTAAATAAATAATGGGGAAATTATTATAATCGTAACAAAATCAACAAGTCGTACGTTTTGTCGATTTTAGTAAAAGTCTGAGGAAATCATTTTAAACATGGTTTAACAAAAGCGTTACCATGTTCACTGGTCAATTAAAACTGGAAAAAAAAAATTCTCATTGTTCACACTTCTGGCTTTTCTGTTAAGCAAAAAGGATCCTCGCAGCGCTAAAAACAATTTTGTAAAAGGCAGTATTGGAAATGAAATGTGCTAAATATGAAACAATCAGTAAGTGACTCATCATCAGCGCTAAGGTCAGCTAACGTTACTCAAACTCTGTGAATGCATTCTTCCTTCATTTAATCCTTCACTGCTGTCTTCAACAAAAAGATTTCATTTCATCAGCGCTGACAAAGACAAGAAGAAACAATAACGCAGATGTTTTTGTGGTAAATAATCAGCTGTAAGTCTTAGCAGAAATGATGTTAGACCGTATCTTCAATGTACTTCCTGTTTATATAAATGATTCAACACTGTGAGGTCTATGTTTTGTTTTGTTTTTTACTCCTGAACTAAATCTAAATCTGAGGTAAATACAATGCATTCTCCTCTTGAAATAAATTAGCTTTATTTCTGCTTTTCAGCTAGCGAGCATTAAGATGGACTATCAGTGATGTGTATCAGCGTACAATAGCGGCAGCGAGTTAATAAAAAATATGTATTGCTAAACAAATATGGGTCACATCTTCTTTTCAGCTAGTTAAAAAAAAACACAGGTTATTTCTGCTTTTCATCTAGCTAGCTATAAGACAGTATATTAGCAGTGTGTAATATGATGCGCTAACTGCAGCTAGTTAATCAAATAAACTACACTTCAGAACAGACAAAGATTATGTCTTTTTTTTTGTCCAGCTAGCTGTAAGCTGATGTATTAGCAACCTGAAAACTACATTTCTAAAGGGAGTTGATGAGAGAGATTGGTTTCTTCTTCTTTTACTTCTTTTCTTTTTCGATTACAATCAGAAATTAGCCTGCAACCAAAAACAAGCTGTAATTACTCAGTACACAGAGGAAATATATATAATTTCAGCACCATTTTGTTAGCTAGTTAAGCTTCCATGAGCTGTGAAATGAAGGTGGAACTTATCTTCTCAGATAGCATCACAATACGCCAAAGTACAGCACGAAACACAGAAAGAGGGGCCATGTTGTGATTTTTTTGTTATGTTAGCTAACAGTTAGCTAGTTAATGTAAACAAGTGGTAAGCATTACATTATGAAGATCAGCTAAAAGACATTTTTTCTTCCAATATTCACCACAATGTGATGAAAAACTCTGAAAGCTTATGTACCTAAAAGAGAGAGAGAGAGAGAGAGAGAGAGAGAGAGAGAGAGAGAGAGAGACATAACATTAACAGCACTGGCAGGTGAAGTGTATAACACTGATTGTCTTCATTACCGTGGCACCGTCAGGGGTGTGATTTATCATACAGCAAGAGAACAGTCAGTTCTGGAAGCTGATATGATGGAAGCAGGGAAAATCGGCGAGTGTAAAGATTTGAGTGACATTAACAAGGTGATGTCCAGACGACTGAGTCAGAACTTCTCCGAAGCACCAGGTCCTCTGAGGTGTTCCTGGTATGCAGTGGTTAGTTCCTACCAAAAGTGCTCAGAGGAAGGACAACCAGTGACCTGGTGACAGGGTCATGGACACCCAGGACTCATTGATGGAGCTGCAGAAGCATCAGAACTGCACCATGGAGCAGTGAAAGCAGGAGGTCTGGTTTGATGAATCATGTTTTCCTTTACATCATGTGGAGGCCAGGTGAGGGAGGAGGTGGCACCAGGATGCACTATGGGAAGAAGTGGAGCTGGTGGAGGCAATGTGATGTTCTGCTGAGAAAGCTTGGGTCCTGCATCCATATGGATGTTGCTTTGACATCCTAAACAAGGAGGACCTTCACAATTTTAGGCATGTGGTTTAAATGTCCTGGTGGCTTGGAGAAAGAAGCTCCTCCATGTGGTTGTGGAGGCACTTTTCCAGACGTGGAATGATGGGATATTTCAAGATCTTCCCTGCTCTGGGCCTGCATCACTTGGTGCAGATGCCCTGCAGGGACCTGGAGAGCTTCTGCTGGGTTTTGTGGTCTTCAGAATTGTAGTGATGTTCCAAGTGAGGATCTCTGTCATGGAGGTATAGAAGGAATTCTGGATAGCAGAGGAGGTGTTGAACGTCCCCACATGATGGAGTTGGCCTTGCCTGAAAGGTCCATGAGCTGCAGCTTCTCACTCTGTCCACTGAGATCTTCTTGAACATCTTCATCCAGCTGGTGTATTGTCTGTGGCAGCCATGTTTCCTCACACGCTGATGGAAGCATTAGGAGAAGGAGGAGGATCCGAGGGAATCTCAGGCCTCAGGGTGATCTTCTTGAGTAAAAATTGAACATTGTTTCTCAGCGCCATATATAGATGTTGGATTTCATCAGTGGCCAACGATAAACAGGTTTACAAATATGCAGCGCAGGAAGTGTTTGCAATGCAAAGTATCCGCCCACACACACACACTCCACGTGTTAATTGGAGGCTTTTTCTGACAGCTGGCTGTTGAATTAAGTAATTTATTTGAATGGCAAAACCCCCCCTCTATCTATCTATCTATCTATCTATCTATCTATCTATCTATCTATCTATCTAAGATGATTAAAATGTTTCTCAATGTCAATAATAAATTATAAATATTAAATAAATTATCAAATATATTAAATTCGTAATAAAAATTGTAATAAAACATTTTCTCCTTCCTTGTGAAAACAATTTTGCCGAGCAAATTGAATATCCACATCTCCAACATCTCCACCTCCCACACCTCCACCATCTCCTGCACCTCCCACACCTCCAACATCTCCTGCATCTCCCACACCTCCAACATCTCCTGCATTTCCCACACCTTCAACATCTCTAACATCTCCAAAATCTCCTGCATCCCCCACACCTCCAACATCTCCCACATATCAAACATTTCCAACATCTCCTGAATCTCCCGCACCTCCAACATCTCCTGCATCTCCCACACCTCCAACATCTTCTGCATCTCCCACACCTTCAACATCTCTAACATCTCCAACATCTCCTGCATCCCCCACACCTCCAACATCTCCCACATATCAATCATTTCCAACATCTCCTGAATCTCCCGCACCTCCAACATCTCCTGCATCTCCCACACCTCCAACATCTCCCACATATCAAACATTTCCAACATCTCCTGAATCTCCCGCACCTCCAACATCTCCTGCATCTCCCACACCTCCAACATCTCCCACATATCAAACATTTCCAACATCTCCTGAATCTCCCGCACCTCCAACATCTCCTGCATCCCCCACACCTCCAACATCTCCCACATATCAAACATTTCCAACATCTCCTGAATCTCCCGCACCTCCAACATCTCCTGCATCCCCCACACCTCCAACATCTCCCACATATCAAACATTTCCAACATCTCCTGAATCTCCCGCACCTCCAACATCTCGTGCATCCCCCACACCTCCAACATCTCCCACATATCAAACATTTCCAACATCTCCTGAATCTCCCGCACCTCCAACATCTCCTGCATCTCCCACACCTCCAACATCTCCCACATATCAAACATTTCCAACATCTCCTGAATCTCCCGCACCTCCAACATCTCCTGCATCCCCCACACCTCCAACATCTCCCACATATCAAACATTTCCAACATCTCCTGAATCTCCCGCACCTCCAACATCTCCTGCATCCCCCACACCTCCAACATCTCCCACATATCAAACATTTCCAACATCTCCTGAATCTCCCGCACCTCCAACATCTCGTGCATCCCCCACACCTCCAACATCTCCCACATATCAAACATTTCCAACATCTCCTGAATCTCCCGCACCTCCAACATCTCCTGCATCCCCCACACCTCCAACATCTCTCACATATCAAACATTTCCAACATCTCCTGAATCTCCCGCACCTCCAACATCTCATGCATCCCCCACACCTCCAACATCTCTCACATATCAAACATTTCCAACATCTCCTGAATCTCCCGCACCTCCAACATCTCCTGCATCCCCCACACCTCCAATATCTCCCATATTTCCAACATCTCCAACATATCCTGCATCTCCCACACCTCCAACATCTCTAACATCTCCAACTCCTGCACCTCCCACACCTCCAACATCTCCTGCATCTTCTGCACCTCTAACATCTCAACATTTCCAACATCTCGTGCATCTCCCGCACCTCCCACATCTCCTGCATCTCCTGTACCTACAACATCTCTAACATCTCAACATCTCCAACCAATCCTACATCTCTAACATCTCCAAAATCTTAGCATCTCCAACAAATCCCACATCTCAAACATCCCCAACATCTCTAACATATCCCACATTTCAACATCTCCTGTACCTCCCGTACCTCCAGCATCTCCAACATCTCATCATCCCCCGATTCCCGCAAATCTTCCATCTCCAGCATCTCCAACATTTGTTAACTTATTTTGCATAATCTTTCTATTTAATTAAACATATTACAGGTTTCTATCTATCTATCTATCTATCTATCTATCTATCTATCTATCTATCTATCTATCTATCTATCCTTTCATTTCACATATTAATGATTCCACACATTTTTTAACCCCTTTATGGATTTGTGGATTTACGGAGCGTGTGCTCTACACGTCCCTGTGAGTGAGCCGTTGCTATAGAAATGACAGCTTCTTCAAATGAGCGCATTAATATAACCCAGCATTAATGTCCGAGCTTCTGTTCTAGAGAACTAATCACTGGTCAGATTAGATTCTGACCAATCAGAATTCAGAGGTATCAGCATGGGATTTCTGTACATTGTGCTGTAATAAAGATCGCGTGATGAACTGGTCATATCGTCCTGGTCCTTCATGCATGCCCGGATTTTATTTATTAATTTTTTTTATTTTTTTTTGCATGTACATGTGCGAGGGGATTTAATGGTACACTCCCAGCACTCCGGTGTGTCATCAGTGACATTTTGGGAGCAGTGGGAAAACGCGTCACTTTCCTTTTCTTCAATTTAACACACAGTGATATTTGGGATGAAACCTTTGTAGGAGCGGTTCAGGACGGAGCCGATTTAAATGCCAGCGTCTCCTCCCAAGCAATAATAAGTGCGACTAAATTGCCGTCTATGTTCAACAAAGAAATTGGAAAATGACGTTAGATTTTGCTTTAGCGTTAATGTTATCCACTTAGGGGATGGTGGCGGCTGCAGCGACTCACAACCTGCCATTTTACATTTCCATAATTTGCTCCAAAAAAACAGAAAAAGGAAGTAGCCAGGAGGGAGAGATTTTCAGAGATGAGTGTACTATTTACTCCCCCATTGTGTAGCAGCGGTATTGTGCAGAGTCCTGCTTTCACACCTTTGTGGGTTTGTGTTTGTGTGTGTGTTTGTGTGTGTTGTACAGATTTGTGCATTTGCATGATTGTTGTATTGCGAGGCGTTTAGAGTTTTTTTGCGATATTGTACAATAGAAAGTGTTTCATGCAAACGTGATAGTTTTACTGCTCCACTTTTCAACGCAGGAGGGATTTCAGAGCGTTTACGGTGTGTGTGTGTGTTTGTGTGTGTGTGTGTGTGTGTGTGTGTATGTGTGTGTGTGTATATGTGTGTTATATACAACTCAGTGTTCAAAAGTAAAATAAAGCGAAACACATGAACAGGCGTGTTTACCTGCATGTTTCCATGATACGATTACTGACATGTTTAGCAACATGTTTACTGACATATTTACCAACATGTTTACTGAAATGTTTACATGATACAATGTAATGAGATTTGTTTACTGAGATGTTACTAAAATGTTTATAGTCAGATTTACTGACATGTTTACTCACATGTTTACAGTAATCCTTACTGACATGTTTACTGACATGTTTACTAAAATGTTTATAGTCATGTTTACTTACATGTTTACTAACATGTTCACATTCATGTTTACTGACATGTTTACCGACTTCTGTACAGTCATATTTACTTGTCATGTTTACTGACATGTTTACTGACATGTTTACAGACATGTTCACTTGTCATGTTTACTGACATGTTTACAGTAATTTTTACTCACATGTTTATTCACATGTTTACTGAAATTTTTGTAGTCATGTTTAATGCCATGTTTACCGACTTATGTAGTCATATCTACTTGTCATGTTTACATTCATGTTTACTGACATATATACTGACTTGTATACAGTCATATTTGCTGACATGTGTACTCATGTTTACATTCATGTTTACTGACATATTTACAGTCATGTTTACTCACATGTTTACTGACATGTTTACAGTCATGTTTACTCACATGTTTACTGACATGTTTACAGTCATGTTTACTCACATGTTTACTGACATGTTTACAGTCATGTTTACTGACATGTTTACAGTCATGTTTACTGACATGTTTACTGACAAGTTTACAGCAATGTTTACAGTCATATTTACTGACATGTTTACAGTCATGTTTACTCACATGTTTACTCACATGTTTACAGTCATGTTTACTCACATGTTTACAGTCATGTTTACTGACATGTTTACAGTCATGTTCACTGACATTTTTACTTACATGTTTACAGTCATGTTTACTCACATGTTTACAGTCATGTTTACTCACATGTTTACAGTCATGTTTACTGACATGTTTACTCACATGTTTACAGTCATGTTTACTGACATGTGTACTCACATGTTTACAGTCATGTTTAGTGACATGTTTACAGTCATGTTTACTCACATGTTTGCTCCCATGTTTACAGTCATGTTTACTCACATGTTTACTGACAAGTTTACAGTCATGTTTACAGTCATGTTTACTGACATGTTTACAGTCATGTTTACTCACATGTTTACAGTCATGTTTACTGACACGTTTACAGTCATGTTTACTCACATGTTTACAGTCATGTTTACTCATGTTTACTGACACGTTTACAGTCATGTTTACTCACATGTTTACAGTCATGTTTACTCACATGGTTACTGACAAGTTTACAGTCATGTTTACTCACATGTTTACTCACATGTTTACAGTCATGTTTACTCACATGGTTTTCTGACAAGTTTACAGTCATGTTTACTACATGTTTACAGTCATGTTTACTCACATGTTTACAGTCATGTTTACTGACATGTTTACACATGTTTACTGACACGTTTACAGTCATGTTTACTCACATGTTTACTGACATGTTTACTCACATGTTTACTCACATGGTTACTGACAAGTTTACAGTCATGTTTACTCACATGTTTACAGTCCATGTTTACTGACATGTTTACTCACATGTTTACTGACATGTTTATCTGACATGTTTACTAATGTTTACTCATGTTTACTGACATGTTTACAGTCATGTTTACTGACATGTTTACTCACATGTTTACAGTCATGTTTACTCACATGTTTACTGACATGTTTACAGTCATGTTTACTCACATGTTTACTCGAAAATGTTTACAGTCATGTTTACATACATGTTTACTGACATGTTTACAGTCATGTTTACTGACATGTTTACAGTCATGTTTACTGACATGTTTACTCACATGTTTACAGTCATGTTTACTGACATGTTTACAGTCATGTTTACTGACACAGTTTACAGTCATGTTTACTCACATGTTTACTCACATGTTTACTGACATGTTTACTTACATGTTTACTTGTCATGTTTACTGACATGTTTACAGTCATTTTTACTCACATGTTTATAGTCATGTTTACTGACATGTTTACTCACATGTTTACTCACATGTTTACAGTCAAGTTTACTGACATGTTTACTAGTCAGTTTACAGTCATGTTTACTCACATGTTTACTACATGTTTACTCATGTTTACTCACATGTTTACTGACATGTTTACAGTCATGTTTACTTGACATGTTTACTCACATGTTTACAGTCATGTTTACTCACATGTTTAAGTCATGTTTATGACATGTTTACTACATGTTTACAGTCATGTTTACAGTCATGTTTACTGACATGTTTACAGTCATGTTTACTGACATGTTTACTCACATGTTTACTACATGTTTATGACATGTTTACTACATGTTTACAGTCATGTTTACTGACATGTTTACAGTCATGTTTACTACATGTTTACTCACATGTTTACAGTCATGTTTACTCACATGTTTACAGTCATGTTTACAGTCATGTTTACTGACATGTTTACACATGTTTACTCGACATGTTTACTACATGTTTACAGTCATGTTTACTCACATGTTTACTTACATGTTTACTGACATGTTTACTACATGTTTACAGTCATGTTTACTACATGTTTAACAGTTCATGTTTACTGACATGTTTATCACATGTTTACAGTCAATGTTTACTGACATGTTTACAGTCATGTTTACTGACAGTTTACAGTCATGTTTACTACATGTTTACTGACATGTTTACTCACATGTTTACTACATGTTTACTGACATGTTTACAGTCATGTTTACTGACATGTTTACAGACATGTTTACTGACATGTTTACTCACATGTTTACAGTCATGTTTACTCACATGTTTACAGTCATGTTTACTGACATGTTTACAGTCATGTTTACTGACATGTTTACTCACATGTTTACAGTCATGTTTACTGACATGTTTACAGTCATGTTTACAGTCATGTTTACTGACATGTTTACAGTCATGTTTACTGACATGTTTACTCACATGTTTACTGACATGTTTACTTACATGTTTACTTGTCATGTTTACTGACATGTTTACAGTCATTTTTACTCACATGTTTATAGTCATGTTTACTGACATGCTTACTGACATGTTTACTCACATGTTTACAGTAATGTTTACAGTCATGTTTACTCACATGTTTACAGTCAAGTTTACTGACATGTTTATAGTCAAGTTTACTGACATGTTTACTCACATGTTTACTGACATGTTTACTCACATGTTAACAGTCAAGTTTACTGACATGTTTACAGTCATGTTTATTGACATGTTTACTCACATGTTTACAGTCATGTTTACTGACATGTTTACAGTCATGTTTACTGACATGTTTACTCACATGTTTACAGTCATGTTTACTGACATGTTTACAGTCATGTTTACTGACATGTTTACAGTCATGTTTACTGACATGTTTGCTCACATGTTTACAGTCATGTTTACTCACATGTTTACAGTCATGTTTACTGACATATTTACTGACTTGTGTGCAGTCATATTTACTTGTCATGTTTACTGTCATGTTTACAATCATGTTTACTCACATGTTTACTGACTTGTGTACATTCATGTTTACTCACATGTTTACTGACTTGTGTACACTCATGTTTACTCACATGTTTACTCACATGTTTACTCACATGTTTACTCACATGTTTACAGTCATGCTTACAGTCATGTTTACTGTCATGTTTACTGACATGTTTACTGACATGTTTACAGTTATTTTTACTGACATGTTTACTGACATGTTTACAGTTATTTTTACTGACATGTTTACTGACTTGTTTACCTAATATGATTACTGACACATTCACCAGCACATGGACCATCACGTTTATCTGACATTCTTTCATTAACCTGCACTCTGTTTACGGACACTCTTACAAAATGTTTAAAGACATGTTTACTGACATCCCTTCATCAAACAGCATATTTCTAACAATCTGTCATCCACTCGTCCTTCCTATCAGCTTTCAAATACACCTATCTGTATCTAAAACAGAATAAAATACTATTTAAAAAAATCATAATCATAGCCAAATCAATAAATTAGTAGTGTCTCTGCAAAAAACATTGTACATTCTGCAACCCGACAGTTTTACTTCTCTACGGTGTGTCTGTGTCTGTGTGTGTGTGTGTGTGTGTGTGTGTGTGTGTGTGTGTGTGTGTGTGTGTATGTGTGTCTGTTTGTGAGTACAAGTGTCATCACTGGTGTGTTAAAGACAGAAAGCAAGTGTGTGCTAACGCTGTAAGTGTGTAAGTGAAACATCTTAATGATCATTTATCTGCATTTATGCGTACACACACACATACACACACACACACACACCTCACCTCACCGCAAATGAAGAGAATCTTTATTATGGACACAGCAATCAATTAATTACAGTCAATTCCACACCAAAATCATGTTACACTTTAATTAGCGGCTAATCGCTGAACTTCATGCGTAGCTGAAACGCAGCGCTTTTCGATCCGCTCGGGGATAAAAACGTCAATGTGAAAACAAAAGTGTCTTCTGATTCTCATAATTTCAAAGCAGGATGTAGAATCAGCGCTTGTGTACGTATTTACATTTCGTTTTATAAGTATTTAATACCATCTGACACACGGGATTCTCCGAGACAAGAAGAAGAGAAACGTTCAGCCAATCAGATCAATCCAAACAGTCATGTGATCACAAGCATACAAAACGAATGGGCTGTTACTATAGAAACGATAATGATAATGATAACATATAACACCTTCTGACCAATCAGAGGCTAGAATACAAAACACACCCAACAGAACAAGACGCAGTGCTGATTTTCCGGTGAACACACAGGTGCTTTAGGTGTGTTTACTTTATTCATCAGCAGGATGCGTGTGTGTGCGTGTGTGTGTGCGTGTGTGTGGCGAGTCCTAATCTCCCCCACAGCTCATGCTGCACTGATAAGAGTCAGATTACACACGTAGTTCAAAGGTCAGGCTGGCAGATGGATGTGTGTGTGTGTGTGTGTGTGTGTGTGTGTGTGTGTGTGTGTGTGTGTGTGTTCATTCCACCTGCTCAGAGAGAGATTCCCTGTCTATCTAATTGTCCTGTGAGTAATTCATGGTGGTCAGCATCTGTCAGCCGCCCCTGAAGAGCGGGAGGGAAACCCTGTGCCCTTTTCCACAGGTAAACTCGCTAATTCAGTTAATGAGGCCTGGGCGCTAACAGCTGGGCGCTAACATGCTTACAGCAGGGCAATAAGGCAGAGGATGCGCACACACACACACACACACACATGCTCTCTCCCTCTTTCTCTCTTTCTCTTTACTCACTTTGTGTGTGTGTGTGTGTGTGTACACATTGTTTATTATTAATTATTCTATAAAGAATGAAGCTGTCTGTAAGGGTCATGTTTCTGTGTTAAAAAAAATCCCTGATTTCACATTCATCATTACGAAATAAAATGTCAAATGGATTAATAATAGTGAAACAAGTCAATTTTGAGATACTAGAAATAAATAAATAAATAAATAAATAAATAAAGAAAGAAAGACAGAAAGAAAGAAAGAAAGAAAGAAAGAAAGAAAGAACGAAAGAAAGAAGGAAAGCATTGAGACATAAAAATGTCAGAATGATGATATAGTGAGTAATGGCTATGAAGCACTAAGCGATAATTATGAGATATTAAGCCATAATTATAATACTACAATACTAATAATTACAATACTAAGTAATAATTAGAAGATAGTGGGTTATAATAATGAGAATGAGATTCTGTCTTCTGTTAAAACCATGTGGTCTATGAAATGGAAAAACCAGTAGAGTAGACCAGCAGAAGCTCGGCACTCCAGCAACACCAACATTATCTCCAGATCCACCAATTATCTCAGAATAATCATTTACAGTATCTGGAGTATTTGGAGTATCGTGTAATTATTACTAAGAGGATCTTGAAATGAAGTTATCTCAGACTTATCATTTATTGTATCTCAAAAATGACGTATGATTTGTAGCATGTTAAAATTTCATTGTCTCATTATTATGATTTATCGTATCTCAAAATTTCATTGTCTCATAATTATGATTTATCGTATCTCAAAATTTCATTGTCTCATAATTATGATTTATCGTATCTCAAAATTTCATTATCTCATAATTATGATTTATCGTATCTCAAAATTTCATTATCTCATAATTATGATTTATCGTATCTCAAAATTTCATTATCTCATAATTATGATTTATCGTATCTCAAAATTTCATTATCTCATAATTGTGATTTATCGTATCTCAAAATTGAAGAAAAATCTCATCATTTTTACTTAGAGTATGTCAAATTGGTATATTTATACCTCATTCATTTCTGTTATCTTGTAATTGAGTTATCTCATAATTATGACTTATAGTATCTAAAGACTTCATTATCTCATGATTCATTGTATCTTGACATTGAGTCGCTATCTCATAATTATGACTTATCGAATAATCTCAAATAAATGGTTCAGTATCTTAAAATGATGAAGAGTTCCATTATAATGGCAAAAGTATGACTTTCTTTTCTTTCTGACACTGTTCTGTATTGTGTGTGTGTGTGTGTGTGTGTGTGTGCTGTTAACACACGGGGGAGGTGCTGTATTTTCCCCCACACTAAAAGCAGCAGGTCAGGAAGTGTGTACTGGAGCGCTGAAATGCGGTGTGGTTCTGAGACGGAGAACTCGGCTCGTGTCACTGATGATGTTGTGCTGCTCGACTCTGCTCAGTGTAATAACAGAAAAGTGGCCATTGCTCTTTCTCTATCACTCTTCCTCTACCGCTCTTCCTCCATCCCTCCATCCTCAGAGTGGCCAAAATTGCAGCTCTGCGTCTCTCTCAGGGCCGTGTGGTACTTTAACGTCCAGCGTGAGGGTAAAAAGGCTAATCGCTCCCTCGCTCCTGCCCCTCGCTCCTGCCCCTCACTTCTGCCCCTCAGGCCTAACCCTCACTCCTGCCCTCTCTCTGCCTCCCTTTTACACAAGTGCTTTTTTTATATTAACTGCCAAAATGATTTCTTTTCCCAAACCTCTGCTCCATCTGCGCTGACCCCAGAGCCCTTGGAGAAAAAAAACATCGTCTCAGACTTTGTCCGTCTCCGACGCTGTTGACGAGCTCCAGAGAAAAAAACCCCAGCACTTTCTGAGCGCTCAGAGCCATGAGCACGTGCTAACACTTCACTGTTATCTACAGAACTGCCTCTGAAGCGCGGGGTCAAAGGTCACACTCAGGTCTTTAAACCGGCGCAGGAGAGCGGCAGAAATTTAATCAGGAAATCATCAGCAACATGTGTCATTACACACACACACACACACACACACACCTGAACACACACACACACACACAAGTCAAAGTCAGGTCAGTCCAGAGGTGCTATACAGAACGTAGTAAAAAGTGACGCGGACAAACAGAGCTAAACTAGACGTAACAAGACGCCGAATTTTATAAAAACTAAATAAACAACATAGAAAGTGCAAACAATGACGAGACAGCGCAGACAAACAAGACACACAACTCCCACTGTGTGTAAAAAAAGTGTTATACACAGTTATTATGCAGTTAGCTGAACACACACACACCTGAACACACACAAACACACACACACACACACACACACCGGATCTCACACACACACTCATCTGAACACACACTCACAACATAACACACACACCTGAACACACAAACACACCTGAACACATACACCTGAACACATACACACTCACACACCTGAACACACATACTCATACACAAACCTGAACACACATACTCATACACACACCTGAACACACACACACACACACACACACACACACACACACACACCTGAACACACACACACACCTGAATACACACACACACGCACTCACACTCACACACCTGAACACACACACACACACACACACACACACACACACCTGAATATACACACACCCAAACACCTGAACACACAATCACACACACACTCATACACACACCTGAACACACACCTGAACACACACCTGAACACACTCACTCACACGTACCTGAATACACACACACACACATACACACACACACACCAGATCACACACACACTCATCTGAACACACACTCACAACATAACACACACACCTGAACACACACACACCTGAACACACAAACACACACACACACACTCACGCACCTGAACACACACACACACACACACACACACACCCGAATATACACACACCCAAACACCTGAACACACAATCACACACACACTCATACACACACCTGAACACACACCTGAACACACTCACTCACACGTACCTGAATACACACACACACACACACTCACGCACCTGAACACACACACACACACACACACACACACACACACCTGAACACACACACACACTCACACACACACACACACCTGAATATATATATATACACACACACACACAGTCACACCTGAACACACACACACTCTCACACACACACCTGAACACACACCTGAACACACTCACTCACACACACCTGAATACACACACTCACACACATGCACTCACACACACACACACACACACACACACACACACACACACACACACACACACCGGATCACACAAAGACTCATCTGAACACACACTCACAACATAACACACACACCTGAACACACTCATACACACACACTCAAACACCTGAACACACACACTCTCACATACACACTTGAACACACACACACACACCCACACACA
>JAUCMX010000009.1:24293016-24313016 GCA_033459395.1 Hemibagrus guttatus | reverse complement strand
AAATGGTACTCAGCAGTTTGGATGGCCCCCACATGCTTGTATGCATGCCTGACAACATCGGGGCATGCTCCTAATGAGACAACGGATGGTGTCCTGGGGTATTTCCTAATAGATCTGGACCAGGGCATCACTGAGCTCCTGGACAGTCTGAGGTGCAACCTGGTTGCGTGGATGGACCGAAACATAATGTCACAGTGAGCAGTGAGCAGAGGGCCCACTAGAGGACGTTGGGCCCTCAGGCCACCCTCATGGAGTCTGTTTCTGATTGTTTGATCAGAGACATTCACACCAGTGGCCTGCTGGAGGTCATTTTGTAGGGCTCTGGAAGTGTTCATCCTGTTTGTCCTTGCACAAAGCAGCAGATATGGGTTGGGTTAGGATCTTCTCAAGTCAAGCGCCAAGAAGCTTTTATTTTCATCCCCAAACACATATAGCTGATGCAGTACATAGTGAAATGAGACAACATTTCTCTAGGACCCTGGTGATACATTAAAACAACACACAAAATGTAATTACAAAACCGAAACACAGAGCTAGGACAGAAGTTTGTTCTAGCTACATAAAGTGCAAAGTGTGCAAACAGTTGCAAACAGTGCAAAGACAAGACGGCCCTGTCCAGCTCTCCTAGAGTAACTGCCTGTCTCCTGGAATATCCTCCATGCTCTTGAGACTGTGCTGGGAGACTCAGCAGACCTTCTGGCAATGGGATGTATTTATGTGCCATCATGGAGGATTTGGACTGCCTGTGCAACCTCTGTAGGGTCCAGGTATTGCCTCATGTTACAAGCAGTGACACTGACTCTAGCCAAATGCAAAATTAGTGAAAAACAGTCAGAAAAGATGAATAGGGAAAAAACTGGATTGGCCTCCACCTGTAAAACATTCCTGTTTTGGGGGTTGTCTCATTGTTGCCCATCTAGTGCACCTGTTGTTAATTTAACACCAAAGCATCTGAAACTGATTAACAACCCCCTCTGCTAATTAATGCCGAGTTCACACTGCACGATTATCAAAGTGGTTGGATCACGGTTGTTTACACACTGCATGGCTATCTGAGGGGGCTCTGAGTATTGACTTCACAATAGGAAGAATCGCCGATAACTCTGTCTGGTCCACAAAGTGCATCTCACAACCAAATGTACGCGAGAAATAATAAGGAAATAATGCAAGATCACACGTGAGATCAGAGTTCTCGCGTGAGACTGGAACTGGTACCTCGCAAAAAGTTCGCAATCCAAATGGTCTGTGAGGGGAACAAGGACTGTGCGCTCTGCACAATTGAACAAATGAATAATTTTGCAATGTGCTGCTGCTGATGCGGCTGGTCAAGCAAATTTTATTGATGCTATTGTACAGATTATTTTTTCTGATAACAACCTATAAACTCTATTAAACTATAATATTGTGCTCCAACCGAAGCCATGCTTGCTGATGTTGTGGTCTATAACTCCTCCCCGAACTGCCCTGTATGTTGCTCTCTCATTGGCTGTAGGTCATTGCTGACATATTTTTCAGTCAGAACTCCTTTCACACTGCACGATTTTGAGTCGCCAAGAAGTCCAGATATTTAGCGTGCCAAATATTTCACGGGCATCGGCAACTCATTGGTGACTCGCTCAGATTTCGTCTTTGGTAATTAACACTGCGCGATTGTCACTCGCATGCACGAGCCCCGATTTGCCTTGATTTTGGGCATTTGTCGGCGATTTTGCAAAACTAGTCAGTGACTGAATATCAGGGCTAAAATCGTGCACTGTGAACTCGGCATAACTGACCAGATCAATATCCCAGGGGTTTAATCGACTTGATGCTATACTCTGATTAAAAAGTGTTCTTTTAATTTCTTTGAGCAGTATGTATATATATTTATCTGTCTGTTATAAATTCTCGGCCCTCTGTTCTCTCTCCACCCTCGAGCTCCTGACTGTGGATCTGAAACTAAAGCTGATGTATGCAATGTTTAGTAAAATGCAGTAAGAAAAGATGAAGGTGCCTCCAGCACTTCTCCACTATCTGAGACTTCACTAAGAGACGTGAGGTAAAGAGTGGAGGTTAAGACCAGAGCTGGAGGAGCAGGAGAACTCTCAGACAGGGTGCTCCATATGCTGAGCAGGAAAAAAACACAAGAGACTCTGTAGTGCTGCTGGTAGAAATAAGATCTGCATGGAAGAGTCATCAGAAGGAAACCTTCCATGTGACCTCATCATGAAAGTGAACATCTGAAGCTTGCAAAACAGCATCTAGAAAATCCAGCGGCGTTTTAAAATCGAGTCTAAAACATGACTGATGAAGTAAAAACAGAACTTTCTGACTCCAACCATTAAACATGTGTTTGGAAACAAAAAGAGCAGCATTTAATGAAAACCTCAGCATCAACATCCACCACTAGCTGCTTCAACAGGCATGCGCATGAGCAACTCAGAGCCCACTGCACCACTGTAAGATCTGCCAAAGTCTCCTTCTGGCAACCAAGAGAAGTGAGGGTGCTAATGGCGAGCACCTGGAGGTCTGTGTGACCCTCCAAGGATATTCATCTCCAGACCATCACTGACCCACCGCCAAACCGGTCATGCTGGATGATGTTTCAGATAGCATAACGTCACCCATGGCATGTCTAGAGCCTTTCATGTCTGTCATGAGTTCTCAGTGTAAACCTTACACTCTTACACTGTTTATAATGATTTATAATCCCACTCTCTGGTGTTTATAATGATTTATAATCCCACTCTCTGGTGTTTATAATGATTTATAATCCTTCTCTCTGGTATTTATAATGATTTATAATCCCACTCTCTGTGTTTATAATGATTTATAATCCTTCTCTCTGGTATTTATAATGATTTATAATCCCCCTCTCTGTGTTTATAATGATTTCTAATCCCACTCTCTGTGTTTATAATGATTTTTAATCCCACTCTCTGGTATTTATAATGATTTATAATCCCACTCTCTGGTATTTATAATGATTTCTAATCCCACTCTCTGTGTTTATAATGATTTCTAATCCCACTCTCTGGTATTTATAATGATTTATAATCCCACTCTCTGGTGTTTATAATGATTTATAATCCCACTCTCTGGTATTTATAATGATTTCTAATCCCACTCTCTGTGTTTATAATGATTTCTAATCCCACTCTCTGGTATTTATAATGATTTATAATCCCACTCTCTGGTATTTATAATGATTTATAATCCCACTCTCTGGTGTTTATAATGATTTATAATCCCACTCTCTGTGTTTATAATGATTTATAATCCCACTCTCTGGTATTTATAATGATTTATAATCCCACTCTCTGGTGTTTATAATGATTTATAATCCCACTCTCTGTGTTTATAATGATTTATAATCCCACTCTCTGGTGTTTATAATGATTTATAATCCCACTCTCTGTGTTTATAATGATTTCTAATCCCACTCTCTGTGTTTATAATGATTTATAATCCCACTCTCTGGTGTTTATAATGATTTATAATCCCACTCTCTGTGTTTATAATGATTTATAGTCCCACTCTCTGTGTTTATAATGATTTATAATCCTTCTCTCTGGTGTTTATAATGATTTATAATCCCACTCTCTGTGTTTATAATGATTTATAATCCCACTCTCTGTGTTTATAATAATTTATAATCCCACTCTCTGTGTTTATAATAATTTATAATCCCACTCTCTGGTATTTATAATGATTTATAATCCCACTCTCTTTGTTTATAATAATTTATAATCCCACTCTCTGGTGTTTATAATAATTTATAATCCCACTCTCTGGTGTTTATAATGATTTATAATCCCACTCTCTGTGTTTATAATAATTTATAATCCCACTCTCTGGTGTTTATAATAATTTATAATCCCACTCTCTGGTGTTTATAATGATTTATAATCCCACTCTCTGTGTTTATAATGATTTATAACCCCACTCTCTGTATTTATAATGATTTATAATCCCACTCTCTGGGGTTTATAATGATTTATAATCCCACTCTATAATCCCATTTCTAATCCCAATAAATCCTCATTGGGTTGCCAGCATTGCTTTGAATACCCCAATCCTCACGAAGCAGAACCCAGCTGGAGCTGGTCCATCTCTGGATGCCCCAGGATCCTGGCAGAGTTGGCCTCTGCGTACTGGAGCTGGCACAATGTTATGATCTATAGTGTCAAATGCAATACTAAGATCAAGCAAGACTAATATTGAGATGCAGCTAAAAACAAGTCATTTCTGATTTTTACTAGTGCAGTTTCTGTGCTATGATGGGGCCTGAAACCTGACTGAAATTCTTCAAGGATATTGTTTTCCTGTAAAATGGAGCATAATTGAGCAGACACAACCTTTTCTAATATTTTAGATATGAAAGGAAGGTTTGAAATCGGTCTGTAATTTGATAATTCATTAGGATCTAGTTTAGGTTTCTTAAGAAGAGGCTTAATAACTGCTAGCTTGAGAGGTTTTGGGACGTGACTTAAATATAACGAGGAATTAATAATGTTGAGGAGAGAGTCTCCAGCTGTGTGTATCACTTCTTTCAGCAATTTTAAAAAAAATTTCTTAAAAAAACAAATAAATAAATAAATGAAGAGTGGAAGAAATATATGAAAGATTTTAATTAAAACTCCCAAAATAAAAAGGCAAAACTCACATAGAAATAGAAAAATCATCTGATTTAAAAATAAAAATAAAATCACAAAATAACACCACTGGGTCCTACACATGAAAAGTTAAGGAGGGAAAAAGAAACACACCCACAGCCTACAGCAAGCGTGAAAAAATTCACATTCACATTCAACGTGAAAAATAAAACCATGAACATGTGGAATAAGAACATGTGAAAAGAAACAAAACGTGTGGAAACAAAACGTGTGGAAAAGTAAAACCACGTGTGTAAACCTGACACGTGAGTCTAGTCTGTTTTTTTCGGTAAACATGTGAGAAGCATGCTATTTGAGAAAGGGGAAAAACAAACCCATAGCGGTTTGTCATAAATGTATTTTTTTTTTCTGAGGCTTTTTCTGTATGGAGAAGTTTTAAAATTTTCTTTGAAAATGTCAACCACCTTAATGGTGCAGATTTTCAGAAAGGCTAATTTTTTTTTTTTTAAAAAAAAAAAACCTTTTTAAACCTTTTTTGTCCAATTACAGGTCCAACCAGCAGCAGGATGAGGATGACAAAGATGAAGAAGAATGACGAACATGATAATGATGGTGAAATGTGGAGCGGAACAGAGTCAGTGCTTGATTATGTCTAATTCTGTGGGTTATGTTTAAAAAAAAAAAACAGCCTGGGGGGGACTTCAGGCGTTTTTAGCTGAGGGGAGATGGACTTCCTGGGTCCTCGTATATGACGGTGCTTTGTTCCGGTGGACGGGTGAAGGGTCGAGGCCAATGGAGAGCAAGTTGGGTGAGTTAGCAAATGGAGCTCAAGTAGGCTCCTGCTTCTCGGCTCTTAATGCTTTGCCAAGGGCCGCTAAAAGCCCGAGCGGGCCAGGAGGGTTCTGTGAAGAAATGAGAGGAGGAAAAAAAGGCCTAAAAGGAAAGATGTGAATCATGTTAAAAACAAAAAAGCACCAAATGAAAGCCTGTTATTTGGAAAACTGTAGGACCCAAGCTCATGCTGTCATCTTATACAAATTTGGTGAGCACCTTACCTCTGAGAGAGAGAGAGAGAGAGAGAGCGCTCCAAATTTAGACATATTACATTAACCTGGATGTTTTTTTTCCTCCTCGTTCATGGTCACAGCATGCCATTTGCAAATTACAACTTATATAATTCTAGCGAGCCGGTCTCCACATACTCGGGTCAGGATAATTGGGTACAGAGCCATTATCATACACTCAAGGCCAAGTAGACCGTGCAGGCTTCCTTCTGTGCTCCACTTCCTTTTTTTTATCATTTTTCTTCTTTTTCTTTTTTTTTTTTTTTTTTTTTTCAATTTCCAAGCACTCAAAACCCATATTGAAGAAAAGAGCACTAAATGAATTTTTGAGAAAAATGAGACTTTATCTGATGTCGTAGCTTTTGATAAACTTCATCAGAATTACTGAAGTACTATTTCGGCTCAACTACAAAGCTAACCCTCCAGTCCCTTTCTTTTTTTTTTTTCTCGCTTTTTTTGTTTTTCGCTCCACACTTCATATTCGACCTCACAAGGACCGGGATCGGAGATGAGAGCTTGGATGCTGAGATGAAATGCGAGTGTTAGATTGTTATTTGTAGGAAGATCGACTTCAAATCCTGAGCCGAAGGAATGATCTTTAAACTTTATTATTATTATTATTATTATTATTATTATTATTATTATTATTATTATTATTATTAAAACAACCTGTTTGTGTTAAAAGTAGGACAAAATTCCTGTGAATGTAAAATTAGAGCTCTACTTTTTGACAATAAAATTAAAACACACATAAATCCCATAAATTCACCACGCACTCTTTTTTCTTTGTAAAATATTTTGCATAAACTACTACGTCTTAGCCTCTTACTTTAACCTTAAAATTAAGCTAGCTTCCTCCAATCCCGGAAGAATAACACGGTCAATTGATTAACAGTTAGCCTGATAATCTAAACTAGCTTTGCGTATATTAGTTAGCTAACCTTGAGCCTTAATTACACAGGGAAAGCTAACGTTTGCTTTTAAAATAAATCTTACCAATTCATATATGTTATTGTGTAGACATTGTAGACAATGATTGTGTGTGTGTGTGTGGAGACAGTATATATGAGAATAAATACTTAAGAACAAAATATTAATAAGATGTAGCTCTTTCTTTGTTGAAATCCTGTTTTTTTATGTTGTTCCTCTTCTCCAGGACATTTTTCTGTCAATTGTAGTCAACATAAAAGCATCCTTGTTGCTCCAAAAATTATAACCTCTGCCCAATCACAGCAACCTTCAGTACTTTCTGACATGAAAGCATCTCCATGGCTAATGTTCGGTTTTAAAAGAATGACCTTTTTCATAATCATTATGGAAATAAGCTTGTCGGAGGATGTCAATTGACATTTTGAAATGGTGTGTTAATTTCATAATTTTGCAGAAAATTGGGCCAGCACCCTATTGAGCAGTCGTATGAAAAGGTCTATTTACAAAATCCAAATGTTCACCAGAATGTTTTAAACATCCGTCCGTCTGTCCGTCCATTTGCACCATCAATAGCAGAAAAGACCAGGGAGGAGGAGGAGGAGGAGGAGGAGGAGGAGGAATTGGAGCTCTTCTTCCTCGGCTTCACCTTTTCAGTGTAATTTGTTAATGGTGGAGCTTTTTTTTCACCGTGCATTAGACCTCTTTTTGACTTTTATTTTCACTCACGATGCTCTTTGGATTAAACCCTGTACAAAATAACCACTCGGAGATTCTCGGCTTCTAGAAGCTTCTCTGCAGGTTGCAGTTCGGTGTATTTGTCGGGAATCCAGTGCTTCTAATTGTGGTGTGTAAACTCTGCCCCTTTTCTTCCAAGATATATGGAATATATGTATATATATATATATATATACATATATATATATATATATATATATATATATATATATATATATATATATATACATATATATATGTATATATATATATATATATATACATATATATATATATATATATATATATATGTATATATATATATATATATATATATATATATATGTAGATATTGTTTGCTAATAGTGAATCGATTTATTTCTAAATATCTAAGTTAGTGATTTATATATAGAAATATTTTTTTGCTTTATCTAATCTTAGCCACTTTATTTATTTATTTTTCAATTATTTAAAAAAAAAATATTTTTTATTCCCAAACACACTTTTTTTTGTAACTTTTGTTGAAAAAATGTCAGATTGGACAAATAATATATTTTTAAAATGTTTAAAATAGTTATTGTTATTAGAGCCACTATAGTTATAAATGTTAAATAAATATCTTTTTACAGATATGGGTTGTTACTATAGAAACGATGACGTGCGTTAATATAAAACTGTGCTATTGTCAGAGCTGCTGTCATAGAGAATTAATCAACTTCTTCTGACCAATCAGAGTCCAGGGATCTAGTGTCCACGAAGAAGCACAGTCAAAAGCACACTGATCTTCTTTTTCTTCTTTTGGCTTTTCCCTTCAGGGTTCTCCACAGCGAATCATCTCTCTCCACCTATCCCTATCTTCTGCATCCTCAACACTTACACCCACTAGCTTCATATCCTCATTAATTCCATCCATATACCTCCTCTTTGGCCTTCCTCTTTGCCTCCTGCCTGGCAGCTCCATGTCCAACATTCTCCTACCAATATACTCACTCTCCCTCCTCTGAACATGTCCAAACCATCTTAATCTGGACTCCCTAACTTTGTCCCCCAAACGTCCAACATGAGCTGTCCCTCTGATGTAATCGTTCCTAATCCTGTCCAACCTTGTCACTCCCAAAGAGAACCTCAACATCTTCAGCTCTGCTACCTCTAGCTCTGACTCCTGTCTCTTCCTCAGTGACATTGTCTCTAAACCATACAGCATGGCCGCTCTCACCACTGTCCTGTACACCTTCCCCTTGATTCTCGCTGATATTTTCCTATCACACAGAACTCCCGACACCTTTCTCCACCCAAGCACAATTTCCAAGCACTCAAAACCCATATTGAAGAAAAGAGCACTAAATGAATTTTTGAGAAAAATGAGACTTTATCTGATGTCGTAGCTTTTGATAAGCTTCATCAGAATTACTGAAGTACTATTTCAGCTCAACTACAAAGCTAACCCTCCAGTCCCTTTCTTTTTTTTTTTTCCGCTTTTTTTGTTTTTCGCTCCGCACTTCATATTCGACCTCACAAGGACCGGGATCGGAGATGAGAGCTTGGATGCTGAGATGAAATGCGAGTGTTAGATTGTTATTTGTAGGAAGATCGACTTCAAATCCTGAGCCGAAGGAATGATTTTTAAACTTGTGTGATAGGAAAACATGTCCAAACCATCTGTGTGATATGAAAACATGTCCAAACCATCTTAATCTGGTCTTCCTAACTTTTTCCCCAAACGTCCAACATGAGCTGTCCCTCTGATGTAATTGTTCCTAATCCTGTCCAACCTTGTCACTCCCAAAGAGAACCTCAACATCTTCAGCTCTGCTACCTCGAGCTCTGACTCCTGTCTCTTCCTCAGTGACACTGTCTCTAAACCATACAGCATGGCCGGTCTCACCACTGTCCTGTACACCTTCCCCTTGATTCTCGCTGATATTTTCTGATCACACAGAACTCCCGACACCTTTCTCCACCCATTCCAACCTGCCTGCACTCGCTTCTTTACCTCTTTCCCACACTCTCCATTACTCTGGACTGTTGACCCCAAGTACTTAAACTCCTGTACCTTCTTCACCTCTTCACCCTGTAACCTTACTGTTCCACTTCCCTCTCTTTCATTCACACACATGTACTCAGTCTTACTACGACTGACTCTCATTCCTCTTCTCTCCAGCACAAACCTCCACCTCTCCAGGTTTTCCTCCACCTGCTCCCTGCTCTCACTACAGATCACAATGTCATCTGCAAACATCATTGTCCAAGGAGACTCCTGTCTGACCTCCTCTGACAACTGGTCCATCACCATAGCAAACAGGAAGGGGCTCAGAGCCGATCCCTGATGCAGTCCCACCTCCACTTTGAACTCCTCTGTCTGACCTACAGCACACCTCACCACTGTCCTGCTCCTCTCATACATGTCCTGCACCACTCTGACATACTTCTCTGCTACTCCTGACTTCCTCATACAGTACCACAGCTCTTCTCTTGGCACCCTGTCATATGCTTTCTCCAAGTCTACAAACACACAGTGCAACTCCCCCTGACCATCCCTATACTTCTCCATCAAAATCCTCAGAGCAAAAATTGCATCTGTTGTGCTCTTTCTGGGCATGAAGCCATACTGCTGCTCACAAATTTCCACTACCTTCCTTAACCTAGCTTCCACTACTCTTTCCCATAGCTTCATTGTATGGCTCATCAACTTTATCCCCCTATAGTTACTGCAACTCTGCACGTCACCCTTATTCTTAAAGATCGGAGTCAAAAGCACACTGATGAACCATGTAAACTGTTAAAGAGATGCTACTGTAGAGCAAAACACGCCCCCGAGGGCGGAGCATATATTCTCTAGAGGACATTTTGTTGGACAAAACAAAAGTGTAAAAAAAGGTATTAAATATTACATATTACTATATTAGGGTCCATAACAGTTTTTTTTTCTTTTTTCTTGTATTTTTTATTTTTTAGAATGCTTAATTATCCCATGAACACTTTTTTCATCTTTTAAAAAATCTTATTAACAGTATGAACACATGTTAATAATGTTAAAGCTCTTGTGAGTGTAGTCCTATATGAGCTGCTAAATAAAAAGTTCATAAGTATAAGAAAAATATTTTTATGTATCTTTACATCGTTTAACATTTCGTTTCTATTGATTATCGAGTGGGGGGTATGGTGGCTTAGTGGTTAGCACATTTGCCTCACACCTCCAGGGCTGGGGGTTCGATTCCTGCCTCCGCCGTGTGTGTGGAGTTTGCATGTTCTCCCCGTGCCTCGGGGGTTTCCTCCGGGTACTCCGGTTTCCTCCCCCAATCCAAAGACATGCATGGTAGGTTGATTGGCATCTCTAAATTGTCCGTATTGTGTGAATGAATGAGAGTGTGTGTGTGTGCCCTGCGATGGGTTGGCACTCTGTCCAGGGTGTATCCTGCCTTGATGCCCAATGACGCCTGAGATAGGCACAGGCTCCCTGTGACCCGAGTATAGTTCGGATAAGCGGTAGACAATGAATGAATGATTATCGAGTGTATTTAAGTGTGGCGTTCCTCCGCGCCTGCAGGTGGCGCTGCTCAGAGAAACAGCTTTGATGCCCGCCCACCACCACCATAAGACAGTGCGCATGCGTAGTAACAACCCGGAACCGCTGAGTGATATGAGCGCGGTAACAACACATTAACACAGTACCGAGATTTATTTATTTACTTTTCATTAAAAATGAAAATGTCTTTTTAATGCATTTCGAAAGGCGCGCGGAATATAACAGGGAATAAATAAATCTGTCTTCAGGCTAAACGAATGCACGTAAGTTTCAGGTTTATTTGTTAACTAGCTCCTGAAGTTGTTTCTGATGTGAATAAACCATAGGAGTTTACATAAACGTCGCTTAGTTTTGTTTATAAACTTCTCTAAATGACTGCAGAAGTAATTGTAAGTGTTTTAGTCTTGAGGCTTTAGAAAGTAAGTATTACATATTAAACTGAGGCGTGTATCCTGTTATGCTTCATAACGTGTGTGTGTGTGTGTGTGTGTGTATACACACAAGTAATATAACAATAGTAAATATAGAATATAAATTATGAATAATAAGCAAATTACTCCAGTGCACTTAAAAAGTTGCAACAGATGGCTTGTGGAGGAGGTCGAGACGATTGAAATATCACATCACCTTATTTTTCTATGACACACAATATGTATCACAGTAAATACACACCGATGACCAGAGAAATGGGCAGGCATGAAGACCTGAGCGACCGTCTTTAAAGAACTTACAGTGGTCCAAGGATGAATAAAACACGAAGCAGTGACAGGATCAAGGCGGTGATGAATCCTTTTCTGTCTTCTGAATCACATAAAAGAGTTCCAGGTGTTGCCTTGGCCTCCAAGATCCCCCAGATTCCTCTGATCGAGCTCTAGTGGATCTGTTGGAACATGAAGTGTGATCTGTGGTGGCTCCTGGTAGGATGTAAAGGATCTGCTGCTAACATCTTGGTGCCAGATGCCACTGAAGAGTCTGTGCCTCGGACATACGGTCCATGACAGAACTCGAGTGTTGTCCATGCCTTTGGTACCGACTGCTGAAAGGTGTTACTTCTGCCAGATCAAGATTCTTATTGTGTGTTAAAGAATGTCAATCTAAATCCGTTTCTCTTGCTCTCCTTGAAAGAGCTTGTTTAAGCCCCTGTGTGGGTAAGAATCACACTGCTGCCTTTAACCAGTGAAGGCCCGACCGGGAAAAAAAACCTAAATCTACTTTACATGGTTGAATATTCTGTTCTAAATCTTCCACACACCCCGTAGGAACCTAAACCCAACATCCGACACATTACAGGAATGATTAAATGTCTGTTTTTTTTTTTTATCAGTGAGTACACTTAGATAATCAGACTCCACTCTGAATCGAATCAGAACGAATCTTTTAGCTGAACTGATTCAAACGAGTCACCAAAATATCTGTGCTTTTGTTTTACAGGAGTCATTTTCCAAACTGCTGTTTTGTTTTTATTCATGAAATGTTTGCACAGTGATTTTCTTAGTGTTGTAGGCGATGCTGTTCATGCTGTTTGATGTCTAAATGAAAATCAACACAATGAATTTGAATGAATCTTTATCTGAATTGATTCTAATGATTCACTCAAATTTTTCTCCTTTTCTTGAATTTCAGTTGTGCCTGGAACACTAGCTCTTCTCTCATGGCGTCTTCAGAAGACGAGTTCCCGACCCTGAAGCCGCGCCGCATTCAGAACCAGAATGTGGTGCACAGGTTGGAGCTTCGGCGCATCAGCTCCGGCCGATCCGGTTCTCACTGGTACCGTGTACGCTGTTTCCACCAAAACCTCTTCCCTAACTTCACCGCCGTGAATGTGGAGAAGCCGCCGTGTTTCCTGCGCAAGTTCTCTCCAGACGGTCGCTGCTTTGTGGCGTTTTCCTCGGACCAGACCTCGCTGGAGATCTACGAGTTCCGGGGCTGCCAGGCAGCCGAGGATCTGCTGCAGGACCATGACGAAGGCCGAGACGGTGAGGTTCTGAGTGAGAGCGTGCGAGCTCGTCTGTTCTCACGCTTTTTCTCGCTGCTTCATGTAACCAGCGTGGCATCGAACGGTGAGCATCTGAACCGCGAGTGCAGCTTGTTCACGGACGACGGGCGTTATGTCATCGTGGGCTCGGCGGCATACCTGCCCGATGAGCCACAGCCGCATTTTTTCGAGGTTTATCGCAACAATGAAGCGGTGACTCCAAATCCACGCTCACCGCTTGAGGACTACTCGCTCCACATCGTCGATCTGCACACTGGACGCCTGTGTGACACACGTGCCTTTAAATGTGATAAAATCATCCTGTCGCATAATCAGGGACTTTACCTGTACCGGAACATCCTCGCTGTTCTTTCTGTCCAGCAGCAGACCATCCACGTCTTTCAGGTGAGCAGATCTCTTCATTCAGGTAGTAGCTAGTCACAGAGGCCACACCTCCAGCAGTGAGACTGACAGGCACATAGGCCACACCTCCTTAAGTGAGGCTCACAGGCACATAGGCCATGCCCCCTTCAGGGAGCGTGATGGACACAAGACCACCACAGACTCGTGGCACTCATTTATTAATTAATTTATTTATCAATGTAACCATGGTACTGTCCCTGTTTTTTTAATACACACTGTTGTATATTATATACACATGTGTGCAGGTGACGGCGGAGGGGACGTTCCTGGACGTGCGTACGATTGGGCGGTTCTGTTATGAAGATGACTTGTTGACGCTGTCGGCCGTGTACTCGGAGGCGCAGGTGGAGGGACCTGCTGGGTTCTCACGTCTCTATAAGGAGAAGAGCATCAGCTCTCTGAAGCACCGCCTGCTGGTGTTCCTGTGGAGACGAGCCGAGCGTGACGGCAGCGCCACCGCTAAACGGCGCTTCTTCCAATACTTTGACCAGCTGCGGCAGCTGCGCATGTGGAAAATGCAGCTTCTGGACGAGAATCACCTGCTAATCAAATACACCAGTGAGGACGTGGTGACGCTACGTGTTACTGACCCCTCACAGGTACCACACACACACACACGTCCCATAATAAACCCCAGACACAAACTCTTAAATACCAATGCTTCAGGAAACTAATCAGCTTCACTTCCGCACTCTGCTGAACAACACCTTTTATTTTAAAATACAAACTATTTATTTATTTATTTATTTATTGCTCTGGTCTTTATAGTGTTTTATTTTAATGTTAATTAAATAACATACACTGCTCAGGTATAACATTGTGAGCAGTGAGAGGTGAAGTGAATAAGACTGATGATCTCCTCTTCATGGCACCTGTTAGTGGGTGGGATATATTAGGCAGCAAGTGAACATTTTGTCCTCAAAGTTGGTGTGTTAGAAACAGGAAAAATGGGCAAGCGTAAGGATTTGAGCGAGTTTGATGAAGGGCCAAATTGTGATGGCTAGACCACTGGATCAGAGCATCTCCAAAACTGCAGCTCTTGTGGGGTGTTCCTGGTCTGCAGTGGTCAGTATCTATCAAAAGTGGTCCAAGGAAGGAACAGTGTTGAACCGGTGACAGGGTCATGGGCAGCCAAGGCTCATTGATGCACGTGGGAAGCGAAGGCTGGCCCGTGTGATCCGATCCAACAGACGAGCTACTGTTGCTCAAATTGCTGAAGAAGTTAATGCTGGTTCTGATAGAAAGGTGTCAGAGTACACAGTGCATCACAGTTTGTTGCGTATGGGGCTGCATAGCCACAGACCAGTCAGAGTGCCTATGCTGACCCCTGTGCACTGCCGAAAGTGCCAACAATGGGCACGTGAGCATCAGAACTGGACCACGGAGCAATGGAAGAAGGTGGCCTGATCTGATGAATCACGTTTTCTTTTACATCACGTGGATGGCCGGGTGCGTGTGCGTCGCTTACCTGGGGAACACATAGCACCAGGATGCACTATGGGAAGAAGGCGAGCCGGCGGAGGCAGTGTCATGCTTTGAGCAATGTTCTGCTTGGAAACCTTGGGTCCTGCCATCCATGTGGATGTTACTTTGACACGTACCATTTACCTAAGCATTGTCGCAGACCATGTACACCCTTTCATGGAAATGTTATTTCCTGATAGCTTTGGCCTCTTTGGCCTCAGCAGGATAATGCGCCATGCCAGAAAGCAAAAATGGTTCAAGAATGGTTTGCTGAGCACAACAAGGAGTTTGAGGTGTTGACTTGGCCTCCAAATTCCGCAGATCTCAATCCAATCGAGCATCTGTGGGATGTGCTGACAAACAAGTCCGATCCATGGAGGCCCCACCTCACAACTTACAGGATCTGCTGCTAACATCTTGGTGCCAGATACCACATCACATCGTCAGGGATCTAGTGGAGTCCATGCCTCGACGGGTCAGGGCTGTTTTGGCAGCAAAAGGGGGACTAGCACAATATTAGGCAGGTGATCATAATGTTATATCTGATCGGTGTACATCATGTAATAATAATGTTTATATACCAAGTTATATTTATTTAAAAATAATTTTATATATAATTGTGTTTTTATTAATTTATTTTTACCATTTTCTACTTTTTTATTATTTATTCAATATAATCCGAAGCCATGTTTTTATATATTACAATATTTTTAAAATTCAATACTGATATTATATGAGAATGACCTCCCCCATCCATCCATCTCTCTCTCTCTCTCTCTCTCTCTCTCTCTCTCTCTCTCTCTCTCTCTCTCTCTCTCTCTCTCTCTCTCTCTCTCTCTCTCTCTCTCAGCCGTCGTTCTTCGTGGTGTATAACATGGTGAGCACAGAGGTGATAGCGGTGTTTGAGAACACATCTGATCAGCTGCTGGAGCTGTTTGAGAATTTCTGTGATTTGTTCCGTAACGCTACACTGCACAATGAGGCTGTACAGTTCCCCTGCTCAGCCTCCAGCAACAACTATGCCAGACAGGTCCAGCGCAGGTGCTCCATCACCCCCACCCCTGACCAACAAAACCTTCTCTATTATCCTCACCTCCACCCAAACCTTCTCTATTACCCTCACACCCACCCCTTATATTCCCTCACTCCCACCAAAACCTTCTCTATTATCCTCACCTCCACCCAAACCTTCTCTATTACCCTCACACCCACCCCTTATATTCCCTCACTCCCACCAAAACCTTCTCTATTATCCTCACCCCCACCAAAACCTTCTCTATTACCCTCACCCCAGCCCTTATATCCCCTCACCCCCACCAAAACCTTCTCTATTATCCTCACCTCCACCCCTCACCCCCACCAAAACCTTCTCTATTACCCTCACCCCAGCCCTTATATCCCCTCACCCCCACCAAAACCTTCTCTATTATCCTCACCTCCACCCCTCACCCCCACCAAAACCTTCTCTATTACCCCCACCCCGTATATTCCCTCACCCCCACCAAAACCTTCTCTATTACCCTCACCCCCACCAAAACCTTCTCTATTATCCTCACCTCCACCCCTCACCCCCACCAAAACCTTCTCTATTACCCCCACCCCGTATATTCCCTCACCCCCACCAAAACCTTCTCTATTACCCTCACCCCCACCCCTCACCCCCACCAAAACCTTCTCTATTACCCCCACCCTGTATATTCCCTCACCCCCACCAAAACCTTCTATTACCCTCACCCCCACCAAAACCTTCTCTATTATCCTCACCTCCACCCCTCACCCCCACCAAAACCTTCTCTATTACCCCCACCCTGTATATCCCTCACCCCCACCAAAACCTTCTATTACCCTCACCCCCACCAAAACCTTCTCTATTACCCTCACCCCCACCCCTTATATCCCCTCACCGCCACCAAAACCTTCTCTATTACCCTCACCCCCACCCCTATACCCCTCACCCCCACCAAAACCTTCTCTATTACCCTCACCTCCACCAAAACCTTCTCTATTACCCTCACCCCCACCCCTTATATTCCCTCACCCCCACCAAAACCTTCTCTATTACCCTCACCCCCACCCCTTATATTCCCTCACCCCCACCAAAACCTTCTCTATTACCCTCACCCCCACCAAAACCTTCTCTATTACCCTCACCCCCACCCCTTATATTCCCTCACCCCCACCAAAACCTTCTCTATTACCCTCACCCCCACCAAAACCTTCTCTATTACCCTCACCCCCACCTCTATATCCCTCACCGCCACCAAAACCTCTCTATTACCCTCACCCCCACCCCTTATATCCCCTCACCCCCACCAAAACCTTCTCTATTACCCTCACCTCCACCAAAACCTTCTCTATACCCTCACCCCTACCAAAACCTTCTCTATTACCCTCACCTCCACCAAAACCTTCTCTATTACCCTCACCCCCACCCCTTATATCCCCTCACCCCCACCAAAACCTTCTCTATTACCCTCACCTCCACCAAAACCTTCTCTATTACCCTCACCCCACCAAAACCTTCTCTATTACCCTCACCCCCACCAAAACCTTCTCATTACCCTCACCCCCACCAAACTTCTCTATTACCCTCACCTCCACCAAAACCTTCTCTATTACTCTCACCCCCACCCCTTATATCCCCTCACCGCCACCAAAACCTTCTCTATTACCCTCACCTCCACCAAAACCTTCTCTATTACCCTCACCCCCACCAAAACCTCTATTACCCTCACCCCCACCTCTTATATCCCCTCACCCCCACCAAAACCTTCTCTATTACCCTCACCCCCACCCCTTATATCCCCTCACCGCCACCAAAACCTTCTCTATTACCCTCACCTCCACCAAAACCTTCTCAATTACCCTCACCTCCACCAAAACCTTCTCAATTACCCTCACCTCCACCAAAACCTTCTCAATTACCCTCACCTCCACCAAAACCTTCTCAATTACCCTCACCCCCACCAAAACCTTCTCTATTACCCTCACCGCCACCAAAACCTTCTCTATTACCCTCACCTCCACCAAAACCTTCTATTACCCTCACCCCCACCTTTATATCCCCTCACCCCCACCAAAACCTTCTCAATTACCCTCACCTCCACCAAAACCTTCTCAATTACCCTCACCCCCACCAAAACCTTCTCTATTACCCTCACCGCCACCAAAACCTTCTCTATTACCCTCACCCCCACCAAAACCTTCTCTATTACCCTCACCCCCACCAAAACCTTTCTATTACCCTCACCTCCACCAAAACCTTCTATTACCCTCACCCCCACCTTTATATCCCCTCACCCCCACCAAAACCTTCTCAATTACCCTCACCTCCACCAAAACCTCTCAATTACCCTCACCCCCACCAAAACCTTCTCTATTACCCTCACCGCCACCAAAACCTTCTCTATTACCCTCACCTCCACCAAAACCTTCTCTATTACCCTCACCCCTACCAAAACCTTCTCTATTACCCTCACCTCCACCAAAACCTTCTCTATTACCCTCACCCCCACCCCTTATATCCCCTCACCCCCACCAAAACCTTCTCTATTACCCTCACCTCCACCAAAACCTTCTCTATTACCCTCACCCCCACCAAAACCTTCTATTACCCTCACCCCCACCTCTTATATCCCCTCACCCCCACCAAAACCTTCTCTATTACCCTCACCCCCACCCCTTATATCCCCTCACCGCCACCAAAACCTTCTCTATTACCCTCACCTCCACCAAAACCTTCTCAATTACCCTCACCTCCACCAAAACCTTCTCAATTACCCTCACCCCCACCAAAACCTTCTCTATTACCCTCACCGCCACCAAAACCTTCTCTATTACCCTCACCTCCACCAAAACCTTCTATTACCCTCACCCCCCACCTTTTATATCCCCTCACCCCCACCAAAACCTTCTCAATTACCCTCACCTCCACCAAAACCTTCTCAATTACCCTCACCCCCACCAAAACCTTCTCTATTACCCTCACCGCCACCAAAACCTTCTCTATTACCCTCACCTCCACCAAAACCTTCTCTATTACCCTCACCCCCACCAAAACCTTTTCTATTACCCTCACCTCCACCAAAACCTTCTATTACCCTCACCCCCACCTTTTATATCCCCTCACCCCCACCAAAACCTTCTCTATTACCCTCACCTCCACCAAAACCTTCTCCATCACCCCCACCCCTCACCCTTTATTTCTACCAAAACCTCTATCACATCCCCCTGTCAACTCCACCACTCATTTTTGCCTCACACCCAACAAAACCTCCTACATCACCATTTACATATTATTTAAATATGATTATTCTTGGTTTTTTGTTTTGTTTTTATTAAAATGGATCCATTCAACATAGATTCAAACCATGTATATATATTTGTTACATTTAATATTGATGCAATATATATGAATGTTATGTTCATGACTCTTCATTGCCTCTGTGTGTGTGTGTGTGTGTGTGTGTGTGTGTGTGTGTGTGTAGGTTTAAGGACACTATAGTCAATGCGAAGTACGGTGGTCACACGGAGGCGGTGCGGCGTTTACTCGGTCAGCTGCCCATCAGCGCTCAGTCGTACAGCAGCAGCCCGTACCTCGACCTCTCACTCTTCAGCTATGACGACAAGTGGGTCTCAGTGATGGAGCGCCCCAAAACCTGTGGAGATCACCCCATACGGTGAGGACACACACACACATACACACACAGAGAAAGAGAGATTTATCATTCAGAAATTAGTTTTGAGTTTCAGATCCAGAGAATAGAACCTTCTTTCTTTCTTTCTTTCTTTCTTTCTTTCTTTCTTTCTTTCTTTCTTTCTTTCTTTCTTTCTTTCTTTCTTTCTTTCTTTCTTTCTTTCTTTCTTTCTTTCTTTCTTTCTTTCTTTCTTTCTTTCTTTCTTTCTTTCTTTCTTTCTTTCTTTCTTTCTTTCTTTCTTTCTTTCTTTCTTTCTTTCTTTCTTTCTTTCTTTCTTCATACCTTTTTAGTTTCTTGAATGTTTGTTTTTTTTTTCATTTATTTTTGCATGTCTTCAGTTTCTCTCGTTTTCTCTCTTATATCATTTCGTTTTCTTTCTTTTATGCTTTGTCCACATTTGCTCACTTTTCTCCATTTTCACGTCCCTCTTTCTTTGATGAGATCAGGAAATACAGATAGATTCCAGCTATTGTGGTGTTTACACTTCTGTAGGAAAAACTTCAGGGAATTGCAGCTAGCAGAAGCGTAACCGGCTGACGATGAAGCGTGTCAGTCAGTGTTCGCGGACGTGACGGGATGAGTGATCTCGCACACCCGGATTACACACGGGTT
>JAUCMX010000009.1:24265516-24290516 GCA_033459395.1 Hemibagrus guttatus | reverse complement strand
CAACAACGACAACAGTAACAACAACGACAACAGTAACACAACAACGACAACAGTAACAACAACGACAACAGTAACACAACAACGACAACAGTAACAACAACGACAACAGTAACACAACAACAGTAACACAACAACGACAACAGTAACACAACAACGACAACAGTAACACAACAACGACAACAGTAACAACAACGACAACAGTAACACAACAACAGTAACAACAACGACAACAGTAACACAACAACAACGACAACAGTAACACAACAACAGTAACAACAACGACAACAGTAACACGACAACGACAACAGTAACACAACAACGACAACAGTAACACAACAACAGTAACAACAACGACAACAGTAACACAACAACGACAACAGTAACAACAACGTCAACAGTAACACAACAACAGTAACAACAACGACAACAGTAACACAACAACGACAACAGTAACACAACAACAGTAACAACAACGACAACAGTAACACAACAACAGTAACACAACAACAGTAACAACAACGACAACAGTAACACAAACAACGACAACAGTAACACAACAACAGTAACACAACAACGACAACAGTAACACAACAACGACAACAGTAACACCACACAACAAGAGTAACACAACAAAACAATGACAATAACAGTAACACAACAACAAAATGACAACAACAAAACAACACAGCAAAACAGTGACAACAGTAAAACAACAACAAAACAACGGCAACAAAAGTAACACATCAATAGTAACAAAACCACGACAACAACAGTTACACAACAAAACAATGAAAACAACAGTAACACAACAACAAAACAACGACAGAAACAAAACAAAACGACAATAGTAACACAACAACAACAACAACAAAATACCACAACATTAACAAAACAACAACAACCCAACATCATTAATACAGCAACAACACAACCGCAGTCACATCAGGGAGGTTCACAGGTTCAGGGAGGTGTGTGTGTGTGTGTGTGTGTGTGTGTTTTCAGGGACTCTTCAGCTAAGATTAGACTACTCAGTGTGTTGTGGTGTTTTATTTCTGACAGAATAAAACTAAACAAAATAAAAACCCTCTGCAAGTTAAAACACACACTTCAGGTTGTCAGTCCCGGAGGGGAACGGGATGATGGGAGGGAAAAAAAAACTACGCTTTAAAAGCTTCTTGAGCTTTAAACAATCTCCGTAGCACCATTTTAGTTTTTTTTTTTGTTGTTGTTGATTTATTTTATTTGTTTATTTTTTTCTTTTTCAGAGTGGACTCCTACGTTCAGCTACTATACTAGATTTTCTCCCGGCTTCATGAATACGGCTTCTGCTGCGTCCCGCTAGCTGCTGACAGAAATCCCTCACGTCTGTGTGTGTGTGTGTGTGTGTGTGTGTGTGTGTGTGTGTGTGTGTGTGCGTTGTGTGTGTGTGTGTGTGTGAGGGTGCAGATCAGGAATAAAACGCTTTTAGGCACACGAGAGGTCGAGGGTGTAGGCGGCCAAGCGACCGCGGGGCTTCACTCTCATCTCATTCAGCTCTAATGCGCTACGAACAAAACAAGAACAAAAAACATCCAACAGGCTTCTAATTTTACATCCCAATCACTGAGAGAGAGAGAGAGAGAGAGCGAGAGAGAGAGAGAGAGAATGTAAGAAGAGAGAAAGAGGAAAGAATACAGACATGAGAGAAAAAAGGAAGATATAGAGGAGAGAAAGGAAGTGATAGAAAAAGATGGAAAAAAGACAAGAAGAGAAAAAAAGAAAGAGAAAGAGAGAGGTGGGGATAAAAGGAGAAAGAAACAGGAGAGGACGGGAGAGAAAGGAATAGAGAAAGGAAAGAGGGAGACTGAGGGAGCAAGAGAAAGACTGAGAGAAAAAGAAAAACAAAGAAAGGAAATTAAAGGAGAAACGTTAGAAAGAGAAGGAAAAAGGAAAGGATATGAGACAGAGGAAGAAAAACAGATTGAGGGAGAAAGGAAATGATAGAGGGAAAAAGATACAGAGAAAAGACTATTGAGACAGAAAGAGAGAAAATGAAAGGCAAAGAATGAATGACAAAAGAGAGAGAGAGAGAGAGAGAGAGAGGGTGGGTGGGAGGGAGGGAGAGAAAGAAAGAAATTGGGAGAAAGAAAAATAAAGAGCAAAATGAAAGAAATAGACAAAGAAGAAAAACAGGAAAAGAAGGAAAGAATGAGTAAGGAAAAAGAATGAAAAGAACAGAGAAAAGAACGAAATGGGGAGAGAAGGTGAAGATAGAAACTGAAAAACAGAAGAAAGAATAAGAAGAAAGATGAGGGAAGAAACAGAGAAAAGGGAAGAAACAGAAAAAGAAAGAAAGAAAACGGAGAGGGAGACAGGCAAGAATCAGAGAAAAGAGGAAGAGAGAAAGAGGGAAGAAGGAAACATGAAATAGAAAGAAAAAGAAAGAAAGAAAGGGAAAACAGGAACTTTGAAAAAGGAAATGATTAAAGACAGAGAGAGAGAGAGAGAGAGAGAGAAATAAAGAGCAAAAAAATAAAGAAGGAAAGAATGAGAGGAAAAAGAATGAAAAGAAAGAAATGGGAAGAGAAGGTGAAGATAGAAACTGAAAGACAGAAGAAAGAATAAGAAGAAAGAGGAGGAGGGAAGAAACAGAAAAAAGGGAAGAAAACAGAGAGGAAGACAGATGGGCAAGAATCAGAGAAAAGAGGAAGAGAGAAAGGGAAGAAAGAAACATGAAAATATCAAGACAGAAAGAAATAAATGGAAAATAGGAACATAGAAAAAGGAAATGATTAAAAAGAGAGAGAGAGAGAGAGAGAGGGAGGGAAGGAGGGAGATAGAAAGAGAGAGAGAGACAGACAGACAGAGAGACAAAGAGAGGGAATGAGAGTGGGAGAGAGTGAGATAGAGAGAGAGAGAGAGGGAATGAGAAAGGGAGAGAGTGAGAGAGAGAGAGAGGGAGAAAGAGAGAGAGAGACAGAGAGACATAGAGAGGGAGAGAGAGAGACATACAGAGAGACATAGAGAGGGAGAGAGGGAGATAGAGAGAGAGACAGACATACAGAGAGAGAGAGAGAGAGAGACATAGAGAGGGAGAGAGGGAGATAGAGAGAGAGACAGACATACAAAGAGACATAGAGAGAGAGGGAGAAAATGAGAGAGGGAGAGAGAGAGGGAATGAGAGAGGGAGAGAGTGAGATAGAGAGAGAGAGCGAGAGAGAGGGAGAAAGAGAGAGAGAGAGAGAGAGAGAGACAGACACATAGAGAGGGAGAGGGAGATAGAGAGAGAGGGAGAGAGAGACAGACAGAGAGACATAGAGAGGGAGATAGAGAGAGAGACAGACATACAGAGAGACATAGAGAGAGAGAAAGAGAGAGAGAGACAGACAGACAGAGAGACAGAGAGGGAGAGAGGGAGATAGAGAGAGAGACAGACATACAGAGAGAGAGAGAGAGACATAGAGAGGGAGAGAGGGAGATAGAGAGAGAGACAGACATACAAAGAGACATAGAGAGAGAGGGAGAAAGTGAGAGAGGGAGAGAGACAGACATACAGAGAGAGCGAGAGAGAGGGAATGAGAGAGGGAGAGAGTGAGATAGAGAGAGAGAGCGAGAGAGAGGGAGAAAGAGAGAGAGAGAGAGAGAGAGAGAGAGAGAGACAGACACATAGAGAGGGAGAGAGGGAGATAGAGAGAGAGGGAGAGAGAGACAGACAGAGAGACATAGAGAGGGAGATAGAGAGAGAGACAGACATACAGAGAGACATAGAGAGAGAGAAAGAGAGAGAGAGACAGACAGACAGAGAGACATAGAGAGGGAGATAGAGAGAGAGACAGACATACAAAGAGACATAGAGAGAGAGGGAGAAAGTGAGAGAGAGAGAGAGAGAGAGAGAGAGAGAAACAGACAGACATACAGAGAGACAGAGAGACAGAGAGAGGGGAATGAGAGAGTGTGTGAGAGAGAGAGAGGAAGTGAAATGATGGAGAGCTCAGTGATTGAACAGTTAATGTGATTTTACATTATACAGCTTTTGTACTGCTGCTTATTGTGTGTGTGTGTGTGTGTGTGTGTGTGTGTGTGTGTGTGTGTGTGTGTGTGTAGCAGTTTACAGTTAATTAATAAGATCAGACAAAATAATAAAAATCGTGAGGAAACGGAGGACAGGAAATAAAATAAAGTCCCAGAGGAACATTCCGGCCTTTGGTGTGTTGGGTGGCGCCTTGTGGGCGTGGCCTAAACAGTGTGGATTATTCTTATTCTTCTTATTGTTAAATAATTAAATTAAAGTGAAAAATCGGCGTGAGGATTGTTCCGAGAACCTTCTCGTGAAGATCAGTCGGATGTCGGATGTCGGATGTCATCAGAACTTCTCTCTTCAGCAGCGGTCTGTTTCGGGAGAAAGCTCTCGCTCGCCCCGACGCCGGGTCAATCAGACCTTCGATCAATCTGAGCTTCTTTTTTTCACTTCTACAAAGCATTAGAAACCACCTTAAGGCAAAAATAAAGTGCGACTCAGCCCCAAAAGCTCCCTACAGGACATCCAGAGCACTCCACACGCTGCACAAGCCATTATTTCCTCCCCTATGCAGCGCATTTCATAAGGAACACGGCCGCGAGGGACGGAGCATTAGCCTCGGACTGAATTGGACTTGTTCTCGCTGTGGGTTTTCCCAGCAGTATTGACGCAGATAGACTGGAAGCCCTAAAGGTCAACCTGATCTTCCTGCTGAGGTGCAAATCCCTTTCCTGTGCTGAGTAGGGAGCCTAATTATGAGCTGCTGTAAGAGCACTTCGGAAAAGAAAGGGGCAGTTTGACGTTTCTCCGGGTTTTAGTTCTGCTTCTACAGGGAAGGAAAAAGAAAAGAGAGTTTTTGAGAGCTTTTTTTTTCTTTTTTTTCTTTAAATGGCTTCCTGTATAACACGCAGGTTTATCCACATCATTAGGCACTGCTCTAAATTTGCCAATTGTAAGTTAACATTCACACAACTTTACACAAAATTCTAAAAGAATTCCTTGGTTCTACAGGTGTTTGAATGGAGTGGGTGTGGCCTACAGGGTGGGCGGAGTGATAACACACTGCGATGAAGGGAAACTAATTAGCCAACACGATGATTGAGGAGGTGTGTTTGAGGATAGAGGAGCAGGAAGATGTTTATAATAATAATAATAATAATGACGATGATGGTGCCGGGCTTGGTGGTTAGCACGTTTGCCTCACACCTCCAGGGTTGGGGGTTCGATTCCCGCCTCCACCATGTGTGTGTGGAGTTTGTATGTTCTCCCAGTGCCTTGGGGGTTTCCTCCGGGTACTCCGGTTTCCTCCCCTGATCCAAAGACATGCATTGTAGGTTGATTGGCATCTCTAAATTGTCCGGATTGTGTGAGTGAATGAGTGTGTGTGTGTGTGTGTGTGTGTGTGTGCCCTGCGATGCGTTGGCACTCCGTCCAGGGTGTATCCTGCCTTGATGCCCAATGATGCCTGAGATAGGCACAGGCTCCCCGTGACCCGAGAATAGATCGGATAAGCGGTAGAAAATGAATGAATGAATAATAATAATAATAATAATAAAAGGAAATCATTTAGCATGAAAACAAATCAATATAAACAGCTATAATGTGGAGACACATCATTTTTAATTTGAATTTTTTTTAGAAAAAATTTTTTTAGTTCAATGTTTTTTTTTTTTTTTTTTTTATAGAAATATTTTTTTTAATTCAGTTATAATTTATGAAACAATTCAAATCCATTTAATTAGTATTTTTTGGCCGTTCCAGGCAGAACATTTTGTTTGTTGGAACTTTACTGAGGTATTATTAAAACTTAGAATTTATTTAGGTTATAAATTAATTAAATTATTTGACTGATTATTGAAATGAAATGAAATGAAATTATACTTAGTTGAGTTATAAAAAACTCAGGCTTAAAAAAGAAAAAATCAACAGACTTTTTATTCTTTCCTTTTTTATTTGATCTTCAATGCCATGAGATTTAAAAATATATTTTTTTTGAATATTATATTCCAAATATTATATTTTTGCTGGGTTTAGAAACATTTCTTCTTTTGCTCCCTGAATAAAAATGAAATCTAAATGTCCCTATGTCCATCTCATAGGCCACGCCCACTCACTTCTAATTCTCACAACCAAATCAGATTTTTTTTTATAAAGTGATATTTTGTCTTGGACTGAGTAAATAAAAACAAATAAACAAGAACATTTCTTTTATTGAGTAAGATTTTGACTCTTTTCTCTGGACTTCTTTCTACTTGCGGCAGAAATTTCCATCACAGGTCGTGAGCCACATGATCCACGTAGCTAAAGTATAAAATGAAAGCCGTGTCCTGACCGATCTGCTGTAACGCCGAAATCTTTTCCTTTTTTTTTATTATGCTGTTGATGTTTTTTTAAATGTTGCCTAGTGGGACAAGAAATTTTTTCCCCGATCACGATGCACAGTGCAATTTTCTAAAATGAATGCACTATTTTGGGCTCTGAAAATGCCCCCTTTTAGCTCCCACCGTGCCTGACGGCCCCCGCTTGCACAGCCTAATGAAATAAACTCCATTACCAGCCCATAGAGGACCAGCAATAACACAAAAAACGGAGGTGGCATCTAAAGGCGAGCGTGAGTCAATGCTAACAGGTCCTTATTGGATAGACAGAGCCGTAAAGCCGTTATTTCCTCGTGTGTGAAGCAGAAAGGCAACTTTTATCCCTTTCAGATCTGATTAAAAGGTTCTAAGAGCGAGCTGCATGATCTCCATGTCACAGGATCGAGGGAGGTGTTCGTGAGGATAGACGTAGCTCTCGGCTCTACCGGAAGGACAGAGAGGAAGATGGTAAAAAAAAAAAGGACATAAACAAAAAAACAAACTTTTGGAATCAGAAATAATTTAGTATAAAAACAAATCACAACTCAAGGCAAAGAGAGAACGACAAAAAGGAAAAGAAGGAAGGAAAGAAAGAAAGAAAGAAAGAAAGAAAGAAAGAAAGAAAGAAAGAAAGAAAGAAAGAAAGAAAGAAAAGTAAAGAGCAAAATGAAAGAGAAAGAAGAAGGAATGAAAGAATGAGAAAAGAAAAAAGAAGGGAACAGAGGAAAAGAAAGAAAAAGAGAGATGGTAAGAGAGAAAACAGAGAGAGAGAGAAAAGAGAGGAAGAAAGAGAAAGGGAAGAAAGAAACAGGAAAATAATTAGAGAGAGAGAGAGAGAGAGAGAGAGAGAGATAGTGATAGAGGGAGTGAAATGATGGAGAGCTCAGTGATTGAACAGTGAATGTGATTTTACATTATACAGCTTTTGAACTGCTGCTTATTAAGTGTGTGTGTGTGTGTGTGTGTGTGTGTGTGTGTTAGAGAGTGACAGTAGCACACAGTTTACAGTTAATTAATAAGCTCAGACAAAATAATAACAGGCAGGGGAGAAAACGGAGGACAGGAAATAAAATAAAAACCCTGAGGAACATTCCGGAGTCTGGTATGTTCTATAATAATAACAATAATAATAATAATAATAATAATAATAACAACAAAACAACAACAACAACAAAACAACAACAATAATAATAATAATAATAATAATAATAATAAAAAAATAATAATAATAATAATAATAATAATAATAATAAAAAAAAAACAACAAAACAACAACAACAACAAAACAACAACAATAATCATAATAATAATAATAATAATAATAATAACAACAATAATAATAATAATAATAATAATAATAATAACAACAATAATAATAATAACAACAACAAAACAACAACAACAATAATAATAATAATAATAATAATAATAATAATAAAAAAACAACAATAATAATAATAATAATAATAATAATTATTATTATTATTATTATTATTATTATTATTTTTTTGGTTTTAGAAATAGGTATGATAGTGAGACAAATAAAAGCCTTTTTTTATTTTATTCTTTTTATTTCTTTTTTCCTACATTTGTTTGTCTCCAAGATTTTTTTAAAACAATTTCTTTAAATTTTTAATGTTTTTAATTCACTTTTAATTTATGTCACACTTTTAAAGCTTTTGTTCCGAGTCTTGCGGAATGTTAAATGTAAAATATCACATTTTTGTTTAATTGAATCAGAAATGTTAAATGTGTGATCGATAACAACTTTCTTATTTTTAGATTTAAAATTCTATTTGAACTCAATTCAGTTAATTCAGTTTTATTTGGAAAGCATGTTTAAGACTTTCATGAAGCAGCTCCAGGATGGTGAGGTTCAGCGTTATTGCGGTGGTCAGACTGCGAGCACAGAGGAAATGAAAATCGGCTACGTGTGTTGAGTTAAATAAAATAAAATAAATAAATAAATAAGTAAATAAATAAATAAATCAATAAAGCTGGTGTAATAAGTTGAGCTAAACGGTGTAGAGCTAGAGAGCTACTGGCCTGATGCATACAGCTGTGACAAATGCAGATGTGCAAACAGCAGTAATGTGCATATGACAGTCTAATATAAATAATTGTAGTAATGACAGATAATTGCAGTAAAGCGCAAAGTACTTGCATGTAATTGCAGATAATAGCAGTGATGTAGAGCGCAGTATAGTCTGCTGTCTAACACTGGTGTTTAGCATGAGTGAAGCTGAAGGGAAAAAGCGATCAGTGCGACCGAGCAGACTTCTGCAGTGTCTTCCTGATCAGAGATGTAGAAACAGTCCAGGTCCTTGATCATACCTCTCGCTCTCCATCAGGAATGCTCATGATAAACGTCCGTGATATTGGAGCTGCTCATGTTCTGGTCCCACGCTGTGTAGATATAGTTTGCACCACACGGTGAGGTAGTTTGTTGGAATGTTAAAAAGAGAAGTTCACCATGATGACTTCTCAAAAAGTAGACAGGAAAGTAGTAGTTCCAGGAAAGTTCAACAGATTTGTGGACACCAAAAGCCTGAAGTCTCATTCCTAAAGTTTGTGCCTCCTCTGTGACATCCAGAGTTCTCTGGGTTAGGGTCTAAGGTCAAGGTTGTTGTTGGGGCACCATGTTAGCATCATAATCATCATCATCTCGTTATCTTCTAACCATGTACATGTACCCAGTCGGAGGTGAAGAGGAAGTAGAGAAGCGGACTCATCACATAGCCTTGTGGTACACCGCTGTTTAGGATGGAGTTGAGGAAGACAAGGAGGAGAAGGTGCCAAGTCTAACAGACTTGAGGTGTGTTGTTCTAAAAGTCCAGGTGCATAGATATCACAACTGGAGAGTTTAGAGATTAGATGGAATGACTGTGATGATGGAGCTGATCTTTGTATAGAAGTTTTCTAGAAGAGTCAGGATGGAGTGAAGCGGTCAGGTAACATCGTCCTTTGATGACCTGCAACATTCTGATGAGGATCTATTGATGGTTGAAGGCAGGCTCATAGGCCAGAAAATGTATTTTGTAGATATTTTTATTTCAATTCTACAGTTTATCATTGCTGCGGAAAAAGGAAAGATTGTTTTGATGATTCCGTTTATATTTGTATCCAACCAAATGCGGTCCACAACACTGCTGTCCTGCCTAAACAATTAAACAAATGAATAAAAATGTTGAATTTATTTTCATTTGAGTTGTAAGTGTGAGATGTTTCCATCGTTCCAGACCAATGCTGCTTTCTCGGTTCCTGCGACGGAAACCTCAGTCATGTAACAGCTCAAGAGCTTCTGCTTTGCTTTCTAAAAATGACAGGAACCTTTCCAAAATTATTCTCTAAATAAAGTCTAGAACATTAGCATTCTCTGCACTTTTACCGGCTAATGATGAGGTGAGGAGAGGCGAGGTGAGTTGCTGCCCCGCCGTGTGATCTGAAGCAACCTGGAAGCTGAAGTCTGGATCTGGCTTTTTATTCAACAGGTTAATTAGGATTCCAGGTTCTTGTTAGTGACTTGGCATTGCTCTGTGTGTGTGTGTGTGTGTGTGTGTGTGTGTGTGTGTGTGTGTGAGTGTTGGATGATGGACTCATCCAGTGAGGCTACAGGTGTTCCAGGATTAACTGTCCAACCTGAATCTGGTTACAGCGTAATTGACCACATTCAGTCAGGAGAAGTGACACCAGGGAAGCAGAACTCAACAGCTCGTCTCGTGTGTGTGTGTGTGTGTGTGTGTGTGTGTGTGTCCTCGATTGGGAGAGAGCAGTGGGACTGACTGATCAGATCATCTGAAAGACGTGTAATTTAATTCTTCTTCACTTGTTTTCACTTGTCTTCACTATTCCAACATACGACATGTAGATTATACGCAAGGGCGTCCTTACAGGAAGTAGAACAGTCTTACAGGAAGGAAGGGCGTCCTTACAGGAAGTAGAACAGTCTTACAGGAAGTAAGGGTGTCTGTACAGGAAATAAAATGATCTTACAGGATGGAAGGGTGTCTGTACAGGAAATAGAACGGTCTTACAGGAAGGAAGGGTGTCTGTACAGGAAATAGAACGATCTTACAGGATGGAAGGGTGTCTGTACAGGAAATAGAATGATCTTACAGGATGGAAGGGTGTCTGTACAGGAAATAGAACGGTCTTACAGGATGGAAGGGTGTCTGTACAGGAAATAAAATGATCTTACAGGATGGAAGGGTGTCTGTACAGGAAATAGAATGATCTTACAGGATGGAAGGGTGTCTGTACAGGAAATAGAACGGTCTTACAGGAAGGAAGGGTGTCTGTACAGGAAATAGAACGATCTTACAGGATGGAAGGGTGTCTGTACAGGAAATAGAATGATCTTACAGGATGGAAGGGTGTCTGTACAGGAAATAGAACGGTCTTACAGGATGGAAGGGTGTGTGTACAGGAAATAAAATGATCTTACAGGATGGAAGGGTGTCTGTACAGGAAATAGAATGATCTTACAGGATGGAAGGGTGTCTGTACAGGAAATAGAACGATCTTACAGGAAGGAAGGGTGTCTGTTCAGGAAATAGAACGGTCTTACAGGATGGAAGGGTGTCTGTACAGGAAATAAAATGATCTTACAGGATGGAAGGGTGTCTGTACAGGAAATAGAACGGTCTTACAGGAAGGAAGGGTGTCTGTACAGGAAATAGAATGATCTTACAGGATGGAAGGGTGTCTGTACAGGAAATAGAACGGTCTTACAGGAAGGAAGGGTGTCTGTACAGGAAATAGAACGATCTTACAGGAAGGAAGGGTGTCTGTTCAGGAAGTAGACTGGTCTTACAGGAAGGAAGGGTATCCTAACAGGAAGAAGAATGGTCTTACAGGAAGGAAGGGCATCCTTACAGGAAGTAGAATGGTCTTACAGGAAGGAAGGGTGTCTACAGGAAGTAGAATGGTTTTACAGGAAGGAAGGGCATCCTTACCAGAAGTAGAATGGTTTTACAAGAAGGAAAGGCATCCTTACAGGAAGTAGAACAGTCTTACAGGAAGGAAGGAAGGGCGTCTGGAACGGCGATCTGTTAGGAAGGTAAGTGTTCTTACAGGAAGTGGAATGTTCATACACGAAGGAAAAGTGTCCTTACAGGAAATAAAATGGTCTTACGGGAAGGAAAGTTTCGTTTTACAAAGTTCATGTTTATAATTTCCTGACGTACCCTATTGTAAATATTCACATGCGACACTTACCACGTTTTAACACCATAATAATGTACAATATTTCTAAATGTTCTTTCTTTTATTTTTGAAAGACTTTGTGTTGCTAGAGAAAAGCAGTGCCTGGAGTTTGTGATGATGATGGAGGAGAAACTTCTTTAGGCGTTCACGATAAAAATAAAAAAACAATCTCTGATGAAATTACCAGTCTGGGTTCAAAATGTCCTTTGAAAGAAAAAATGAATCATAAAAACTTTTCTTTTAAAAGTTTTAAAGCAGCGCTTGTTTTGTGAAGCTGCTCTGTGAATGAAAGAAAAACAGAAGTGTGCCCAGATGACTGCACTGCGAGCTGTGTGTGATGTGCACTTTACTGTAAATGTGAATAAAAATGGAAGAGAATGAAAATTCAGCCTTTTAGAAGAACCATCAGGATGCAGCAAAGGTTAACAGGGTCGTCCCCCGACACGCAGGAACCACGTCAGCGGAGTTAATGTGTGTTTATGAACGCAGCGGCCCTAAACCTCGCCTTTCTTCAGAACCCTGACCCCGGTTGCCATGGTGAAGACGTGCCGCAATCACCCTCTGCCTGGTAACCCAGTTTTCTCTGCTAACTGCTGTCACCGTGGCAACTAGGAGCGCCACATAATCCTGGGACACAGGAAACCGACCTGCTGCTTGATCTGCATAGTCATGCGACCTTTTTTTCAGCCTTGTTTTTTGTTTGTGGAGCTAAAAGGAGGAGAGACAACACGTTTGACCTCGTTTGTGCTTGCTCTAATTTTAGCATGGAGACGAAACGCGGGCCGAGCGACACCTGCTAGGTGTTTACTATGGAGTAGAGACGGAAACGTGAAGCGCACAAGCTCTGAACAAGCTTATTCCAGAAGGCGGGATGAGCCGGAGTTCACTTCCAGAGCCCTGTTTATATTCAATAGCGAGTCGCACAGTGTGATGACACAATAACACACCGGGTGTCCGGCTGTCAGAAGAAAACAATCACCAGTGAAGCGAAGCTACTGTCTTCCCCTGAAGTATTTTATTACATTGCTTCATTACATCACAGCAATTCGACAACAATTACAGGACACCAGGCTGCACTTTTTATCCATTCAAAGTTACATTTGCTGTTGTGGGACGTCCATGAAGCAGCTTCTCGCTCAATTCAATTCAATTCAATTTTATTTATATCGCATTTTTAACAATGGACATTGTCTCAAAGCAGATTTACAGGACATAAGAAACATAGTACAAAACTCATGTTAATGTTAGGCAAAATCATCCTTAGTGAGCAAGCCTGAGGCGACTGTGTGGCAAGGAAAAACTCCCTTAGATGGTAAGAGGAAGAAACCATGAGACGAACCAGACTTGAAAGGGAACCTCATCCTCATTTGGGTGACACTGTCGAGTGTGATGTGAACAATATCCTCTCTGCAGACATGTACAGTCAGTTGGAGTTGTGTGATGTAGATACAGCATATGCAGAATGTTAGTGTGTGTATTAATTAGGAGGTTATTGCCATCCACATAGGGTTGGCATCTTCGCTTTGAATACCCAAAATCTTCACGAAGCAGAATCCAACCGGAGCTGGTCCTTCTCTGGATGCCTCAGGATCCTCGCAGGGTTGGCCTCTTCTCACTGAAGGTCTACTGGAGCTGGAACAATCTCTAGATGCCTTGGAATGGGTAGAAAAAGGGAAACAAGTGGAAAGGAATTTGTGTTCATAATATTAGCAAGCACTAGATGATAATGTGCATTTAATCAGATGTACTGGAGAACATGTTTATGGGATGTATTATGTGTATGCCTGGTTAAAAAGATATGTCTTTAGTCTACGTTTAAACTGGGAGACTGTGTCTGAGCCCCGAACACTGTCAGGAAGACTATTGCAAAGTTCATTCATTCATCGTCTACCGCTTATCCGAACCATTCTCGGGGAGCCCGTGCCCATCTCAGGTGCCATCAGGCATCAAGGTAGTACACACCCTGGACGGAGTGCCAACCCATCACAGGGCACACACACACACACACACACACACACACACACACACACTACGGACAATTTAGAGATGTCAATCAACCTACAATGCATGTCTTTGGACTGGGGGAGGAAACCCCCAAGGAACGGGGAGAACATGCAAAGTCCACACACACATGGCAGAGGCAGGAATTGAACCCCCAACCCTGGAGGTGTGAGGCAAATGTGCTAACCACCAAGCCTTCTCACAATCCTCCTCACTATTCTAAAGTTTAGGAGCTAAATATGAAAACACTCTACCCCCTTTTGTAGACTTTGCTATTCTGGGAACTACCAGAAGTCTGGAGTTTTGTGATCTCAAGGAGCGTGATGGATAGTAACGTGTTAGAAGACTGGTTAGATACGTGGGAGCTAAACCAGTTATAGCCTTGTACATAGCTAGCGATAGTTTGTAATCAATTCTAAACTTAACAGGTAGCCAATGCAGGGATGATAATATTGAGGTTATATGATCATATTTTCTTGACCAGGTAAGAACTCTCATCAGAAAACTCAGCTCGGTGATGAGGTCATGGCTCCGGGGTTGAGATGTTGGGCTGCTGATTGTTTAGAAGGTTGTGAGTTCAAATCTCACTGCTGGACCCTTGAGCAAGAACCTTGAACTGCTCTGAGGAAAAAAATAATGAGAAAAAAGTTGCTCTGCATAAAGAGTCTGCCAATCACTGTAAATGTAAATGACATCACTGACACTGGAGACTCCTTCCATAAACATGAGATAAACATCTCCTTAGAGCAACAATGTTTTTTTTTACACCAAGTATTAAAATCTGTTTATATGGAGTGTTACACTGATTAATTGACTGACTGATTGGCTGATTAATTGTTTTATTGAATGATTGATTGATAGATTGCAGCATCTAAATATCCTGCATAAAATAGCATGAAAAATATCTTGGAAAATGAAACTTTCCAAGAAACTGAAACACAGCTAAAAAACTAGAAGACATAAAATGTTGAAAAAAAATTAAAAAAGTCATTTAAAATAAAAATAAATAAATAAACAAACAAATACATAAATAAATAAGTAAACAAGTAAGTAAGTAAATAAATAAATAAATAAATAAATAAATAAAAGAAATTGTGCTCCAGTGAACACATGTCCATGTGTTTCACACACCACTTGATGGGCAGATTCTCATTGTGTGTGTACATTGTATTCCTGCACTTATTCCTGCACGTGTTATAACTGCTCAGGTCCCAGTTTCCTCCAGTTGTTTTTAGTTCCTAGGTTGGTTCCTTTCCTCCTGGTTCCTATGAGGAGAAGATCTTTCAATTCCACCAGTTTCAGACACCAGGCTTTCTTCTCTTGCAGGCTGCAGCTTTGATGGTCAGTGATCATCTTGTTCTTCTGATTAATCACTAGAACCTAAACTCGATCAATATTCAGACAGATCTTCATTTTCCAAACAGAAAACATTTACTTCATGCTCTTTTAAAGAGATTTCTAAAAGCTAGCAGAGATGAGGTGCATGAACACAGAAATAAAAAAAATAACATTGTTCTTCAACATGATCTTCAGAGACGATGGGTCAAGGACATTGAGTCTCAGGAGGAAAACAAGTCTCATGAGCCATGAAACATCACATCACGTCTCTCTGTGAACTGAAACATAAGATCCAGGAGGTTCTGGTAAGAAAGGACATCACTGGATTTTGTGTAAACAGCTTGGAAGCTGAGATCAACCTGCTGCATCGCATCAACATCTTCATCCTTCTCCAGTGAAGCTTCTTTTTTCCTTGATTCCCTCCATCCAGTGCTCCTCACATCAGCGCAAGAGCTAATGGCCGGCGTTCCTCCTCCGCTCCGTGCCTCGTGGTGTTAAATCATTATTTCTTTATTACCTAGACTCGCCACTATTAAGTTGAGGATGAAGACTTCACACTCGCTCGTGCGCTCCTACTAGAACATGCTCTGAGGGTAAGTGTGCCAATAAAGTGGTGGTACATGCGAGCCACTGAGAGAACAGGACACGGAAATTGTTTAAATTACACTCATTTATGAGGTGGATGTTGGACCGTTATTATTATTATCTGATGGATGAGAGAACTTTGATTGGTTCTGCTTGGCACACTCAGGCGGACGCTTAGCCACAGAGCCTGGAAGCTAATCGTAGCATTATTTTTTAAATCAAGAAACCGGATGCGTTCTTAAAAATAAAAAAAAAATACAAAAAAATAAAAAGCATTTTGTTCCTAAGTGAAACTTCTGACAAGTTCATTTTCAAGACATTTTCATCCAAATCTCCACCGGTTCTCCTGATAGAGAACATGCTGACCTTCAGGATTTCTGTGAGGAAGGTGGGGTGTGGTGAGAATTATTCTTTGAATAATTGAATGTTTTCAGACTCTTCAAAGGTTCTTAGTCTCCTAAAAGGGTTCTTCTTCTTCATATTATAACAAAATCTTTTTGCTATTTGGAAAGATTCCTAGAAGAACTTTCTGGAAGCTAAGCACCCCTAAGTTTGTTTTACAAAAGCCCACAAAAGACGCAAAGAAAAAAACACCGTGCACTTACCCGTTTATTACAAATGCTTAAAAAGGGTTCTTCCAGGATTCCTTAGACGTTCCTTAGAGATTCATTGGATAATTACGGGTTACTGTGTATTGTGACACCTTTCTATCAGAACCAGCATTAACTTCTTCAGCAATATGAGCAACAGTAGCTCGTCTGTTGGATCGGATCACACGGGCCAACCTTCGCTCCCCATGTGCATCAATGAGCCTTGGCCGCCCATGACCCTGTCTCTGGTTCACCACTGTTCCTTCCTTGGACCACTTTTGATAGATACTGACCACTGCAGACCGGGAACACCCCACAAGAGCTACAGTTTTGGAGATGCTCTGATCCAGTGGTCTAGCCATCACAATATGGCCCTTGTCAAACTCGCTCAAATCCTTACACTTGCCCATTTTTCCTGCTTCTAACACATCAACTTTGAGAACAAAATGTTCACTTGCTGTCTAATATATCCCACCCACTAACAGGTGCCATGATGAGGAGATAATCAGTGTTATTCACTTCACCTGTCACTGCTCATAATGTTATGCCTGGTGAGTGTACATATGCTTACAATAACAACAATAATAATAATAATGATAATAATAATAATAATAATAATAATAATAATAATAATAATAATAATAATAAAAAACAGCAAATAAAAAATAGTAGAAAATAAGAAAAATTATGTACAGCTGTTAAAACCTAACTTAACTGTGGTTTATCACACCTGAGTTCAGTTTCTCTAGCCACACCCAGGCCTGATTACTGCCACACCTGTTCGCAATCAAGACCTCACTTTAATAGGACCTGCCTGACAAAGTGAAGTAGACCAAAAGATCCGCAAAAGCTAGACATCATGCCGAGATCCAAAGAAATTCAAAAACAAATGAGAAAGAAAGTCATTGAGATCTATCAGTCTGGAAAAGGTTATAAAGCCATTCCTAAAGCTTTGGGACTGCCACGAACCACAGTGAGAGCCATTATCTACAAATGGCGAAAACATGGAACAGTGGAGAACCTTCCCAGGAGTGGGCGGCCGACCAAAATTACCCCAAGAGCGCAGCGACAACTCATCCAGGAGGTCACAAAAGACCCCACAACAACATCCAAAGAACTGCAGGCCTCACTTGCCTCAGTTAAGGTGAGTGTTCATGAAAAATGGTTTGCATGGCAGAGTTCCAAGACGAAAACCGCTGCTGAGCAAAAAGAACATAAAGGCTCATCTCAGTTTTGCCAGAAAACACCTTGATGATCCCCAAGACTTTTGGGAAAATACTCTGTGGACTGACGAGGCAAAAATGGAACTTTTTGGAAGGTCTGTGTCCAATTATGTCTGGCGTAAAAGTAACACCGCATTTCAGAAAAAGAACATCATACCAACAGTAAAATATGGTAGTGGTAGTGTGATGGTCTGGGGCTGTTTTGCTGCTTCAGGACCTGGAAGACTTGCTGTGATAAATGGAACCATGAATTCTGCTGTCTACCAAAAAATCCTGAAGGAGAATGTCCGGCCATCTGTTTGTGACCTCAAGCTGAAGTGAACTTGGGTTCTGCAGCAGGACAATGATCCAAAACACACCCGCAAGTCCACCTCTGAATGGCTGAAGAAAAACAAAATGAAGACTTTGGAGTGGCCTAGTCAAAGTCCTGACCTCAATCCGATTGAGATGCTGTGGCATGACCTTAAAAAGGTGGTTCATGCTCGAAAACCCTCCAATGTGGCTGAATTACAACAATTCTGCAAAGATGAGTGGGCCAAAATTCCTCCACAGCGCTGTAACAGACTCATTGCAAGTTATGGAAAACGCTTGATTGCAGTTGTTGCTGCTAAGGGTGGACCAACCAGTTATTAGGCTTAGGGGGCAAACACTTTTTCACACAGGGCCATGTAGTTTTGGATTTTGTTTTCCCTTAATAATAAAAACCTTCATTTAAAAACTGCATGATGTGTTTACTTGTGTTATCTTTGACTAATATTTAAATGTGTTTGATTATCTGAAACATTAAAGTGTGACAAACACGCAAAAAAAATAAGAAATCAGGAAGGGGGCCAACACTTTTTCACACCACTGTGTGTGTATATATATATGTATATTATCTATAAATAAATAAACTCACAGCAGGACGCCGGTTCGTGCTCTTTTTTTCCTTCTTTTCCTTTTCTGTCTTCGTCTTCTTTCTGTCAGCATGTCACTCAGGAGCAGCTGCTTTTTTACCCGCTCTCAGGCCATGCTAGAACAACAGTCTCCAAATTATAGAGCGCTCATGCAGATGAGTGCAGGACCGCCAATTAGCTTGTCGCTAAATTTGGTGCAATATTGTCGTCCTGCGTGGTGTGTGATTAAACACAACAAAACGTTTCACTTCTATAAAAAGGTTATGTGCTGATGAACAAATCTGAGTGCTTTTAATGCAGTTTACCAGATCAGATCTTCTGTAGCACCTGACATGCAGAACAAACACGTGTGGAGCACACAGCTACGAGCCTCATCATTATAGATTCAGATAGAGAGATGGAGGAGAGGAGTAATGGAGAGATGAAGGAAATGTAGAAGAAAGGAGTGATGGAGGAGGAGATAAGTGATGGAAGAGATGTAGAAGCAGGGCGATATGGAGGAGAGGAGTGATGGAGAGACAGAGGAGATGCATGACAGAGAGATGGAGGAGAGGAGTGATGTAGAAATGGAGTAGATGGAGAGCAGTGATAGAGAGATGGGGGAATGTAGAGGAGAGGAGAGATGGAGGAGATGTAGAGGAGAGGAGAAATAGAGGAAATGTAGAGGAGAGGAGAGATGGAGGATATGTAGAGGAGAGGAGAGATGGAGGAGATGTAGAGGAGAGGAGTGATAGAGAGATGGAGGAGACGTAGAGGAGAGGAGAAATAGAGGAGATGTAGAGGAGAGGAGAGATGGAGGAGATGTAGAGGAGTGGAGAGATGAAGGAGATGTAGAGGAGAGGAGAGATAGAGGAGATGTAGAGGAGAGGAGAGATGGAGGAGATGGAGAGGAGAGATAGAGAATATGTAGAGGAGAGGAGAGATGGAGGAGTTGTAGAGGAGAGGAGAGATGGAGGAGAGATAGAGGAGATGTAGAGGAGAGGAGAGATGGAGGAGGAGGAGAGGAGAGATGGAGGAGATGTAGAGGAGAGAAGAGATGGAGGAGATGTAGTGGAGCGAGGGAGAGATGAAGGAGATGAAGAGGAGAGGAGAGATGGAGGAGATGTAGAAGACAGGAGAGATAGAGGATAGGTAGAGGAGAGCAGAGATGGAGAAGATGTAGTGGAGCAAGGGAGAGATTTAGGAGATGTAGAGGAGATGAGAGATAGAGGAGATGTAGAGTAGAGGAGAGATGGAGGAGATGTAGAGGAGAGGAGAGATGTAGGAGATGTAGAGGAGAGATGGAGGAGATGTAGTGGAGTGAGGGACAGATGGAGGAGATGTAGAGGAGAGGAGAGATGGAGGAGATGGAGAGGAGAGATAGAGAATATGTAGAGGAGAGGAGAGATGGAGGAGTTGTAGAGGAGAGGAGAGATGGAGAAGAGATAGAGGAGATGTAGAGGAGAGGAGAGATGGAGGAGATGGAGAGGAGAGATAGAGGATATGTAGAGGAGAGGAGAGATGGAAGAGATGTAGAGGAGAGGAGAGATGGAGGAGATGTAGTGGAGCAAGGGAGAGATGGAGGAGATGAAGAGGAGAGGAGAGATGGAGGAGATGTAGAAGACAGGAGAGATAGAGGATAGGTAGAGGAAAGCAGAGATGGAGGAGATGTAGTGGAGCAAGGGAGAGATTTAGGAGATGTAGAGGAGATGAGAGATAGAGGAGATGTAGAGTAGAGGAGAGATGGAGGATATGTAGAGGAGAGATGGAGGAGATGTAGTGGAGTGAGGGACAGATGGAGGAAATGTAGAGGATAGGAGAGATGGAGGAGATGTAGAGGAGAGATAGAGAATATGTAGAGGAGAGGAGAGATGGGGAGATGTAGAGGAGATGAGTGATAGAGAGATGGAGGAGATGTAGAGGAGAGGAGAGATGGAGGAGATGTAGAGGAGAGGAGAGATGGAGGAGATGTAGTGAAGTGAGGGAGAGATGAAGGAGATGTAGAGGAGAGGAGAGATAGAGGAGATGTAGAGGAGAGGAGAGATGGAGGAGATGTAGTGGAGTGAGGGAGAGATGGCGGAAATGTAGAGGAGTGGAGAGATGAAGGAGATGTAGAGGAGAGGAGAGATGGAGGAGATGTAGTGGAGAGGAGAGATGGTGGAGATGTAGAGGAGAGGAGAAACGGAGGAGATGTAGAGGAGAGGAGTGATAGAGAGATGGAGGAGATGTAGAGGAGAGGAGAGATGGGGAGATGTAGAGGAGAGGAGTGATAGAGAGATGGAGGAGATGTAGAGGAGAAGAGAGATGGAGGAGATGTAGTGGAGTGAGGGAGAGATGGAGGAGATGTAGTGGAGCGAGGGAGAGATGAAGGAGATGTAGAGGAGAGGAGAGATAGAGGAGATGTAGAGGAGAGGAGAGATGGAGGAGATGTAGTGGAGTGAGGGAGAGATGGCGGAAATGTAGAGGAGTGGAGAGATGAAGGAGATGTAGAGGAGAGGAGAGATGGAGGAGATGTAGTGGAGAGGAGAGATGGAGGAGATGTAGTGGAGTGAGGGAGAGATGGCGGAGATGTAGAGAAGAGGAGAAACGGAGGAGATGTAGAGGAGAGGAGAGATGGGGAGATGTAGAGGAGAGGAGTGATAGAGAGATGGAGGAGATGTAGAGGAGAGGAGAGATGGAGGATATGTAGAGGAGAGATGGAGGAGATGTAGTGGAGCGAGGGAGAGATGGAGGAGATGTAGAGGAGAGGAGAGATGGAGGAGATGTAGAGGAGAGGAGAGGAGAGATGGGGAGATGTAGAGGAGAGGAGTGATAGAGAGATGGAGGAGAAGTAGAGGAGAAGAGAGATGGAAGAGATGTAAAGGAAAGGAGAGATGGAGGAGATGTAGTGGAGAGGAGAGATGGAGATGTAGTGGAGTGAGGGAGAGATGGAGAGATGGAGGAGATGTAGTGGAGCGAGGGAGAGATGGAGCGATGGAGGAGATGTAGTGGAGTGAGGGAGAGTAGGAGAGATGGAGGAGATGTAGTGGAGAGGAGAGATGGAGATGTAGTGGAGCGAGGGAGAGATGGAGAGATGGAGGAGATGTAGTGGAGTGAGGGAGAGATGGAGGAGATGTAGAGGAGAGGACAGATGGAGGAGATGTAGAGGAGAGGACAGATGGAGGAGATGTAGAGGAGAGGAGAGATAGAGGAGATGTAGAGGAGAGGAGAGATAGAGGAGATGTAGAGGAGAGGAGAGATGGAGGAGATGTAGAGGAGAGGAGAGATGGAGAAGATGTAGTGGAGTGAGGGAGAGATGGCGGAGATGTAGAGAAGAGGAGAAACGGAGGAGATGTAGAGGAGAGGAGAGATGGGGAGATGTAGAGGAGAGGAGAGATGGAGAGATGAAGGAAGGAGAGAGGAGAGATGGAGGAGATGTAGTGGAGTGAGGGAGAGTAGAAGAGAGGAGGAGATGTAGTGGAGAGGAGAGATGGAGGGTGGAGGAGAAGTAGGGGGAGAGGAGAGATGGAAGGGGATGTAAAGGAGAGGGAGAGATGGAGAGATGGAGGAGATATAGTGGAGCGAGGGAGAGTAGAAGAGATGGAGGAGATGTAGAGGAGAGGAGGGAGAGATGGAGAGATGGAGGGAGGGGTGTAAAAATGGAGGAGGGAGGGGAGGAGAGATGGAAGGGGATGTAAGGAGAGGGAGAGATGGAGAGATGGAGGAGATATAGTGGAGCGAGGGAGAGATGGAGAGATGGAGGAGATGTAGGGGGGAGAGGAGAGGAGAGATGGGGAGATGTAGAGGAGGGGGGAGAGATAGGGGAGATGGAGGAGAATGGGGGAGGAGAGATGGAAAAGATTTAAAAGGGAAAGGGGAGATCGTATCGATGGAAGCTTGTTTTTTTGCGGAGTGAGGGTCGAGATTTTTAAATTGGAGGAAACAGTAAAATGGAAAACAGGACTCGATGGGGGAAATTTTTTTTAGAGAAAGCAAGTGAACTAAATGGAGAGTGGAGGAGTGGAGAGGAGTGTGGAGAGTGGTGTGCTGTATCGAAGTGAATTCCTTTTCCAATTTCCTGGGGGAAGGAATGATTTTTTAAAGATCCCCTTTAAAAGAAAGTGGAAAACACACTCTCAACTTCCCTTTAGTTTTGTCAGGAAAAACAAGCCTGTTACTACCACGTCCTGGTTTCTGTGTGCCCCCCTGGTGTCTTTGGTCGACTCAGCCACGCCTTTTCCCAATTTCCTGAAAGGGCACTGATGCCTCCTTGTTTGTATTTAGCTCACTCGACAACCTTTCCCAAGTTTTGTCCCCAGCCAACAATTGGTTTGGTCCTTTTTTGATGCACTCAGCCACACCTCCTGGTGTCTTTGGTCACTCAGCCACGCCTCCTATTTCCTGAGGTCACTCAGCCATGCCTCCTGTTGTCTTTGGTCACTCAGACACACCTCCTGGTTTCTGATGCACTCAGCCACACCTCCTGGTGTCTTTGGTCACTCAGCCATGCCTCCAAGTTTCTGATGCACTTAGCCACACCTCCTGGTGTCTTTGGTCAATCAGCCATGCCTCCTTGTTCCTGAGGTCACTCAGCCACGCCTCTTGGTGTCTGATGTCACGCAGCCATGCCTCCTGGTGTCTGATGTCACTCAGCCACACCTCCTGCTGTCTGATGTCACTCAGCCACACCTCCTAGTGTCTGAGGTCACTGAGTTTTAGTAGTAGGAAGCTGTGTGAAGTGTTAATAATGTAATAAACACAGACTCTACAGAACCTCCATCGTACACAGCAACCAGGAGTGCTGTAACATTTTAAACCAATCATCTGTCGTTACTGTAGCATGTCATTAATATAACATACGATGAGTACAGTGTGTTAATGAGACCTGTTGCTGCTTCAGGGCTCAAAGTCTCTTTTCAGAGCTGAGAAACTTCACAGTCTTGAGATTCAGGGTTATATAAGTGTTCCTGTAACAGGCTGTAGGGAATAAACTGAATTTATTCCAGGCCTGATCCTGGTGGACATCAACACCACGCTGCGTGGAGAAAGTGAGAGCTGGGAAGTTATCAGAAAATTGAAATTTCTGTGCTGGAGAAAGAAAACAGCTTGTTTCCTGCTGAGAGGAGAAGGTTGTGGTCAGAGAAGTGTTTTTTACAAAAAAAGACAGATTGATTCACAAATTTGGATGCTGGATGACTGGATGCTGGATGACCGGATGCTGGCTGACCAGATACTGGATGACTGGATGCTGGCTGACCGGACACTGGATGACCGTACACTAGATGACCAGATGCTGGATGACCGGATGCTGGCTGACCGGACACTGGCTGACCGTACACTAGATGACCGGATGCTGGATGACTGGATGCTGGATGACTGAACAGCTGCTGATTGAATGCTGGATGACTGGACACTAGCTCACTGGATGCTGAATGGCTGGATACTGAATGATTGGATGTTGGATAACTGGACACTAGATCACTGGATGCTGGATGACTGAACGCCTGCTGATTGAATGCTGGATGACTGGACACTAGATCGCTGGATGCTGGATGACTGAATGCCTGCTGATTGAATGCTGGATAACTGGACACTAGATCACTGGATGCTGGATGGCTGGATACTGAATGATTGGATGCTGGATAAGTGGAAGCTGGCTAACTGGACGCTAAATGACTGGACACTGGATGCTGGGTGCTTGTCTGAATGTTGTCAGCTCTTAACTGCTGTAAATTACAGGGTTACGCTAAAAACTCACCTGAAAGTACACCTTGCAGGTGTGTAACTGTGTAAAAGCTGTTGTGTGTCTGTGAAGATGTACAGAAGGCTGTGTTATTTACAGAAGGAAAACAGAACCTCCTTGATTCATTAGTCCAGCGGTGAAACCTATGTAAAACAGCTCGTGTGTTAGCGACTCGCGGCCTGATTATGCCTCGCCTAGCGCTGATGGCCGTGATGGATGCGCAGCCGAGGCTCCAGCCTGCAACAATTGCTTCGCGCACATTCAATGGAGCCCATTAGCCGTGAATTAGCGGGACAGTTGGGGGGACCGGGGAGCCGAGCTGACCGCCCGAGGAGTGCGTGACTCAGCTCGACTCACCGGTGGTCTGACCGTGTGTGTGGACGTTCCTCTGGCTTGTCAGTCCATTTTTTTCCACCCCTCGGCTCGCTCCCGCTCTGCATTACTGGGAAAAAGTCATTACGCTGGCAATTACGTTCGAGAAGATGTACCCGCTCCTCTGTACTCGGCAAACTCACAAACATCCACAAATTGCTTTTTGCTTTGGTGGAGCAATTTGTGCACCTGTGTGTCTGTGTGTGTGTGTGTGTGTAGGGTCGAGGGGGCCTAATTTCTCCGTACAGAGCAGGGCAGGGTGAGTACACACCATTATATTCTTAAGAGAGCGTCCACTCGGCTGGTCAGCAGACTTTCGCTAATTGGTCTTAATTAAAGGCTTGTAAAGAGCACAGGATGTGAACTAGACAGAGAGAGAGATGGATGGATGGATGGATGGATGGATGGATGTAGAAAAATACGATGCAAAAAGGAAAAGAAGGGGTAGTAGATTGAGAAGAGGATGAAAATATATGTGATTAAAACACCTGGCACTTACTCCTACTGTAGCAGAGGGAGAGAGAGAGAAAGGGAGAGGGGGGGGGGGGGGGCAGAAAGAAAGGGAAGGAGTGACCAGAGAGATAGATAAATAAATGTAGACTGTTAAGAAAGATTGTGAGAGAGATTGAATTGCATGATACTGGAGAAAGAAAGAAAGAAAGAAAGAAAGAAAGAAAGAAAGAAAGAAAGAAAGAAAGAATGCTCCCACAATGAGACACTCAATCTTTTAATAAT
>JAUCMX010000009.1:24258016-24263016 GCA_033459395.1 Hemibagrus guttatus | reverse complement strand
GCAGTGGTGGTGGAGGATGCCCGGGGGTCGCTGGAGATCAGGTCACAGCAAATGAAATATGCTGATTGAGCTTTTTAACAGTGGCTGGCAGCAAGACTCCGTCCCTGTGACTTTCATCTCCACGCTTTCACTCAGCAGAATGACATTTAAAATATGGAATGTCATTTATTCCTGGTTGTGATGATTTTTCTGAGAGACATTGTTTTTTTTTCTAATGTTTTAAATGGCCGCAGGTTCTGTCAGGACCGGATCAAAAGTCTAATTAGAAGTCAGCATATGTCTATCTTCTATATCTCTGTCCTTTATATTTTAAATTAAATCACTTGTTCTGCGATGTTACTATAGGAACAGCTTACTCGCAGAGGCGTGTAAGGGCGGGAACACCACAAAAAACGCTTAAAAAATAATCGTCTTCTGTTTTTCTTTAACATTTAAGGAAGTAGTCTCCAGCGTCAGAGCTTTGAGACAGTCTGAGGTAAAGCTGTGACGTTAACGTTAAATCATCTTCAGGACGGAGAACGTTACGTGTTTAACAAGCTGCATTTTTTTCTCCTTAACGACGTCAAGACAGAAAAAAGAGGATGGTGAAGTAACGACTGTTTACAGCTGCTGTAACCATAGCGATTAGTGATAGAAAATAGCTATGTGGACGAATCTAGCAAGTGTTCTCGACTAGCTAGGGCTCTAACGCTAGCTAGAATGCAGGCGTAATGAGAAGAGAACAATCAAATCAAGTGCTATAACTAGTTACTAATAAAAATCTGACTCATCTTTTCTAATTTGTCTCTTTGACCCTGAACCGAGCTTGAATTTGCTCCTGATGGATTTAGTTTGTGATCCACTACGATGACGTCTGCACAGCGCAGAAGATTGTAAAGATTTATTTTTGTCTGTAAGGATTATCACACCTCCCATGAGCTGCCACTTTTCCTCCTGTATGCCGAAGGCATTCTAGAGAAAGCCATCGTCTCCGTCTGAAACATTACAACAGGTAACGTCTTCCCCTGACGCCCTGCACTGTGCTGTGCATCTGTCGAGTCGACGCTACGTTCGTTTGGATCCTGAGCTTGTGTCATCTTGTCTCAGAAACCATGTCACACTGTTTCCTGAGGGAGTGTGAGATTTAGGAGAGTCAAACACACTGCTGTGACACTGGCTTCCTAATACTGCTTTCCTATGGATAATAATAATAATAATAATAATAATAATAATACAATAACCCACACTGTTTAGGCCACACCCAAAGCCACCACCTCACACACCAGACTCTGGAATGTTCCTCAGTGTTTTTATTTTATTTCCTGTCCTTCATTTCCTCCACATTTTGTCTGAGCTTATTAATTAACAGTAAACTGTGTGCTACTGTCACTCTCTAACACACACACACACACACACACACACACACATACACACACACACAATAATAAGAAGACAAAGAAGAAGAAACAGTATTTGTATTTGACTCAGTGTTTGACTCAGTGTTTACTGGTGTGTTTGATGCAGTATTTGACTCAGTATTTGACTCTGTGTTTGACTCTGTATTTGTGTCTGTGCTTGACTCAGTATTTGACTCTGTATTTGACTCTGTTTTTGACTCGGTATTTGAATCTGTATTTGACTCTGTGTTCAACTCTTTGTTCAACTCTTTGTTTGACTCAGTGTTTGACTCGGTATTTGCCTCTCAGTATTTCACTTGGTATTGGACTTGCCATTTGACTCTGTGTTCGAGTCAGTGTTTGACTCACTATTTGACTCAGTGTTTGACTCACTATTTGACGCGGTATAGAAATAAAGTTAGATGCACACTTTCCTACTTCATCTTGTGTCTCAAGTGACAGATGTCTCTCAATTTAAAAAAGTCGTACATCAGTCGTACATCGTTACCGTCGTATCCCGATACGTGATATCGCGCCTGGCTTCCTGTGTGATGCAGGTAAACAGAACCCATGTTGTATTTAGTCCAGTGAGGAACACATCAGCTTGTCTTTTGCCTCTGACTAATGTGTATTGTGATTCTCACGTCACTCTTCATCTTCCTCGGCTATTTTGTTTGTTCCGTTCTGTTTTTTTTTTTTTAATATACTTGTCAATTGAATCAGCGTTCCCACTTGTACGCACTCACACGTGTGAGAAAGCGTAAACATTTTATATTCTCTGGAGTGATGCGTGACGATGAGAATGCAGCCCTGAGAGGATTTGACAATAATTCTCAACACGCTGTGTGTGTGTGTGTGTGAGATAGATCTTACTCATGGGATTTGAAATGGAATCCACAGACACACAGTGATGAGTTTTCAGTGGCATCACAACACCTTTCCTTTCTGCTGGAGCGATTTTGGGATATTAATATGACGGAACCTGTGACATGAATTATTTATTTCTCGCGCTGTGCTGTGTTTTCCTGAGTGACAGATTTGCTACGTTTGCTAAAGAAACACCAAAGTAGTGCTTTGTGCTTGAAGAAAAAAGGTTCAAGTGGACGATCATTAATCCTGAGAAGGAAAAAAAACAAAACAAAAAAACAAAAACGTATGAAAACAAATCAAAACCAAACTTCACTTAACTCGCTGCACCCTACTGTCTGTTCCACATCATTACACACAGAACCTAGAAACCATACGTCTGACTTAGTTGTTCCTGTCAGAGAACCCTTAAAGGTTCTACAGAGAAGCATTCACCAGGGGTTTTCCCTACACCAGCTTCCACAAACACATTTAAAGACTCCAGGCTTCTAAAATCGGGGTTTGGGTTCACTTGTTTTATGGTTCCACACAGAAGAACCCTTGTTCTGTGCGTATTAGCTGCATAATTCTGCACTAGTAACTAATAAACCTGTAAAGAACCCCAAATAGAACCCCATTTTCTAAGAGACTTTACAATAGAAACCTTACGTTGGTTTTCTTCTTGTCACGCTTTTGCAATGTTCTTAAAATAAATGGGTCTTTAATGGTTCATTTGCTAGCTCAAGGTCATTATGCTCTTTTCAAAGTTCTAAGAACACGTAAAAACACAACGAAACCTGAAAGAACCCTTGAAGGACATTTTGTCAAGAGGGTGCGGATTAGTTTGTGGTCCTTAAGCTCCAAATCGTAGCTTATTATTTTGTTCTTTCTACCTAGAACCTCAGTTGAACTTTTACCTCTTGGCCCTTGGTAGAGGTTCTTCAAGGGTTCTTCAGTTCTTCTCATTAGGAGGTCCTTTAGGTTTAGGGTTAGGGTTTAGGGTTAGGTTAGGGTTAGGGTTAACCCGTCTCCTTGGTGTCGGGTGATCTCGCTGTCGTGGAACCTAACATGGAATCGTTAACGGTTGCTTGAGAGACAACTGAAGAACCCTGAAGGGTTGTAGATTTTCTAAGAATGTAATGTTTGTTGTGAAGAAGGAATGTAGATCAGCTTTTTGCTTCAGGTTCTTAAAAAATTAGTTTCATGGATTTCACAGAACCTGAGTGAAGCACTGAGTCAGGCTGAATTTTTTTATTATTATTTGCATTTCAGTGAAAAATTAAAATTATTATTATTTTGACCCAGACTGCAGCCGAGGTTAAACTCCACTTGTTAAATCCTTTATGAAGGGCAGATTATTCGCTTTCTGAGTTTTCAACGAGCTCCGACCTCTAAATTATTCATCCCAGGCCAGAATTTCTCCTGTATGAGCCTGAGTTTTTCTGTTTTTGTCGCTTAACATTTTCATGTATAACTTTTACTTTTAGTTTATTTTCTTAGTTTGTTATTTTTGTGGCGTTTTTATTGATTAATTATCTTCTTCTTCTTCTTCTTCTTCTTATTATTATTATTATTATTATTATCATTAAAAATTCATCAGTCAATTTATAAATCTAAATCTTAAAGCAATTTCAAATCTAAATAGTAAAAAAAAAAACACAATAGAAATCTAAATAGTATAGAAATGTAAATTGTACATATAAAGAAAAAAATTAATTTGAAATCAAAACAGTAATCTAAATCGTGACTCGAGATATAAATTGTAAAATAAAAAAAATAAAAAATCGAAATGCAAAATTTAATACTCTATATTCGACTCAGTGTTCGACTCTGTTCGGGTCTGTGTTCGCCATAGTAATTGACTCAGTAATTGACTCAGTATTTGACTCTGAATTTGACTCTGAATTTGACTCTGAATTTAACTCTGAATTTGACTCTGAATTTGACTCTGAATTTAACTCTGAATTTGACTCTGAATTTGACTCTGAATTTGACTCTGAATTTAACTCTGAATTTGACTCTGAATTTGACTCTGAATTTGACTCTGAATTTGATTCAGCTCATCAATAAGAGTCAATTTATCTGGTATACAAATGGCTCGAAAACTAATTCTGAATACAAGAAACCTTTCCCACATACATATGTAATTTTTTAAAAATGAATCTACATGAAAATGACACGTAACTTTCCTCATTTAAATATTAAAATAACGTTTAAGATTTAAGTTCATGACTCTGAACAGAAACAACTTTCCTCATCTATATATTAACACGTCTTTTTGAGTTAAGTTGCTGGAAGGTGATGGGAAATGCTCACTTATATAACACATCTAAAGTATTTTGCGTATTACAATGTGTACATGTTTTCATACATTCAGTGTCCATTTTATTAGAAACATATGCATTAATACATATAAATATAAATACACGCTGCTCTGCACTGTGCAGTAGGTAACGTCCACATTTCCAGCCCCTATCAGAGCACATAGCGAGTACCCATAATGCACTGCTGCATGGTTTGAAAAGGACACAAAGACACCCTTGAAAGTCAACAGCTCTTAGCGCATTAGCATTGACGCGGGCGTCTTCATTGTCTGCGTGTCGGTGAGCCTCAGATCCTCCGTGTGTGTCAATAAGATCTGAATAAATGATGAATTAAATTATGAATGTGCGACTTTTTTAGAAGTCGTCGCTCTTCAAAGCGAGCTGAAGAAGGCCGACTCGCCGCTTTTGATCGTTCTTCGTTGCGTTTGTTTTTAATTCTCTGTCCCGTCCATCT
>JAUCMX010000009.1:24233016-24253016 GCA_033459395.1 Hemibagrus guttatus | reverse complement strand
ATGTCCTTTCCTTAAGTGGAATTGTGCAACCAAGAGCTCTTGAGGAACTAATAGGTCAGTGTAGTTTCTGAGTTCATAATTGACTTAAAACTAATTCCTTCCTGCTGAAGTCTGTAAATGTTCACTGATGAAGACCTGGGCACAAAGCTGAACAATTCTTTAAATTATTAAAGACATAATACAAACCCGATTCCAAAAAAGTTGGGACACTGTACAAATTGTGAATAAAAACAGAATGCAATGATGTGGAAGTTTCAAATTTCAATATTTTATTCAGAATACAACATAGATGACATATCAAATGTTTAAACTGAGAAAATGGATCATTTTAAGGAAAAATAAGTTGATTTTAAATTTCATGGCATCAACACATCTCAAAAAAGTTGGGACAAGGCCATGTTTACCACTGTGTGGCATCCCCTCTTCTTTTTATAACAGTCTGCAAACGTCTGGGGACTGAGGAGACAAGTTGCTCAAGTTTAGGAATAGGAATGTTGTCCCATTCTTGTCTAATACAGGCTTCTAGTTGCTCAACTGTCTTAGGTCTTCTTTGTCGCATCTTCCTCTTTATGATGCGCCAAATGTTTTCTATGGGTGAAAGATCTGGACTGCAGGCCGGCCATTTCAGTACCCGGATCCTTCTTCTACGCAGCCATGATGTTGTAATTGATGCAGTATGTGGTCTGGCATTGTCATGTTGGAAAATGCAAGGTCTTCCCTGAAAGAGACAACATCTGGATAGGAGCATATGTTGTTCTAGAACTTGGATATACCTTTCAGCATTGATGGTGCCTTTCCAGATGTGTAAGCTGCCCATGCCACATGCACTCATGCAACCCCATACCATCAGAGATGCAGGCTTCTGAACTGAGCGCTGATAACAACTTGGGTTGTCCTTGTCCTCTTTAGTCCGGATGACATGGCGTCCCAGTTTTCCAAAAAGAACTTCAAATTTTGATTGGTCTGACCACAGAACAGTTTTCCACTTTGCCACAGTCCATTTTAAATGAGCCTTGGCCCAGAGAAAACGCCTGCGCTTCTGGATCATGTTTAGATATGGCTTCTTTTTTGACCAATAGAGTTTTAGCCGGCGACGGCGAATGGCACGGTGGATTGTGTTCACCGACAATGTTTTCTGGAAGTATTCCTGAGCCCATGTTGTGATTTCCATTACAGTAGCATTCCTGTATGTGATGCAGTGCCGTCTAAGGGCCCGAAGATCACGGGCATCCAGTATGGTTTTCCGGCCTTGACCCTTACGCACAGAGATTGTTTCGGATTCTCTGAATCTTTGGATGATATTATGCACTGTAGATGATGATGATAACTTCAAACTCTTTGCAATTTTTCTCTGAGAAACTCCTTTCTGATATTGCTCCACTATTTTTCGCCGCAGCATTGGGGGAATTGGTGATCCTCTGCCCATCTTGACTTCTGAGAGACACTGCCACTCTGAGAGGCTCTTTTTATACCCAATCATGTTGCCAATTGACCTAATAAGTTGCAAATTGGTCCTCCAGATGTTCCTTATATGTACATTTAACTTTTCTGGCCTCTTATTGCTACCTGTCCCAACTTTTTTGGAATGTGTAGCTCTCATGAAATCCAAAATGAGCCAATATTTGGCATGACATTTCACAATGTCTCACTTTCAACATTTGATATGTTATCTATATTCTATTGTGAATAAAATATAAGTTTATGAGATTTGTAAATTATTGCATTCCTTTTTTATTCACAATTTCTACAGTATCCCAACTTTTTTGGAATCGGGTTTGTAATAATAATAATAATAATAATAATAATAATAATAATAATAATAATAATAATAATAATAATGTGTTGTATAATTCCATTTCTAAAACTAGTTAAATAATACACTTTCTTCTTCTTCTTTCCCCTTCAGGGATTGCCACAGCTCTCTCCACCTATCCCTATCTTCTGCATCCTCAACACTTGCACCCACTAGCTTCATATCCTCATTAATTCCATCCATATACCTCCTCTTTGGCCTTCCTCTTTGCCTCCTGCCTGGCAGCTCCATGTCCAACATTCTCCTACCAATATACTCACTGTCCCTCCTCTGAACATGTCCATACCATCTTAATCTGGCCTCCCTAACTTTGTCCCCCAAACGTCCAACATGAGCTGACCCTCTGATGTACTCGTTCCTAATCCTGTCCAATCTTGTCACTCCCAAAGAGAACCTCAACATCTTCAGCTCTGCTACCTCTAGCTCTGACTCCTGTCTCTTCCTCAGTGACACTGTCTCTAAACCATACAGCATGGCCGGTCTCACCACTGTCCTGTACACCTTCCCCTTGATTCTCGCTGATATTTTCCTATCACACAGAACTCCCGACACCTTTCTCCACCCATTCCAACCTGCCTGCACTTGCTTCTTTACCTCTTTACCTCTTTCCCCCTCTTTCTCTCAATTACTCTGGACTGTTGACCTCTTCACCTCTTCACCCTGTAGTCTTAAATAATACACTTCTATAATATGATTAATTTAGTAAATATTATTAATACTAACCAAATACTAAATACTAACTGCAACAACATCAGAAGAATAAAAGTCTCAGCTTGTTTTAAATTTCTGACAGTGTCTATCTGCTCACAGATTAATGAGAATGTAATTATTAGTTAATGTTTATAAAGCAATGACAATAATCATAAGAGATATTACAGAAAAAAACGTAAGGTGCAAGGTGGTGTTTAGGCCTTCTTTCTGAAAATGATAAAACTTTTAATAAAAGGTTCGATGTTAAAACCCCAGCTGAAGACTCGAGGAAACAGGGTTGAATTTTGCGCTAATCTGACTACTGAATCTTGTGAACGATGAGAACTCATTACTCATCACACACTCACTACAAACCCAACTGTAATACGTGTCCGAGTCGGAACCGTCTCTAAAATCAGTTTTTTTTACGGACAGAAATGAATCTGTCGTGTTTCGGTTCCTGTACAGAGGTATGAACTGAGAAATGATTTATTTATTAACGGATAAATGGCACGTGGAAAGATTTTTCTGTTCTCCCTGAACGAGCGATCCGTTAACGGTGACATCACGTCGTTAAGGCTGACTAAACGATCACAGCTGAATCGGATCGCGTGCTTGAGGAGTAAATAAATCTGAGATGGTGATGGTGATGATGTGTCAGACTTTTTAATTTTGTTACGTTTTCATGACTGTAATCGTGCCTGAAGCGATGTCCCTCGACTGCATGATGCTGCCTGACTGATGCTCCGCACTCTTATTAGCACGGCTATTAGAGCCGAATCCTGCGCTCTAACACTAACGACCGGTCTAGGAGATGAATTATAAATGAAAAATTCACATATTTGTCATGAACACTTGCCCTGAAATGAACGGTTGTCATAGCAACGCCGTATCTTCCTATGTCTTCCCGCTTTTAAATGTTAAACTACACATGGTGTCCTCAGATCAGCTCCAGACGGGATTCTCTTTTATCCTGCGACTAACCGGCTTCAATATTTCATCATCACCACGTGTTCCTGCACTTTACCTAATTGTCGCTTCTGTTCTTAAATCGTACCTGGATATGTGACTTTTTTTAATTCAATTTTATTTTTTTTACGTCCAGCGCTTCCTCTTCGGCTTTTACCGTGTTTTTCATTTTATTTCATTTTCTTTGAAGCACTTTAAGATGCATATTATGTACAAAATGTAAATAAATGACATTTAATTACATTTATTCATACTGCTGCTATTAATAATAAGACTCATTGGAGTTTTATTATACGGCAATACAAATATTATTGGTCTTATTTTATTATGATCCTATTTTATGTTATTTTTCTGTAATTAGTATAAGAATTAAATCAGAGAATCGCATTACTCGGCTCTTGATCTGAATTGTAAGCTCTTTAAAAGTGTTTAGAAAGGTGTTTAGTGTGTAAAGAGGCACACCCATCCTATTTCTGATACGATGTTCTTTTGGCTTGCTCCCTGTTCGGGGTCGCCACAGCAGACCAACCGGTCTGCACAACAACTTGGCACAGGTTTTACGCCAGATACCCTTCCTGACGCAACCTCCCATTTTTCTGGGCTTGGGACCTGCACTGCATCAGCACAGTGGCTGGGGTTTGGGCATTAGCTGGGAATCGAACCCGGGCCTTCCGCAAGGTAGGCAAGAAACCTACCACTGAGCCACCAATGCCCTTATTTATGATGCTAAACACCATAAAAAAAAATCCTCCAAAATATCTAGAAGAAACTGAACCTTCTGTTTCATCAGACAGCAATTCTGCAGAATTAAGAGAAACGTCTTTAAAAAACGATCAAAGATTTCCGCTGTTTCCTTTTTATATTCATGCGTCAGTGCAAGCAGTTAATGAATAAAATTCCCACTGATCACACGTAGCCATGGCAACGCTAATTAACACACACACACACACACACACACACACACACACACACACACACACACACACACACACACACAGTTTTCCTGAAAAGCTCACAGATGATATCAGCTCAGAATATTTATATAGAACATATACTTAAACCACAGCATTACTGAATCCTGCACTCTGATTGGTCAGAAGGTGTTGATTAATTCTCTGTAGCAGCAGCTCAGACAGACAGCTACATGAGTGTACAGAAAAAAATCTGCTCTACCAGATCTCTTGCTGAGCATGTTAGCACTAGTTAGAATGCACAAAGGAGCTATTCCTGAAAGGAATAGAGGAAACGCTCACCGCCACCACCGCTGTGAGAGTGCAGAGCCGGAACAGTCGTCTCAGACACCGAGCCATAAACCTGAGCAGAAAATGGTTTGAAAGATCTGTGACTGTCAGACTTTTGTGTTTTTTCATGTAGTTTGAACAAAGTTGTCGTGTTTACAGCTGTGACACTGAGCTGAGCTATGAGGATCAGCTAAACACTGGATTTTCCAAATGATGTGAAGTTCATGGCTCAATAAGACACGATTCTTAAATGTTTGCACACCAGCCTGTTTTTTGTAGAGACATTGACTTTGCATGTTCACGCCGCTGAACATGAACAAAATAAACTGTGATTGGTTGCTTTACATGTCAGTCAGACGTCACTTGGGAAGGTCTCTTGGTCCTTGGTGTCAGTCTGAAGGTCTGACCCGAACACTAGCAATGCATTGTGATACTGCAGTAGAGGATTCTGTGCACTGCACTACACTATTCCATACTACACTACACTACACTATACTACACTATTCTATACTACACTATTCCATACTACACTACACTACACTATACTACACTATTCTATACTAACTATTCCATACTACACTACACTACACTATACTACACTATTCTATACTACACTATTCCATACTACACTACACTACACTATACTACACTATTCTATACTACACTATTCCATACTACACTACACTACACTATACTACACTATTCTATACTACACTATTCCATACTACACTAACTACACTATACTACACTATTCTATACTACACTATTCCATACTACACTACACTACACTATACTACACTATTCTATACTACACTATTCCATACTACACTACACTACACTATACTACACTATTCTATACTACACTATTCCATACTACACTACACTACACTATACTACACTATTCTATACTACACTTTCCATACTACACTACACTACACTATACTACACTATTCTATACTACACTATTCCATACTACACTACACTACACTATACTACACTATTCTATACTACACTATTCCATACTACACTACACTACACTATACTACACTATTCTATACTACACATTCCATACTACACTACACTACACTATACTACACTATTCTATACTACACTATTCCATACTACACTACACTACACTATACTACACTATTCTATACTACACTATTCCATACTACACTACACTACACTATACTACACTATTCTATACTACACTATTCCATACTACACTACACTACACTATACTACACTATTCTATACTACACTATTCCATACTACACTACACTACACTATACTACACTATTCTATACTACACTATTCCATACTACACTATACTACACTATACTACACTATTCTATACTACACTATTCCATACTACACTACACTACACTATACTACACTATTCTATACTACACTATTCCATACTACACTACACTACACTATACTACACTATTCTATACTACACATTCCATACTACACTACACTACACTATACTACACTATTCATACTACACTATTCCATACTACACTATACTACACTATACTACACTATTCTATACTACACTATTCCATACTACACTACACTACACTATACTACACTATTCTATACTACACTATTCCATACTACACTACACTACACTATACTACACTATTCTATACTACACTATTCCATACTACACTACACTACACTATTCTACACTATTCTATACTACACTATTCCATACTACACTACACTACACTATACTACACTATTCTATACTACACTATACTACACTATACTACACTATACTACACTATTCTATACTACACTATTCCATACTACACTACACTACACTATACTACACTATTCTATACTACACTATACTACACTATTCTATACTACACTATTCCATACTACACTATACTACACTATTCTATACTACACTATTCCATACTACACTACACTACACTATACTACACTATTCTATACTACACTATTCCATACTACACTACACTACACTATACTACACTATTCTATACTACACTATTCCATACTACACTACACTACACTATACTACACTATTCTATACTACACTACACTACACTATACTACACTATTCTATACTACACTACACTACACTATACTACACTATTGCATACTACACTACACTACAATATAGTACACTATTCTATACTACACTACACTACACTACACTATACTACACTATTCTATACTACACTACACTACACTATACTACACTATTCTATACTACACTACACTACACTATACTACACTATTGCATACTACACTACACTACAATATAGTACACTATTCTATACTACACTATTCCATACTACACTACACTACACTATACTACACTATTCTATACTACACTATTCCATACTACACTACACTACACTACACTATACGACACTATTCCATACTACACTACACTACACTATACTACACTATTCTATACTACACTATTCCATACTACACTGCACTACACTATACGACACTATTCCATACTACACTACACTACACTATACTACACTATTCTATACTACACTACACTACACTATATGACACTATTCCTTACTACACTACACTATTCTATAATACACTACACTACACTATACTACACTATTCTGTACTACACTACACTACACTATACTACACTATTCCACACTACACTACACTATACTACACTATTCTATACTACACTACACTATTCTATGCCATTCTACATTATTCTATTCTATTCTACACTATGCTACACTACACTACACTACACTATACTACACTACATTATTCTATACCATTCTACACTATTCTATTCTATTCTATTCTATTCTATTCTATTCTATACTACACTACACTATTCTATACCATTCTACACTGTGCTATACTATACTATTCTATTCTATTCTATTCTATTCTATTCTATTCTATTCTATTCTATACTACACTACAACATTCTATACCATTCTACACTATACTATACTACCCTACACTATTCTATTCTATTCTATTCTATTCTATTCTATTCTATTCTATTCTATTCTATTCTATTCTATTCTATACTACCCTACACTATTCTATTCTATTCTATACTATACTATACTATACTATACTATACTATACTATACTACCCTACACTATTCTATTCTATTCTATTCTATTCTATTCTATTCTATTCTATTCTATTCTATTCTATACCATTTGACACTATACTATACCATTCTATACTATACTATACTATACTATACTATACTATACTATACTACCCTACACTATTCTATACTACACTACACTATTCTATACCATTCTACACTATACAATACTACCAAACACTATTCTAAACTACACTTCACTATACTAAACTATTCTATACTGCACTACACTATTCTATACCATTCTACACTATATTATACTACCTTGCACTATTCTATTCTGTACTACACTTCACTATACTACACTATTCTATAATGCACTACACTATTCTATACCATTCTACACTATACTATACTAGACTACCCTACACTATTCTATTCTATTCTATTCTATTCTATTCTATTTTATTCTATACTACACTACACTATACTACACTATTCTATACTACACTACACTATGCTATACCATTCTACACTATACAATACTACCAAACACTATTCTAAACTACACTTCACTATACTAAACTATTCTATACTGCACTACACTATTCTATACCATTCTACACTATATTATACTACCTTGCACTATTCTATTCTATTCTATTCTACACTACACTATTCTATACCATTCTACACTGTGCTATACTATACTATTCTATTCTATTCTATTCTATTCTATACTACACTACACTATACTATACTACCCTACACTATTCTATTCTATTCTATTCTATTCTATTCTATTCTATTCTATACCATTTGACACTATACTATACCATTCTATACTATACTATACTATACTATACTATACTATACTATACTATACTATACTATACTATACTACCCTACACTATTCTATACTACACTACACTATTCTATACCATTCTACACTATACAATACTACCAAACACTATTCTAAACTACACTTCACTATACTAAACTATTCTATACTGCACTACACTATTCTATACCATTCTACACTATATTATACTACCTTGCACTATTCTATTCTGTACTACACTTCACTATACTACACTATTCTATAATGCAATACACTATTCTATACCATTCTACACTATACTAGACTACCCTACACTATTCTATTCTATTCTATTCTATTCTATTCTATTCTATTCTATTTTATTCTATACTACACTACACTATACTACACTATTCTATACTACACTACACTATGCTATACCATTCTACACTATACAATACTACCAAACACTATTCTAAACTACACTTCACTATACTAAACTATTCTATACTGCACTACACTATTCTATACCATTCTACACTATATTATACTACCTTGCACTATTCTATTCTGTACTACACTTCACTATACTACACTATTCTATAATGCACTACACTATTCTATACCATTCTACACTATACTATACTAGACTACCCTACACTATTCTATCTATTCTATTCTATTCTATTCTATTCTATTCTATTCTATTCTTCTATTCTATTCTATTCTATACTACACTACACTATACTACACTATTCTATACTACACTACACTATGCTATACCATTCTACACTATACTATACTATACTACACTACCCTACACTATACTATACTACCCTACACTATTCTATTCTATTCTATTCTATTCTATTCTATTCTATTCTATCTATACTACACTACACTATACTACACTATACTACACTACCCTACACTATTCTATTCTATTCTATTCTATTCTATTCTATTCTATTCTATACTATACTACACTAAACTACACTACACTACACTATTCTATTCCATTCTACACTATACCATACTATACTATACTATACTATACTATACTATACTATACTATACTATACTATACTATACTATACTACCCTACACTATTCTATTCTATTCTATTCTATTCTATTCTATACTACACTACACTATACTACACTATTTTATACTACACTACACTATTCTATACCATTCTACACTATACTACCCTACACTATTCTATTCTATTCTATTCTATTCTATTCTATTCTATTCTATTCTATTCTATACCATTTGACACTATACTATACCATTCTATACTATTCTATTCTATTCTATTCTATTCTATCTATTCTATTCTATTCTATTCTATTCTATACTACACTACACTATTCCATACTACACTACACTACACTATACTACACTATTCTATACTACACTACACTACACTATACTACACTATTCTATACTACACTACCCTACACTATACTACCCTACACTATTCTATTCTATTCTATTCTATCTATTCTATTCTATTCTATACTATACTACACTAAACTACACTACACTATTCTATTCCATTCTACACTATACCATACTATACCTATACTATACTATACTACCCTACACTATTCTATTCTATTCTATTCTATTCTATACTACACTACACTATACTACACTATTTTATACTACACTACACTATTCTATACCATTCTACACTATACTACCCTACACTATTCTATTCTATTCTATTCTATTCTATTCTATTCTATTCTATTCTATACCATTTGACACTATACTATACCATTCTATACTATACTATACTATACTATACTATTCTATTCTATTCTATTCTATTCTATTCTATTCTATTCTATACTACACTACACTATTCCATACTACACTACACTACACTATACTACACTATTCTATACTACACTACACTATTCTATACCATTCTACACTATACTATACTACACTACACTATCCTATTCTATTCCATACTACACTAATACACTAAACTATTCTATACCACACTACACTACACTACAATACACACCACACTATAGTACACTATACCATTCTACACTACAATACATTAATACACTAAACTATACTATACCACACTATATTACACTATACTATTCTATACCACACTACACTACACTACATACACTACACTACACTACACTACAATACACACCACACTATAGTATGCTATACTATACACCACACTATAGTAAGCTACACTATACAATGCACTAAACTACTGTACTATACTACACAATACACTAAACTACACTACACTACACTATGTTATGTCTACACTTTCGGCTGTCCCTGTTCGGGGTCGCCACAGCGGACCAACTGGTCCGCACAAAAACTTGGCACAGGTTTTACGCCGGATGCCTGTATCCTGATTCTATATTAAACACCGTTCCATCACCTGAAGCTCATTGGATGAGTGAAAACTCCATGTTTTAATGCTCCTTATTTACTTCTGTGTAACATCTACATCACACATTCACTCCATCCACAAGTACAACAGAAATTAATGACAAAACAAGAACACACTCAGTCCAGTACTGACAAGTCCAAGACAGCAACGTCACCCACACACACAATCACACACTCATCTCTCTCTCTCTCTCTCTCTCTCTCTCTCTCTCTCTCTCTCTCTCTCTCTCTCTCTCTCTCTCTCTCTCTCTCTCTCTCTCCTCTCTCTGCTCTCTCTCTCTCGAACACTAACCAGTCATGAACGTCTTTGAGCTCATGTATCTGAGGGAGCTGTTCTGACTCTGATGTCTTCGGAAAAAATTCCTCACAGGTGTTAAAATTCGGGGGACACGGTGGCTTAGTGGTTAGCATGTTTGCCTCACACCTCCAGGGTTGGGGGTTTGATTCCCGCCTCCGCCGTATGTGTGGAGTTTGCATGTTCTCCCTGTGCCTTGGGGGTTTCCTCCCCCAATCCAAAGACATGCATGGTAGGTTGATTGGCATCTCTAAATTGTCTGTAGTGTGCCCTGCAATGGGTTGGCACTCCGTCCAGGGTGTATCCTGCCTTGATGTCCAATGACGCCTGGGATAGGCACAGGTTCCCTGTGACCCGAGAATAGTTCGGATAAGCAGTAGACAATGAATGAATGTTAAAATTCTCCTCCCTCATGCTCTCTCTCTAAAGCACAATCAATTAATGATCTTCAGTTTCTCAGCCTTTAGCTGCAGTACTGACTCATTTTAAGGTGCGCCACAGGAACGGTGTTGACAGTGTAGCAAAAAGGAGCTTCAGGTCAGCAGAAGTTCTGGACAGTGTTAACCTGCATGTTCACCATCCTTTGCAGGGTCTGATGGTGAGAGGTAAGCCTGGTGTTCCTCTTACTGTCAGGAGCCTGAACCACATGCTGCTGATCATCTCCCTCCTGGACTCCATGGCTTCCTCAGAAAATCAACAATTAAAGCTCAGTCTGAACTTTACAATGTGTTCCTGTGACACTCTGAGATTCTCACTGAACTTACTGAAGATATCTCTCAGCTTTGTGTGGTCCATATCTTCACCTGGCCACCCCATTCAAAATCCTTGGAGAGAACTCGAACCATTAACTATTTATTCTGAGAAGATCAATAACTCAGTGTACAGAGTAGAAACTGTGTAGAAATGGTGTGGGGTCTGATGAAAGTTAGGTGGACAACCGTGTCCTGCAAGGCTTAGTTTCTCCACAAGCGCAGACTCAGTTACATGGGGTGCAGGTCATCCACATACGGTGCAGACGTTGAAGAATTTGGTTCATTTTGGCAAAAGAAAGAAAAAGTAGATCAAAGTCTCAGTGTGGAGGGAAGCAATAACAGCCACTGACCTGGCAGCTGAATAGTTATTAGGCTCAGCAACACGCGAACCCACTGTTTTAAACAAAAGAACATTGGCACGAGGACAATAAAACACTTTACCTCGCAGAGAAAGCATTCAACATACAGACAGTCAGGGTTATTAATACAATTAAAGAAAAAGAAACCCTAATAAATGAGGCATGATGCTTATGTGTGCAATATTAGGATTAAAACCTGCGCTTTTGAGAAATATCAGAATTACGGTTGCCGCCTAGCGACGCTCTGAAATGATCATTTGTCCATAGGGAAGAACTTGGGGTGCATTTATTTTTAGTCACTGTGTCAGGATTCTGACATGAAAACTAATCGTTATGTGGTTCATGGGGAATTTAGCAATACGCTAGCAACCAGGTGTATTATCACAGCAAGCACCTAACAACACCCTAGCAACCAACTAACCAACTGGATTATCACAGCAACCACATAGCAACACCATAGCAACCAACTGGATTATCACAGCAACCACCTAACAACACCCTAGCAACCAAGTGTATTATCACAGCTACCACCTAACAACACCCTAGCAACCAACTAACCAACTGGATTATCACAGCAACCACATAGCAACACCATAGCAACCAACTGGATTATCACAGCAACCACCTAACAACACCCTAGCAACCAAGTGTATTATCACAGCTACCACCTAACAACACCCTAGCAACCAACTAACCAACTGGATTATCACAGCAACCACATAGCAACACCATAGCAACCAACTGGATTATCACAGCAACCACCTAACAACACCCTGGCAACCAAGTGTATTTACACAGCTACCATCTAACAACACCCTAGCAACCAACTGGATTATCACAACAACCAACTAACAACACCCTAGCAACCAACTGGATTATCACAGCAACCACCTAACAACACCCTAGCAACCAACTAGCAAGAGTACAACTATACAACATGTGGGATCATAGTAAAACTTCCTACAGTCAACAACCTGTGACTCCATAAGAGCCACCTTACACCCTAGCAACCTTTGGTTATGTTCAAAAACAATTAACATCCTAGCAACCAGCAGAGTCTCCTTAGCAACCGACTAGCTACAACACAACCATGCAACCTTGCAGGATCCTAATGAAACTTTCTAGAAGCAACCATATGGAACACCATAACAGCCACTTAGCAACCAGCTGCCTTTCTCTAGCAGCCACTGAGCTACACCCTAACAACTAAGTGGTTTAGCATTGGAAATACCTAGCAACATACCAAGCAACCACTTTGATAAACTGATCATAGCAACCAAGTAGCAACCACCTAGCAACACTATGCAGTATCATAGCAACATTTTTTTATGTTTAAGTTTTAGCTTTTTAAACTTTACTCGCTTAACTGCTAAAACACTGTAATGTTGTTTTTAGCATTTACTTTAGCATTGTAGCATCTACTTTTTTAACGTGTCATATTTCTTGTGTTCCGTCATGTCAGGATCAAAGTTCATTCATGAGCCTTTTAGTTGTTGTTGTTGTTGTTGTTGTTGTTGTTGTAATTAATCTCTAAAATACTTCTGACAAATCAGAGTCCAGATCTCACCAGCTCTGTGGTGAAATGCTACAACGTTTTCTGAAACTCTGGTAATCTGTCTAGCATCAGTGCTAGACAGATTATGTTCGGTCTTTAATCCTGAATGAAAGAGTCCACTCTCCTGCAGTCTTCGCTCAGGAAGCAGTGATATTTTCCTTCCTGAAATCTAGCCATGTCGTGGTGAAGAGTTCATCACAGAAATAAAGCCGAGTCATTCTAACGCTTCTAATGGAGTCCGGGGCGCAGCGTGGGAGGTTCGGAGGTTTGCTTTTAATATCAGCGTCTTAATATTTAATCATTCCTCGCTGCGACTCGAGCTGCAGGGGGAAAAACAGAGATCTCCGACTCCTGCCATGCCTTTGAGTGATTGTAGACGGGGGCAACCAACCAGGACGCAGGAGGCTTCGCTTCAGACTAAAGTATTACATTTGAATTATAAAAAAAGGAGAAAAAAGCAGGATGAAGCCCCGCAGACGTCGCTTCAGGAGGCGGAAGTCAAACGGAATTAGTTAAAGTTTCAGAGTGTAATTTAAAACAGATCGGCGTTAAAGCCTGGGAAGTGAACGCTGCAGATATTTTAGCTTTAATTCAGCTTTGTGTGTTCCAGGCTAACTTTCATGCTAGCGCAATAACTGTTGATATCAAAGACAGAGAGAGAGAGAAAGATGAGATAATCGCTAAGATAGACAGACACTTCAAATTTTCTGTTCTTCCACATGGAACAAGCTTTAGCTTTAATTCTAGCATGTTTAGCATGGATTAGCATGTGTGGCATTAATGCTACATTTTTTAAGCTCATTTATAAAAATGCTAGATCGTGTTTTAGAAGTGCTTTACAGGAAAAAATCATAAAAATTATACAGAAAAATTATTTCTTAAAATAATCAGAAAAAGGTAAAAAAGGTAACAAAACTGAAAGTACAATACAATGAAGGTAAACGTTTTTGATGAATGTCGTAAAAGCTAGAAACGTTAGCATATGATGTCATACTTCTGTTTTATTCCCAGACACAAAATATAGCGATCTCCTCTGTAGCACTGAAGGGGAAGCTACAAACTTTATAGATCGTAAACTTTAGTTATTTCTTTTTATTTTATAGATTTTTGTATGTTCTTAACTAGCATCTATGCTAAAGCTGAACTGAAAATGTATTGTAATTATATAAATAAATAGAAAAGAAAAATGCACACAGTGAGAATGTGAGTGAACTTTTCTTATGTTTTCTGCTTCCTGTGATCTTCAAGATTTAAATGATGCAACTTCCTGTTGTGGAATGTTCCATATATTTCATGATGGGGGTGAATGTGCTGAGGTAACGGGGTTCAGATGAACTAAAATGTGCACCGACCAGGCATAACATTATAACCACCTGCCTAATATTGTGTTGGTCCCCCTTTTGCCACCAAAACAGCCCTGACTCTTCATGCACTGTGTATTCTGACACCTTTCTATCAGAACCAGCATTAACTTCTTCAGCAATTTGAGCAACAGTAGCTCGTCTGTTGGATCGGATTACACAGGCCAGCCTTCGCTCCACACGAGCCTTGACTGCCTATGCATCAACGAGCCTTGACCACCTATGACCCTGTCACCGGTTCAACACTGTTCCTTCCTTGCACCACTTTTGATAGATACTGACCACTGCAGACTGGGAACACCCCACAAGAGCTGCAGTTTTGGAGATGCTCTGATCCAGTCGTCTAACCATCACAATTTGGCCCTTTGTCAAACTCACTCAAATCCTTATGCTTGTCCATTTTTCCTGCTTCTAACACATCAACTTTGAGGACAAAATGTTCACTTGCTGTCTAATATATCCCACCCACTAACAGGTGCCATGATGAGGAGATCATCAGTGTTATTCACTTCACCTCTCACTGCCCATAAAGTTATGCCTGATCGGTGTACATTTAAAACAAAACATAAAAAATTAGTAATCTATAAGGTGGGGGGCACGGTGGCTTGGTGGTTAGCATGTTTGCCTCCCACCTCCAGGGTTGGGGGTTCGATTCCCGCCTCCGCCGTGTGTGTGGAGTTTGCATGTTCTCCCTGTGCCTTGGGGGTTTCCTCCGGGTACTCCGGTTTCCTCTCGCAGTCCAAAAACATGCATTGTTGATTGGCATCTCTAAATTGTCCGTTGTGTGTGTGTGCCCTGCGATGGGTTGGCACTCCGTCCAGGGTGTATCCTGCCTTGATGCCCAATGATGCCTGAGATAGGCACAGGCTCCTAAGGTTGAGTCTGAAAGATGTTTCAGGTGTGAGGTGTTAAAAAGATTCACACATGAATGCAAAAATGATAATTTGATGTATTTTAGTTATATTTAAAGCTTAAACAGTGCTGTTGATTTTGTAGATCTGAATCTTTTGGGTATTATAATGTTATAAATGTTAGTGAAGGACAAACATGGAGCTTTAAAGCTTCACTAAGCGATGATGCTGTTTACAGGATTGTGAACTGTGACCTCTGAAGCGTTCCTACTTTTCTCATTTCGTAAACCTCTGAGAGGCATGAAGACGCTTTCATTTTCCATTTTCAAGATGTGACAGGTTGCTGCTGCGAGACTCGGAAGACGCGTGCGATACAATGTGCTCTCCCAGAAGCCGTGCTGAATACGTAATCACTCACGTCGCTGCCACGTGTGGATCGGAGATGTCCTGCCTGAGGTGTGGCGTTTTCATAAAAGGTTTCTGCCGTGAGTCTCACGGTGGTTGAGAAGAGGCATCTTGTATGAAAATAAATGAAGTACCTTCATTAAAAAAGAGCTGGTGAAAATATTAGAAGAATAATTTCTGAAAGAATTTCTCCATTTTGGAGAAAAATAATCAAAGTTTCCCTATTTTCTTTTGTGCAGTGGGCATGGCTTAGACATAATCAGTGGGCGGGGCTTAGGCACACATGAAATGATGTGAATAAAAAAAAAATCAACCGCTGTGTGTTGAGTCACTGATTAACCTTCAACAAAATATTACAACATGAGTTCAGTATAGAAATGAAACCTCTGAGTCTTCTCAGTTTCTCATTGTGAATCATTTGAAACTGTTCTGTTAAATGATTCATCCTGATTCAATCAGAGATTTGTCAGTTTTTCTGAACATTTAACAGATCATCCTAACATCTAATTCAGGAAATGAGACAACACCAAAGTCTCGATCGTGACGCAAAGATGCGTAAAGGTTTTTATACCAAATCACGGAATCGCGAGAGAGTCATGAATGAGATGATTCGCTGAATCGAGTTTAGTGAATCAGGTTCAGCACACATACAGCTGCAAAGACTCATGGATATGATGCATGTCATGTAAATTTGTGTGATACCTGTATATTTATGAAGTCTGCTACTGTGTATATGTGTGTGTGTGTGTGTGTGTGTGTGTGTGTGTATGGAAATGCTCTCAAATCTGATTGTTCTGAAGGTATTGATCCTTTGACTCATATGGACACTTTATAGCATCAACATGATTATCATTAATAATTTGGTTTCTTAATAAGGCATCATTTATTATTTATACTATAGATAAAAGACGTGTGCGTGTGTGTGTGTGTGTGTGTGTGTGTGTGAAAGCCTCCTGTCTCCTCGTTCCCGATACGTCTGACAGCATTTAAACAATTGATGCCTTCTTAAAGATTGCCGACTTCAATCGATTTCCCAGTTCTCTAATTGATGCCTCCTTGATTCCTCGATCCTGCTTCCTTCAGAACGTGACCCGGAAATCGATCCAAACCCGCCGTGTTTAAGAACCTATCAATTATTTAAATGTTCTCTGAGGGATCGAGGAATGGGGAGGGAGAAATACAAAGAGAAATAAAGAGAGAGAGGGGGATGGGAAGGATGAGACTCTTACTGTGTTGAGGTCGTTTTTTATTGCAAGCTTGACCTTTTTCTGTTTTTCTGTGTACATTTGACACACAATAATATGATTTCAGCAGCAAGCGACATGTGAACTGACTTTTGTTTTACTTTAGGGCCATTCACACTGTGCTTATATTCGGGATATTGTCGTTCTAAACCCTGCTTTTGTACAGTATGAAATGATGTGCTGTTAGAATGTGATGGCTGGTTGCTTAGCAACAGACATCTGATCGTAAACAGAACAACGAGTGAAAACCTCATATGAGATGAAAACAAGGACGTAGCTGAACAACACTGAACTAAAACAGCTCGGTAGATAGGGTCAGGAGGCCAAACACTGAACATGACACAATTGCGTGCCGGAGCGAGTGAGGGGCAAATACATCAGACTGAAACATTAAAGGAAGTCTGATATAGAGGAACGAACGGCTGGTCGACTAGATGACGAACTTAAAAAGAGCGAAAAACATGATAAAGCTGTGAAAGATAACAGAATCTGCTCGAGAACCACAGACCTGAATTTTTTCCCTCACTGCTAAAAGCGTGAGGCGAGCCATTATTTAAAATGGCCGCGTGCCGGATTTATCCAGTCATACGTGTTAATACGCAAATATGCAAATGAGAAGAAGGCTACAGCAGGGTTTAGGAATGTAGAGTGTGAAATGTCAGATGATGAAGAATCAGGATTCAGTGTTAACCCCAGGGAAAGTAGGAGCAGTGTGAAACCTCGACCTACACAATCCCAGAATTCTGTTTATAAGGGGGTTCACTAGGACCCAGGGGAAATCTTTCAGGTGTGAAAAGCTGTTATGCAATTTGGTGCTTTTTTTTTCATTTCCTGACTCGGATCTGATATTTGAGGAAATCAAGTGTTTCCTAATTCTTCAGCAGCACTGATTGATTCTCCGATTCTGCACAACACCATCGTCATGAAGAGATTCTTTTACACGCTGATTTCTGAAGCACTTTAGAAAGATGTTTTTGGATCCTGAATAAAGATGTTTTTTGTAGATGATTATGTTGACCTTGACCTTGAACTTGACTTTGACTTCCTCAGCTCCAGTGTGCCTCAGAGATGCGGCTTCGATTCTAATCATCTATCACGCACCAGCTTGAGGAGGAGAAACTGCAAACACTCTGCAGCTGCAAGAAAAATAAATAAACAAATAAATAAATAAAAAATTTTATAAACAGAATGTAATTATTTCTCAGTGCATAAATGTGTACAAAATATTTAGGGTTTTTAATGGAAATCTATTCGGATTTGCTGCTACAACATCCAAATAATAATAATAATAATAATAATAATAATAATAATAATAATAATAATAATAATAATAATCTTCTTCTTCTTCTTCTTCTTCTTCTGGCTTTTCCCTTCAGGGGTCGCCACAGCGAATCATCTCTCTCCACCTATCCCTATCTTCTGCATCCTCAACACTTGCACCCACTAGCTTCATATCCTCATTTATTACATCCATATACCTCCTCTTTGGCCTTCCTCTTTGCCTCCTGCCTGGCAGCTCCATGTCCAACATTCTCCTACCAATATACTCACTCTCCCTCCTCTGAACATGTCCAAACCATCTTAATCTGGCCTCCCTAACTTTGTCCCCCAAACGTCCAACATGAGCTGTCCCTCTGATGTACTCGTTCCTAATCCTGTCCAATCTTGTCATTCCCAAAGAGAACCTCAACATCTTCAGCTCTGCTACCTCTAGCTCTGACTCCTGTCTCTTCCTCAGTGACACTGTCTCTAAACCATACAGCATGGCCGGTCTCACCACTGTCCTGTACACCTTCCCCTTGATTCTCGCTGATATTTTCCTATCACACAGAACTCCCGACACCTTTCTCCACCCATTCCAATCTGCCTGCACTCGCTTCTTTACCTCTTTCCCACACTCTCCATTACTCTGGACTGTTGACCCCAAGTACTTAAACTCCTGTACCTTCTTCACCTCTTCACCCTGTAACCTTACTGTTCCACTTCCCTCCCTTTCATTCACACACATGTACTCAGTCTTACTACGACTGACATAATAATAATAATAATAATAATAATAATAATAATAATAATAATAATAATAATAATAATAATAATAATGTTTTAAACTAGTGGAA
>JAUCMX010000009.1:24208016-24225516 GCA_033459395.1 Hemibagrus guttatus | reverse complement strand
CTCTCACAATTCAACTTGCATTTAGAAGGATGTTCTATTACTACTAGTTCTACAGTGAAAGACCTGGGCGTAATATTAGACAGCAGTTTGTCCTTTGAAAAACATATTTCCAATATTACAAAAATAGCCTTCTTCCACCTCAAAAATATCGCCAAGCTTAGGAACATTTTATCTGTATCAGATGCAGAAAAGCTAGTTCACGCATTCATGACCTCCAGACTGGACTATTGTAATGCATTACTAGGTGGTTGTCCTGCATCTTCAATAAACAAGCTACAGTTAGTCCAGAATGCAGCCGCCAGAGTCCTTACCAGGTCAAGAAAGTATGATCATATAACCCCAATATTATCATCCCTGCACTGGCTACCTGTTAAGTTTAGAATTGATTATAAACTAGCACTACTTATGTACAAGACCCTAAATGGTTTAGCTCCCACGTATCTAGCCAGTCTTCTAACACTCTAATTCACTCACTCACTCACTCACTCACTCACTCACTCACTCACTCACTCACTCACTCTCTTACTGACTCCCCTACTCACTCACTGTCTTACTCACTCACTCACTGTCTTACTCACTCACTCTCTTACTCACTCTCTCTCTTACTCACTAACTCACTCACCCACCCACTCACTAACTCACTCACTCACTCTCTCTCTTACTGACTCCCTTACTCACTCACTGTCTTACTCACTCACTCACTCACTCACTCACTGTCTTACTCACTCACTCACTCACTCACTCACTGTCTTACTCACTCACTCACTCACTCACTCACTGTCTTACTCACTCACTCACTCACTCACTCACTCACTCACTCTCTTACTCACTCACTCTCTTACTCACTCTCTCTCTTACTCACTAACTCACTCACCCACCCACTCACTAACTCACTCACTCACTCACTCACTCACTCACTCACTCACTCACTCACTCTCTCTCTTACTGACTCCCTTACTCACTCACTCACTCACTCACTCACTCACTCACTCACTCACTCACTCACTCACTCTCTTACTCACGCTCTCTCTTACTCACTCACTCACTGTCTTACTCACTCACTCTCTTACTCACTCTCTCTCTTACTCATTCACTCACTCACTCACTCACTCACTCACTCACTCACTCACTCACTCACTCACTCTCTTACTCACGCTCTCTCTTACTCACTCACTCACTGTCTTACTCACTCACTCTCTTACTCACTCTCTCTCTTACTCATTCACTCACTCACTCACTCACTCACTCACTCACTCTCAACTCACTCACTCACTCACTCACTCACTCACTCACTCACTCACTCACTCTCACTCACTCACTCACTCACTCACTCACTCACTCACTCACTGTCTTAATTACTCACTCACTCACTCTCTCTCTCTCTCTCTCTCTCACTCATTCACTTACTCACTCACTCACTCTCTTACTCACTCACTCACTCACTCTCTCTCTCTCTCTCTCGCTCGCTCGCTCGCTCGCTCACTCACTCATAATGAAACCCTTTTTAGCCTCTTATTGCCAAATTTTTTACAGTGATTTTCACATTACATAAAAATTTTCACATAATTTTTTTAAATAAATAAATAAGTAAATAAATAAATAAATAGATAGATAGATAGATAGATAGATAGATCGATAGATAGATAGATAGATAGATAGATAGATAGATAGATAGATAGATAGATAAATAAATAAATAAACCTGTTGACGCTGTTATTAATCCTGAACTTCACAGTTTCATACCAGGCAACATTTCTGCAGTTCTCAGCTGTACAGTTTCAGTTCCTCGGTTGTCTCAGATCCCCCAGCTTCACGGCGTTGAGATGTTTTTCTGCTCTACATCTATGTTTAAAGTGTTTATCTGAGTGATTGCAGCCTTCCTATCGACTCGTGACTGACCTCCCCATCACCACCCAGACGTTCCCACCTGCAGGAGCGTTGTTTGCTTGTTTTTTCAACACAATTCATGAAGTTTTTGTAAACAGCCATGAGATTTGTGAAATACACACATCACACAGTGTACTGTCGCTAGATCCATATTTTTCATTTTATTACCACTTTTTTATTCACTTTACAGCTCCAAAACTTCTCACCCTGAAATATAGGCTGTGTTCAATAATAATAATAATAATAATAATAATAATAATAATAATAATAATGTTTTTATTTCTAAAAACATAAACATCTAAACAGTTGTCTAACATCTGAACCACCTTTTAGCATCCGTTCCTTTCAGACCTCGGCTTGCGTTTCGCTTAATGGATCCTGCTGTGGTTTTTCTTTAATGCTCCAAATTGTTTTCACCAATAAGAGAGTCTGTGGGGGGGAGCAAAAAAACAAAACACAAAAAAATCAGACAGAAAACACATCCATTATGATTAAAGTGGGCTGCAGTGTGGTGGCAGTGGGCTTGTGGCAGACATTAGTGCTGATGTTTGATCTGCTGAGCCATCACTAACATGTTTCTGATGGAGTTACTCCTCATCCGCGCCTATTAATTGGCGTTCCGTCTGCCTGCCTAATGCTTTTTTACCACTAAAATCCCTCGGCATCAGCACCTCGGCCTTAAGCGGCAGCATTATTGGCCGGTTCACTCCATTTTCCTCATGACTTCATTGGGCCTCGGGGCTCGTCCTCGCCACCGCCGGTGGTTTCAAATGTTCATGGCCTTAGCATTCTGCTCTGCATTTGTGGTTGCTTTATGGCCCTGTGTTAGGGGTTCAGGCTCCAGGGGCGGGAACGAGACGCTGGATTCGGAGCTTCTGCTGGTGGTGCTAATGCTCCTCAGAGAGCCATTAGTAAGCGTCCGTATTTCCTCACCCCCCACGCCGACGATTAGAGGTGAATTTATGCCTAAACGGATGGAGCAGCGCATAATGTTTTCTCACCACACTCACCTGAGGCATCGCCTAATGGCCCGAGGCTTATTTTTACAAAACCGAACGTGCGCTCGGTTCACTTTAACATTTACACAGCACTCGAAAAAGTGATGAAATGCAAAAAGCTGAACATTAAGAACCAAGCACTTTCTTAAGACTGAAAGCCGGTGGTTCGGGTTCCTGCTGAACATGGAGGCCATAAATCAGGGATTTTGCTCTGAATGGCTGACGTCCAGCTGAAGGTCCGGCTTTGAAGAAGGACTTCACAAAAACACACACCTCAGGGATCATCTAATGCTCCTGGACCAATCTTTTTTCCTTTTTTTTGGGCGAATTCACGGCTGTTACACAAAGCTGAGTCTGCGCTTAGGTGCTTTAAAAATGCCTCATTTACTCCAAATGACTGTATTAAGGGGCAGAATGTAGAACGTGTAATGTTAAGGGCTTATGCAAAGTGGCTCATTGCTCTTTTTTGCTGCTGAACAAAGCACTATGGGGACTTTCTCACCTCTTTCCATATTTTTAGTACGATAACGGCCATTTTGTCCTCCAGCAGCTGCTGTAGCTTGTGCGGAAGTTGGATGTGAAGAATAAACTGACTTTCACTGAATCATTAATTAACTGATTAAACCTTATATTTTGATGTTTGTTCCTTTGTTTGTTAAAGACTTTGTCTCTTTACATGATATTATATTATAGAGCACATGCTCTGACCTCAGGTTCCTCTCCTCTCAGCCATCACAGGAATATGAGGCTACAGATGATAATGTGCACCCCCCTTATGAATGAGATCAGGTGTAGACTCCCGCTCTGGAGGAAGTGTGGGGCTGAGAGCAGGTTGATGGATGAGTTTCAGTAGAATGCTGCCTTAGTTCCAGAGAAGAACTATGTTCATGTTCATGGTACAGCCTACACAAAACTGAGCCAGATTTGAGGCACAGTCAGGGGAAGAACCACTTCGTCTTCCAGCCTAGGTTGAGGTTGGAGAGGAAGATCTTGAGTGTCTTGCAAAGAAACTTTAGGATGAACCTGAACGTCAATTGTGAATCTGATCTTCTCATCCAATGCCAGAACCTGACCTCAATAATGTTCTTGTGACTGAATGAGAACGAATCCTCACAGATTCTTAAACATCTAGAGATCTTTCCCAGAAGAGTGGAAGCTCTTACAGCTGTACAGAAGGAATAACTGCATATTAATAAACTCATATTAATACTCAGATTCTCCTACAAGCTCATACTGGTCAGATGGTCAGGTGTCCACAGAGCTTCAACTGGATTATCAGATCTATGGAGATCCATCCATCCGTCCGTCCGTCCATCCGTCCATCCATTCAACATCCATCCATCCATCCATCCATCCATTGCTCTTTATCCAGATCTGAATCCAGACATTAGAGCATTACACTCACCTGACTTTCTGCACACCTACTTCCTTTCTCTCTCTCTCTCTCTCTCTCTCTCTCTCTCTCTCTCTCTCTCTCTCTCTCTCTCTCTCTCTCTCTCTCTCTCTCTCTCTCTCTCTCTCACACACACACACACACACACACACACACACACACACACATACACATGCACACTCTTACTCACACTATTTCAACGGCTCACAGACATTCCACACACACACACACACACACACACACATACACATGCACACTCTTACTCACACTATTTCAACGGCTCACAGACACACACACACACACACACACATACACCCCCATCCCCACCCACACACCCCCAAACACACTCCCACACACACTCTGTCTATTTATCTATTTAAACTGTTCGCACACACACACACACACACACACACACTATATAAACTGCTCATATACACACACACACACACACACACACACACACACACACACTATTTAAACTGCTCATACACACACACACACACACACTATAAACTGCTCATACACACACACACGCACACACACACACACACTATTTAAACTGCTCATACACACTCACACACACACACACACACACACACACACACACACACACACACACACACACACACACACACACTCTGTCTATTTAAACCGCTCGCACACACTCACATACACAGGCTTACACACACAGACACATTCTCTCTCACACACTCTATTTAAACCGCTCATACACAATATTAATATTTTTTTCAGCATTCTGTTTTCCTGGCTCTATAACGTTTCTGATTCTGTTGCTCCGTTTGCATTTTGAATAAAGTTAGATGAACTCTACCATCCTCCTGCTGTGTGTCCCGCTTTATTTCTATCTGACTCTTGACTTATTTTGGGTGAAGGAGTGAATTCAGAGCAGGAGGACATCCTGGTGTCTGAGGGAGAAGCTGGATGTTTGGGTCACTCAGCAGACTCCATGTTGTCTTCATGGCCTGTATAGAAATGATTTCATTTTCATTCGTTATTTATGATGATGATATCCATGAGATGGAGTTGATTGGTAGATTTTTAGAACAGATATTTATTGAGGTGTATTTTTGTCGTGTTTTCGTCAGGCAGGAAGTCAAGCAGGAAGTTGTAAAAATAAAACAAATAAAAATACCAATTTTGCGAGCAGACTTTGGATTAAACGGTGCATTTAAAGCCTCCTTTCCATTTAAAGCTGGATTAGACTTTAGGAGCGATGGAGCTGGATGTTGGATTGGATTTTTACTGCAATGTACATCATCGTTTTTCACTACTTTGCTCGACGAGGTGTATTTTTTGTTTCCCGCCAAAACACTATTTATTTCTGTGTATTTATTTATTTATCTATTTATTTATTTATCTATTTATTTATTTATTTATTTATCTATCTATCTATCTATCTATCTATCTATCTATCTATCTATCTATCTATCTATCTATCTATCTATCTATCTATTTATTTATTTATTTATCTATCTATCTATCTATCTATCTATTTATTGATTTATTTATTTATTTATCTATCTATCTATCTATCTATCTATCTATCTATCTATCGATTTATTTATTTATTTATTTATTTATTTATTTATTTATCTATCGATCGATCGATCGATCGATCGATCGATCGATTTATCTATCTATCTATCTATCTATCTATCTATCTATCTATCTATCTATCTATCTATCTATTTATTTATTTATTGATTTATTTATTGATTTATCTATCTATCTATCTATCTATTTATTTATTTATTGATTTATTTATTTATTTATAAAAAGATGATGTACAATGAAGCAATTTATAAATCAGTGTAATTAGACTGTTAAATGTAGAAATAATAGGCAAATTTTTTAAATAAAATTCAACAAAATCAAGCAAACTGCGATCACTGAAGGAACTTCATGACACGGTTTGGACTTTAGCTCTCGTAGAAAGTCGAGACAGATGCGTCTTCAGTGGGAGGAGATTCAAAGATGAAGAGTTTTCTAGAAAAAAAAGGACAAAAAAAAAAATGATGATGAGAAAAAGAAGATAAAGAAAAACGATGCAGTTTTAAAAGACCAAAAAAATGTTGCTTCACAAATTTTGAAAAAAAAAAAAAAGTCACACAGGCACAGCATTCACAAAAAGTAGTTTTTTGGGATTTCTGTGGTATAAGAGAAATAAAGCACGTGTGGACGTGTGTGAATGTGTGTGTGTGTGTGTGGGGGGGGGTAACAGAAACTCTGCTTTATCACGCCACTGTGTCTTTAATTATTTTCCTCCAACTGCACAACACCGAGTGATCAATTCCCTCCTTCAATACTTATCTACTCTCTCATCCACACCGGATGCTGAAGCCATGATTTTTTTTTTTTATAAGTTAACATTTATAAGCTTTGGCAAAAGACCACGTCTGCTAAGACCACGTCTGATTTTTTTCATACTGCTCTCACTTCTTTCTGTGTGTGTGTGTGTGTGTGTGTGTGTGTGTGTGTGTGTGTGTGTGTGTGTGTGTGTGTTCTCTAACACGACAGTTTCTCATATGAGATCAATAAAATATCTCTCAATCTAAAGCCGGGGTTGATGTGATGCTCTTTAAGAGTCTGGCTCATGATCAGGTTTCTCTCATCTCACTGTTCCTGGAACAGAGCTCGCTGTGGCCTGGTCCATGCTCCTGACCTGTCTGTATGTGTGTGTGTGTGTGTGTGTGTGTGTGTATGTGTCTTACTCCTCACAAGGGACCAATTTATAGAGCATGAACGCCATCGCGCTAATAACAAACCGAACGAGCGTCCGAAAATGGAAAGTGCTGTGTTTAGTGACTCGTGTGTGGAGGCAGAGGAAACACGTAATATCCATTACGCTGGCTAGTTAATGGCTCTTAGCAAAGCCCTATTAATTGCTCGCGCAGAGATGCAGCAAGAGTGCGGGGTCCAGCGACTGCGCCACCGCTGCACCCTTTCCCAGTCCCACTCTGCTGCATTATTAATGACTAATAAAGCAGGCTTTCTGTGTTTGTGGGATTTAATAGGCTTTAATACGAGAGTCCTGGACAGAAGTGGACTGTTTACCTGCTTTAACCACAGGATTGGCTCTTAATGTTGCTAAGCTCAAACATTTACACGCCTCTGTTTCATAAGACCGCAAGTGTTTTCTGTATAGCGGAATAAAAGCTGTGTGATGTTATAAATGTATGAAGCATTGTTATTTGTAGTACAGAAAAAAAAAAGAAAGAAAAGAAGACTCTAAAGACTGGACCAGCACGACGAGCTGTGTTCATTTCCAACATGTCTAACATCCATTAGATGCTGTTTATATCCAAATGGAATTATTCCTGATCGCTTCCATATAAATAAACAGCATACTTCAGCTACAGGCTGTAAAAGTACATTTATAAAACAGATAGCGTGTCAAAATGTCAGCATCGTACAGCTGGTTCGTGTGTTCTATGCAAAACTCCATGATTATTACTCGGAATGTTTCGTAGAAGAGCAGATGAGTTCAGAGAAATGCAGGTCGCTGCCCCAGATACTGATACTTAAGATTTAGTTTCTGCTGCATCAGTGATGGAGAGTTAAGGTGGAAGGTTGTGACTCGCTCGACCCCACAATCTGTCCAACACACTCCAGTTTCAGTACACAAAAGATAGAGGAACAGAACACACACACACACACACACACACACTCACACACACACATGCTGAGATTGTGATGGAGACGTATCAGTCAGGATCAGTCAGGAAATTTAAGACCAGCAGTGAGACTCAGGACCTGAAGCAGTACATTGGGTTCAACAGGTTCATTTTTACCTTAAAACACAGTGTGAAAGTCTCCGAGTCTCACCGATATCAACAGCTTATACAGTCGGTTATGAGGAAACTGCCTTCTCAGACACGCCCATCCGTTCCATTTAAAGACACGCCCATCCGTTCCATTTAAAGACACAAGTTTCTGTTTCATATAAAGACACAAGTTCCATGCAAAGACACGCCCATCTGTTCCATTTAAAGACATGGTTGTCTGTCATACTTAAAGTCACGCTCATCTGTTCCATTTAAAGACACGCCCGTCTGTCTCATTTAAAGACACGCCCGTCTGTTCCATTTAAAGACACGCCCATCTGTTTCATTTAAAGACACGCCCGTCTGTTTCATATAAAGACACAAGTTCCATGTAAAGACACGCCCATCTGTTCCATTTAAAGACATGGTTGTCTGTCATACTTAAAGTCACGCTCATCTGTTCCATTTAAAGACACGCCCATCTGTTTCATATAAAGACACAAGTTCCATTTAAAGACACGCCCGTCTGTTTCATTTAAAGACACGCCCGTCTGTTCCATTTAAAGACACGCCCGTCTGTTTCATATAAAGACACAAGTTCCATGTAAAGACACACCCGTCTGTTCCATTTAAAGACATGGTTGTCTGTCATACTTAAAGTCACGCTCATCTGTTCCATTTAAAGACACGCCCATCTGTTTCATTTAAAGACACGACCGTCTGTTCCCTGTAAAGAGACGCCCGTCTGTTCCATTTAAAGACATGCCTGTCTGTCATACTTAAAGACACGCCCGTCTGTTCCATTTAAAGACACGCCTGCCTCTTCCATTTAAAGACACACCCATTTGTTCCATTTAAAGACATGTCCGTCTGTTCTATTTAAAGACATGCCCATCTGTTCCATTCAAAGACATGCCCGTCTGTTCCATTTAAAGACATGTCCGTCTGTTCTATTTAAAGACATGCCCATCTGTTCCATTCAAAGACATGCCCGTCTGTTCCATTTAAAGACATGCCTGTCTGTCGTACTTAAAGACACGCCCGTCTGTTCCATTTAAAGACATGCCTGTCTGTCGTACTTAAAGACACGCCCGTCTGTTCCATTTAAAGACACGCCCGCCTGTTCCATTTAAAGACACACCCGTCTGTTCCATTTAAAGACATGTCTGTCTGTTCCATTTAAAGACACACTTATCTGTTACGTTCAAAGACATGCCCATCTGTTCCATTTAAGACATGCCCCCCAGTTCCATTTAAAGACACGCCCATCTGTTCCATTTAAAGACACGCCCATCTCTTCCATTTAAAGATGCCTGTCTGTCCATGCCCATTGGTTCCATTTAGAGACACACCCATCTTTCAAACTTAAAGACACACCTGTCCGTCCCACTTAAAGACACACCCATCTGTTCCACTTAAAGACACACCCATCTGTTCCACTTAAAGACACATCTGTTTGTCACACTCACATCATCTGTTCCACTTAAAGACACGCCGGTCTGTCCCACTTAAAGACACACCTGTCTGTCATATTTAGAGACACACCCGTCTGTCATACTCCGAGACACACCCATCTGTCATATTTAGCAACATGACTGTCTGTCATATTTACAGACACGCCTGTCTGTCATATTTAGAGACATGCCCATCTGTCATATTTAGAGACACGCCCATCTGTCATATTTAGAGACACACCCATCTGTCCCACTTAAAGACACACCCATCTTTCATACTCAGAGACACACTCATCTGTCCTATTCACAGACACACCTGTCTGTCCCACTTCAAAGACTCGCCCCTCTATCATGCTGAGGCACGCCTGTCTCTCCCAGTTTAAAGACACACTCGTCTTTCCTATTTCAGAGACACGCCTTTCTGTCTCACTTTAAAGACATGCCCATCTGTCCCATTTCAAAGATATACCTGTCTGTCCCACAAAGTCATGTGCATCTGTTCCAGACAGAGACACACGCGTCTGTCTGAGATTTGAAGACACACCCACCTCTACTTCAAAGACACACCTATTTACTTCACTCACACATACACAACCTCTTTTCTGCCCTTCAAACACACATCCACTTGTATTAGACACGCCCATTTGTTCCATTCTGAGAAAAGACCTCATTGAGACACATCAATGTGCCCTGCCCAAAGCCACTCCCTCTTGTCTAACTCTAAGACACACCCACCTGTTCTTCTCAGAAACACCCATATATTCTTATCATGGTTAATTTAGTCAATTAATTCTTTAGCTTCTTAAACATTTCTGTGAGCTTGTAGTAAATCTTTGTACAGTTCACAAGAAGCGAGTGCGCTAACTGCACCTGATTTACTTTGCGAGCGTGAAGAGGAGTTCACTGCCCCACACTTCCCGATTAATCTCCTCCGGCTTTCAAACAAGAAGCTGATTTTCGGCTTTCAGAGCCTCTGAGTTGCTGCAAATCAAAACACCATTACATTCAAACCCAAACACCACTAACTGTGTTTATGTGTGTTTGTGTGTGTGTGTGTGTTTAATGCAGCCTCCCATTTAGCGCTAATAAGCTCAATTTGTGATGTATCAAGTTCTCTGAAATCCATGATGCTCAGCAATGCTAGCAAAAAAAAAGAGTACTAAAAGACTGAGACTGTTAGAGGATAAACCTGCTGACCAATTTAGCAGGAAATGTGCACTTAAACCGGGCGGGGAATCGTTTAGAGACAGCGGCGCTACATTACGGTGGAGATGTGAATGTCTTCCATATGCCTTTAGTGTCTTTGTGAGTCTGCCACTGTGTTTTGTGAGGTTCATCACATCTCAAGATCAGCGCAGGTGTTGAGTTTTTGCGATAATCACATATAACATTTATTTCTTTTTTTATACAGTATATTTAATTTGAACGATTTAGCTAAGGCTAAATCATTGTCTGTACACACTCCTGATGTATGCACACTCTGAGTGCTTGAACCCCTAAACATCCCCATTTAATTTTGTCGATGATTAATAGCAACGTTACGTTCAAACTAGAGAGCGACAAAACAAGACTTCTATGCAAAAATTCTATGCAAATCAGTTTTATGATGTCATAAAATGACCAAACAAATCCTAAGACTGATCCTATGGCACATGAGGCCTGATGTGACTTTACTTCTTACCTGCCACGAGTTTATGTTTACTGTACGATAAAAAAAAAGAAAAAGATCCGATCTTGTCTTATACCACCGTTCACTGAACATGTACAGAGACGATACGAAGAAGGAAGCTGCAGAGAATGCTAGTGCCTCTGCTGAGTGTACAGTTAGCTTGCCAATTACGCTAATTCCTTGAAATAGTAGCAAACATAAAAACATAATTATTTGAGAATACTATAGTGTTTACTGACACTGCTAGACTCTTATTCCTGGGTAATTATAATAAACTAGCTTCATTTTCAGCATTATGTGTAAGCGAGCTAGCATGTATTATTTGTAGCAGCGGCACTACAGTAAGCATAAAGCGCTTTAGATTTCGTTTCACTATCACACGAGAAAACACATTAGTGTATCAGTTTTCGTGCGATTTTTTGATTTATACAAAATAAAAAATGATCGGATTGGCTTGAAACGCAACAGTGTTTTTTTCATTAGCATCTCTGACCGGCGAAGGGAGCGAAGGAAGGATGAGGCGCTCGAAGCTGCAGGTCGGCCCGCGTATGAACGCTGAAGGAGATTAATAGAGAAAGTGAGATGAAATTAACCGTGCTCACGCTCTGAGCATAAATCAGGAGCAAGTGGCTTATTAGCTACTCACGAAAAACACTCCAATACACACACGCACACACACACAGCTACTTCTTTCCTTCAGTGTGGATTTAATTCTAGATGTATGGAATCGTTTGAGAAGTGGCTCAGAATCTCTCCAGGCTTTCAGGAGTCAGATCAGAGCCAAATTACAAATAATTCATTCATTTTCTACCGCTTATCCGATCTATTCTCAGGTCACGGGGAGCCTGTGCCTATCTCAGGCATCATTGGTCATCAAGGCAGGATACACTCTCACTCACAGAGTGCCAACTCATCGTAGGGCACACACACTACAGACAATTTAGAGATGCCAATCAACCTACAATGCATGTCTTTGGACCAGGGGAGGAAACCAGAGTACCTGGAGGAAACCCCCGAGGCACAGGGAGAACATGCAAACTCCACACACATGGCGGAGGCGGGAATTGAACCCCCAACCTTGGAGGTGTGAGGCAAACGTGCTAACCACCAAGCCAGCATGCCCAATAAGAAAACATATCATTTGTTATTGATATGAATTATTGTTGTCACTTACTTTATAGCAGCTATAAACGGTCGCTCCCTCACCAGCTCTCTATTCACTTAATTAAAAAATTGCCGCTAGTCACATTACCGAAATTCATAAAACTTCATGTTCCAGCTTCACCTCTGACCGATACACGACGCTGACACTGGAGACTCCGTCCACACGTCATACACACATTTCTCCTCACAGAAAACTTCACCACATGAATGGTTATATTTTCATTTGTTTATTATCAGTGGATCATCTGCTGTACATTTCCTTGTGAATGAGCTGTTGCTATAGAAACGATAACAAATATTTAGTATTAAAACGAGTGCGTTGATATAAACCTGTGCTAGTGTCAGAGCTGCTGTTAGAGAGAATTAATCAACACCTGACCACCAATCAGAGTCCAGAATTTGTGTTGTTACAAAGCAGCAGCAGCAGAGTCTCCTCAGGTCTCATGTTGGACAAGAGAAAAAACCGGAACTGTGCCATTGTGGGAATAATATAATTACATAAAATTTGACTAGACTTTGACCTACTTTTACAAAAAGGCCTAGTTTTCTGGGGGTTGAATGCATGGTTCAGCAGCTCATATTTATAACAAACATTAAATTAAAGAAGAAAAAGCAACAGTCAAAACATGTGGCATGTTTGATTCATTTTCTGCAGGTGAGTCGATTCAGAGTCGATTCATGAGAGAGATCATTCCAGTTCCTACACTGTCTATCACATCCAGATTAAAGAAGAGTGTGTGATTCAGAACAACATGTGACAGACTGATCACACACTCCGAGTCTCACACACACACACACACACACACACACACACACACACACACACACACACACAGAGAGAGAGAGAGAGATACAATGCAGGAATATGAAAGTACTTATTTAAAGCCTGCATGAAAGCAGTAAGATGAGTGAGTGTGTGCACAAGGGAGAGAAAAATAACAAGATTCTCCAGCACACTTGTCTCTTTTTTATTTCACGGTCAATAGAAGCGAGTGACACACACACACACACACACACATCACAATGGTGTCATCATTGTAACCCAGGGGACTGTGGGGCTGAAGAACCTGGAAATGATTTAACAAGGAATCATGAAAAGTAGCCAAGAATGCCTCAAATATCAGGAGATCTTTCTTTCTTTCTTTCTTTCTTTCTTTCTTTCTTTCTTTCTTTCTTTCTTCATGTTTATGATTTAGTGAGTGTAGCCTATCAGCGAATCAAGCGAGAATGTACCTTTAGAAAGCTCATTTCAATAAGATGGACAAAAGAGAGGGATGAGAGAGATGGATGATGAAAAAGAAAAACAAGAGAGGGGGACAAGAGAGAGTGAGAGGGCTGAGAGAAGGAGAATGGTGTCTGTGAGAGAGAGGGGCTGAGAATGAGAGAGGGGTAAGAGAGGATGGGTGACAAGAAAATCCAGAGAGGGGGACCAGTGAGGGGAAAGAGAGATATGAGACAGATGGATAACAAAAGAGAAAAACTACACAGGGAGAGAGAGGAGTGAGAGAGAGATGAGAGAAAAGGATGAGAAAGATGGATGACAAAAACAGAGATAAGAGAAAGGAATGATGAGAGAGAAAAAGAAGAGAAGGGGAGGAGAGACATATGAGAGATGGGTGATGAGGGATGAGAGAGATGACTGACCAAAGGGGTAAGAGGATGATGTGTGAGGACAAACAAGAGAAGTATGAGAGAGGGAGGGAGAGAGAGAGAGGGAGAGAGAGGGAGAGAGAGAGAGAGAGAGAGAGAGAGAGAGAGAGAGAGAGAGAGAGAGAGAGAGAGAGAGAGAGAGAGAGAGAGAGAGGGATGATAGCAGGATTTGGGACAGAGAGAACAGGGACTTTCCCAAAACCAGAAGCCGAGGCCATTAGAAGCAGGCAGAGTGAGTTATTAGATCAGACCACACACAGCTCCATTAGTGAGGGAGTGGGGCAGCAGGGTAGGGTTATTGCACCGGGGCTGTTCTTCAGGGGCGGATGTGGTTTTGTACCGCGGCCTGAGATGATTCTCTATAAAACAGATAATTGCTCGGGGCTTGTTTTATGGTTGTGTATTAAAGCAAGGCGGAGGTGGAGAAGAGGGCAGCAGCAGGACGCTGCTGGTCTTTAATGGACGTCTTCTCCCAGTTTGGGCTCCATTTGGACGCCGAGTTTCGGAGTAGTAATTGAATAGGGTGCGTTTAGTTTAGGAAAAGGAAATGCTAACCAGATAAATCAACAATTTCAGACTCTGCATTTCAGCTTTTATGGCTGTTGATGCTTCAGGCACAGTGTGAGACGTGCTGGAGAAGGTCTGGACTTTCGTCTCTCTGTCTTTGTGTCGAAAGATCTAAAGTACAAAGCGTTACACAGACAGAATCTGTCTTTCTGCTCACATCTGATTCTCTTTTTTTCACATTCTTTGCTTCCTTTTTTCACTTTTATGATTTAGTGAGTTGGGCATTGGCGAGCGTGCAGCAGCAAATCAAGAAAAAGCCTACTTCTGTTTTCTTTTTCCAAATAAAAAATAAACAAATAAATAAAGCTTAGTATTTATTTCAAAAGAAAACAATATCAGACGGGTCTCGGGCCAAGACTTGGCTCATGCTCAGGGTTTCAGTATCATAAAAGAAAAAGTGCTATTGTATTTTTGTGTGATTAATTGGAAGTTCCTGTAAGTTTAAGGAAATTTCTGTGTGTGTCTGTGTAAGGTTTCGTCCTGTAAGTTCCAGGAAGTTCCTGTGTGTCCCTGTAAGTCTTTGTAAGTTCCAGGAAGGCCCTGCGTGTCCCTGTACGTCTTTGTAAATTCCTCTAAATTCCAGGAAGTTCCTGTGTGTCCCTGTACATCTTTGTAAGTTCCAGAAAGTTCCTGCGTGTCCCTCTATGTCTTTGTAAGTTTCTGTAAGTTCCAGAAAGTTCCTGTGTGTCCCTGTAAGTCTTTGTAAGTTCCAGGAAGGCCCTGCGTGTCCCTGTACGTCTTTGTAAATTCCTCTAAATTCCAGGAAGTTCCTGTGTGTCCCTGTACATCTTTGTAAGTTCCAGAAAGTTCCTGCGTGTCCCTCTATGTCTTTGTAAGTTTCTGTAAGTTCCAGAAAGTTCCTGTGTGTCCCTGTAAGTCTTTGTAAGTTCCTGTAAGTTCCAGGAAGTTCCCGTGTGTCCATGTAAGTCTTTGTAAGTTCCTGTAAGTTCCAGGAAGTTCCCGTGTGTCCATGTAAGTCTTTTTAAATTCCTGCATGTCTCTGTAAGTTCCAGAAAGGTTCTGCATGCCCCTGTAAGTTCCAGGAAGTTCCTGCGTCTCCTTGTCAGTCTTTGTAAATTCCTGCATGTCCCTGTAAGTTTCAAAAAGTTCCTGCATGTCCCTGTAAGTTCCTGCAAGTTCCTGAAATTTCCGGTGTGTTGCTGTAAGTTCCAGAAAGTTCCGGTGTCTCCTTGTCAGTCTTTGTAAATTCCTGCATGTCCCTGTAAGTTTCAAAAAGTTCCTGCATGTCCCTGTAAGTTCCTGTAAGTTCCTGTGTGTCCCTGTAAGTTCCTGCATGTCCCTAAAAGGTCACTGTGCTCTCAAGTCTCTGCCTTGTTCAATGACCCTCAGGTTAAAGATCCTCAGCTGCATATAGTTTAATCTTGGACGAGTCCTGAGAAATTCATTGCACATCATGGCTTGCTTTTTGTTGAATTTTTTGGTGAGGACACACACACACACACACACACACACACACACACACACACACACACACACACACACAAATTTAAATCTTCCTAACCTTCAGATTGGTGTTTCATCGTTAAAGCAGTGAAGGGTTTAATGATTAACAAGTCTCAGTGTTTTGTAGAGGACAGCAGCCGTGTAATGAAACCACAGTGATGTTTGATTCTGTAACTGGAGCGTAATGGACAGATTGCAGGGTCGAGGGAGTCAAGACCTTTATAACTGTACAGGACGGCGGAGGAGGAGAAACGTAAGAGCTCACTTCACTTCCTCTAATCCTCTCATTCTCTCTCTCATGAGCTTCTTCAAGCAAGAGTTGTATTTCCATCAATATTCCTCACAGGGCTCGCTGTCTTTCTTTCTTTCTTTCTTTCTTTCTTTCTCTCTCTCTCTCTCTCTCTCTTTCTTTCCATATTTCCGTATTTCTTTCTGTATTTCTTCCTTTTTCTACTTCCTTCCTTCCTTACTTTAGAATCACAATCAGAATCAGAATCAGCTTTATTTGCCAAGTGTGCACAGACACACAAGGAATTTGTTGTGGTTTTTAAGGTGCTCATACATACATATATACATACATACATATATACATACATACAGTGGTGTGAAAAAGTGTTGGCCCCCTTCCTGATTTCTTATTTTTTTTGCATATTTGTCACACTTTAATGTTTCAGGACCTGAAGGTTCTCCACTGTTCCATGTTTTCGGCATTTGTAGATAATGGCTCTCACTGTGGTTCGCGGCAGTCCCAAAGCTTTAGAAATGGCTTTATAACCTTTTCCAGACTGACAGATCGGTAGGTTTGTGACCTCAAGCTGAAGCGAACTTGGGTTCTGTAGCAGGACAATGATCCAAAACACACCAGCAAGTCCACCTCTGAATGGCTGAAGAAAAACAAAATGAAGACTTTGGAGTGGCCTACTCAAAGTCCTGACCTCAATCCCATTGAGATGCTGTGGCATGACCTTAAAAAGGTGGTTCATGCTCGAAATCCCTCCAATGTGGCTGAATTACAACAATTCTGCAAAGATGAGTGGGCCAAAATTCCTCCACAGCGCTGTAACAGACTCATTGCAAGTTATGGAAAACGCTTGATTGCAGTTGTTGCTGCTAAGGGTGGACCAACCAGTTATTAGGCTTAGGGGGCAAATACTTTTTCACACAGGGCCATGTAGTTTTGGATTTTGTTTTCCCTTAATAATAAAAACCTTCATTTAAAAACTGCATGATGTGTTTACTTGTGTTATCTTTGACTAATATTTAAATGTGTTTGATTATCTGAAACATTAAAGTGTGACACACATGCAAAAAAATAAGAAATCAGGAAGGGGGCCATCACTTTTTCACACCACTGTATGTATGTATGTATGTATGTATGTATGTATATATGTATATATGTATACATACATATATACATACATACATACATACATACATACATAGTTTTGGAGAAGAAGAAGTGAATGAAG